>QEPC01014158.1:12350-52011 GCA_003113815.1 Sphenodon punctatus | reverse complement strand
CCACGGCCCGCGGTCCATTTGACCACGCTTCCCGGGACCTTCCCCCGGCTAGCCCGGGAAGCGTGGTTCAAATTGACCCCATCTGCAGATTCAGCGTGGCCAACATCTGGCGCACGCTGTGCAGACGTTCAGGGGCCTTTCGCCCCGCCGCGGGGTTCACCGTGGTTCAGTGTGGTTCAGCGTGATCTCGTCACGTCTGAAATCACCCATATATGCTCTCCTGCCTTTCTCCCTCAGTATAAATCCAACCTGAAAACCTACCTACCTCTCTCATCAGGCTTTCCCTAGATCCTCACCCCCACAGATTGATCATTTTTGCTTCTCCTTAGACTGTCTTATCCCAGTCCTCCCCTTGTAACTCAGGCCACTTTCAGACCACGCATATTTTGGCTGTGGGAGGGAATGTGCACACCAGGATATGCATGGGGTTTGGCTGGTCTGAACACCCCACCCCACCCCCCGTGTGGCTTTGCCATCAAACACCTGCAGAGATACAGGAAATCCTGCTCTGTATCGCTGCATGTTTGCACCGGCAAAGCAGCCTAAGTTAAGCATGTGCACCACCTGCAACCTCTCAACTTCTTGCACGTATCCCTGGGTGAAAACAGAAGTGATGGTCACATGGCAGCAGCCCAACCTAGGTCAGGAAGCCACATCAAACACAGTCCGGACTGGGTCAGGACACAAAACAGACACACCCACAGCCAGGGAACATGGGAGGGCAGGGAGCACACGGAGTGTGCAGTCATCTGCCCCTGCCCCCATGCTGCCCCCAGTCCTCTACCCCTTGCCATGAAGGGCAGCCCTGGCATCCAGCCATAGCAGACCCTACCCGGGTCATGTTAGCAGCCTGGGAACAGATGTGATAGCTTGCTGTGGTCCGCTTTGGCCTGGTTCAGTGGGCCTTAGCCTGGGTTTTGGGCTGTGACTTCGGGGGTTTCCTGAGGTCAGAGCCCAGGGAAATCCTGGGCCAACATGGCAGATGTACAGGTGAAGTCCGGTCCCAAGCAGATCACAGCAAGCTGCTGTCACATCTGTTTTTACCCCATCTCTCCCTATATATTGCTCCTCTTACTCTCCCCTTCCTTGTCCATTCTAGATTGTGAGTCCTCCATAGCAGCTACATGTGTCTAATCTTGACTGTCCAGAATCAGAAACATTTCCGGTGCTATATAAATAATAAAAATACTGTAATGATAATTTTTCAACAGAATTCCATTTGACCATGGGGAAAATTGTTCAATCCAAACTGTTGATTAATTGCATTTGATAACCATTATTATTTTTTTAATGTCTAAATTATATTACTTGAGCTCAAAAAGATTATTTCTTATTGATTGTTGTTAGGGCATTTGTGGAGTTTTGCTATGAACCATTTGCCATATTTTCTCTGTATTTAGCTATTTCCAACAGAGGGATGGAGGGGACTAAGAGGTCAAGGCCTTCAGCTACATCTCTGAAGGCCATGGATTCTAGTCCTGCTTGATATCCCATCTGATAGTTGCAGCCAGCCTATCCAGCTATGTATAGGTATTTGATTCATTGGATTAAGGAAGTTAACCCTGCACATGGTTGGATGTGAATCTGGCCACACCACTGCATCATATACCATAGACTACAGAAATTGGTGTGTCCAATGGGCCACAAAGCTCAGGTTGACCTGACTACTATAATATTATATATTAATGGAGTAAGGTTAAAGGAGTAAGTAAGTATTTATTAACAATGTTGTTTGGCCAGTGGCCCGTTACAACAATTTAAAATAATAAATATATCAAATAGTATGCCTCCAACATTTGAATGAGTGATAGGAAAACACAAAAACAAAGCCCTGATAGGCCAGAAAATAAATAAAATACAATAAAATACAATTCCATAAAACATACACAAAATAAGAGGCCCCCTGAATTGCACTCGGGGCCATACATAAACCCAATATATACCCATAGAACTGGAGCAAGATGCCTCCAAAATGAACTTCTAGATAGACTTTTAAACCCCCTACAGCAGAGATCAGACTAATAACACAGCCAGGCAAGTCATCGTCGCTCCAACTGGTATGCCCACTTCGCCAGCTCAAGGATTCCCAAAAGGGAGTTTGCCTTCATACACAGTTGAAAAAGCTGGGCTGGGGACAAGAAGAGGCGACCGCAAATCCGGGTGGGCAAATATAATTCCCTCCAATAGCTAGTCAGGGGACATACAAACAAAACATGGGGGAGATCTTCAACCAACCTCAAATTACAGCAGCAGACCCGCTCTTGGTATGGAATCCCCCTACGTCTACCTTCCAATACCCTGGTGGGGATAAGGTCAAAGCGAAGGAGAGTCAGGGCCCTCCTCAGGTTGGGGTCAGTCAGCTCCATCAGATGGGGCTCGCACGAAAAATCCTTCTTAATAAATTGGTACAGTGGCGCGCACCGCANATACAATAAAATACAATTCCATAAAACATACACAAAATAAGAGGCCCCCTGAATTGCACTCGGGGCCATACATAAACCCAATATATACCCATAGAACTGGAGCAAGATGCCTCCAAAATGAACTTCTAGATAGACTTTTAAACCCCCTACAGCAGAGATCAGACTAATAACACAGCCAGGCAAGTCATCGTCGCTCCAACTGGTATGCCCACTTCGCCAGCTCAAGGATTCCCAAAAGGGAGTTTGCCTTCATACACAGTTGAAAAAGCTGGGCTGGGGACAAGAAGAGGCGACCGCAAATCCGGGTGGGCAAATATAATTCCCTCCAATAGCTAGTCAGGGGACATACAAACAAAACATGGGGGAGATCTTCAACCAACCTCAAATTACAGCAGCAGACCCGCTCTTGGTATGGAATCCCCCTACGTCTACCTTCCAATACCCTGGTGGGGATAAGGTCAAAGCGAAGGAGAGTCAGGGCCCTCCTCAGGTTGGGGTCAGTCAGCTCCATCAGATGGGGCTCGCACGAAAAATCCTTCTTAATAAATTGGTACAGTGGCGCGCACCGCACTACCTGAATGGCCCCTAGATCCTGTTGAACAGCTTGATCTCTCAATTGCTTACTTATTAATCTAGACCTCCCCATTGGCAGTATCCCCAGCAGCAGCTCGGGGGACAACCCCAATTTCAGCAATTGTAAGCGGACCCTGGAGCACCATAGGCTAGAGGCAGAGGGAGACCACGAGGAGGCTTCCTCCAAACATAAGTGAGGGAGCCGATCTCCATGCATGTTAATCACCTTTAACCAATACCTCAAAGGATAGGAAGAAATCTCGGTGTTTAGGGGAAGAGAACCTGTTTCCAATCTTAGTAGACATGCCTGGGTGCTTCTCGGAACTCCCAGAAGAGAGCTCAACAGAAGATTTTGGAGAGCCTCCAGTCCGGTACCTACAAAGTGAGCCCAAATTTCCGCCCCATACAAAGTGCCCAGTTTGTATTTTAACTTTAAAAGTTTCAGGGCAGGGGGAATAAACCTACCCCCATGGGATCTCCAGAATCTAAGGAGCCCCCCAATGGCCTGTCTCAACTTAAGGCAGGCACCCATAAAATGGGGGGACCAAGATGCCCTACTACTAATAGTCAGCCCCAGGTATCTATATGACGCCACCTGTTCTAACCTGACCCCATCAATCTGCCAGGGATGGTTCCTCAGACCCCGCCCTGCCACCACTACCTTGGATTTATCATGATTAATGTAGGGCTGCGACTCCCTACAGAATTTGCTGACCATAAGCAGCATTCTATCCATTCCTATCGCCGATGGTGAAAGTAACACCATGTCGTCTGCGTAGAGTAAAATTGGAACTGCACGCAACCCAACTCTTGCAGGAAGCAAGAAATCCACATGTAAACTAGCCACAATACCATTAATAAAAAAATTAAATTAAAAAGGAGCCAGCACACAACCCTGCTTGACCCCATTTGTGGCTTGGATTGGTTGGGAGAAATGAGCACTACCCCCTGGTCTAACCCTAAGGATGGAATGGGAGTATAGAGCATGGACCAGAAAAATCAGCTCCGGTCCATATTGGTGGCACGTAATCTATTCCACAGGATATCCCTTTTGACCAGGTCAAATGCAGAGCGGAGATCCAAGAATAGCATGATGAGTCTGCCGGATCGGATTTTAACATTCTTTTCTATCATATGCCACAGCGTGAAGGCATGGTCCACAGTCGAGCAGCCGACCCGAAAGCCTGCCTGCTCCTCCTTCTCGGCCCAGGCCTCCATCCTGAGGAGAAGAAAACGCGCAAATACCTTAGCCACCATGCACAGTAGGCTAATGGGTTGGTAGTTCCTTGGCAGGCTCCTATCCCCCCCCCCCCCCTTATAAATAGGTATCACAATGCTGATATTCCAACCAGCTGGAATAACCCCGCTGGTACAAATAGTGGTAAACACCTTGGTGAGGATAGGAGCCCACCATTCCAAATTGTGTTTAAAAAGGTCCACCGGTATCCCATCCATACCAGGGGCCCGCCAGGATTTAAATTTACCCAACAACGTACTCACCTCCTCTGGCTCCACTGAGGGCCACAGAGGGATATCCTTAAGAAAATCATAATTGAAAACAATAGTGTCAGGCATCCTCGCGAAAATCCCACTGAAGTGGGCATGCCAAGCACCCCACTCCAAGGAACCCTGAACCCAGGGGGATTTAAATGCAGACTTCACCAATGCCCAAAAACGAACCTGGTCTTTGGCTTGAACTGCCTGAATAAGGGCCTCCCAGATCCTGGACTGGTAGGCTTTTTTCTTATCCCCAAGGAGTTTCTTATACTGCTGCTTAGCAACTAGATACTGCGCTGCCCTAACTGAATTGGAGACTTTTTAAGGGCCCTAGCACACTGCCGAAGGGCACGCCTACCTTTAGAACACTCCTCGTCAAACCACCTGGGCACAGATGGAGAAGAGGCCACTCCAGAAGCTGCCGAGGTCTTAGGAGCTAAATACTTCCCACAGGAATTCAAAAGTTCTGCAAAAAGCGAATAGCAAACTGAAGGGTCTAATTGCTGGGAAGCCATTAGGACAGAATGCAGCTGGATAAAACTGTCCTGTACATAGAGCCCCAAACACCTCTCGGCCATCCTATCAGACCATTTTAAGCTGGGGGCTGCACTAGCAACCCCACCCTCCAGGGGTGGGAGTGAACAGCCTGGTTCAAGACCCACCCCAGGCCTGATATCAAACAAAAGTACGATTGGGAAGTGGTCGCTAAATCCTTCCACCAGCACCACAAAATCCCGGCAGCGCTCATAGTATAGGTCTTGAATACAAAAATAATCTATAATGCTGGATCCCACTTGAGAGAGGTACGTATAATGCCCCACCTCAGCCGAACGTGTCCTCCCATTTAACACCTTCCAGCTACCCCATACAAAAAATGGAGAAATTGTATGCCACAGTAATTAAGCTCCAAGTCCTTCGAGCTACGTGGGGGATCTAAAAAAAACATCAGTGACCTCAATACCCAGCCTGGTTGCTTGTCTGTCAATGTCCCTACCAATTCGAGAATTAAAATCACCGGCCAAAATAATTGGACACCCTGGGTACGCTTCCTCCGTGACAGCTATAAAAGCCTCCAACTGCTGCCAGAAGTCCTTGACCCTAGGCTAATTGGAGGGAATATATATATTGAGAATTATAATCGTTCCCCGCTTTCCCAACCTTAAAAGCAGTGCTAAGGTATTCAAAGGGGCAAACGGTATCAAACTCCCCTGGGCTTTGAGGGAAGAGTTACACAAAGTCATCAGGCCTCCCAATGCTCGGCCAAACTTGGCTTCCTTAGAGGCTGGGTAATACCAACTCTGGAAACCAGGAAGAGAAACCATAGTTGAGTCCAAGAGCCAAGTTTCCTGGAGACAAATAATATCACACTTGCTCAGGACAAATTGAACCTCATGGTTCAACAACCAACCCCAGCCAGATATGTTCCACAAGAGCAATTTAAGAGTAGACTGCCCAAATGACCGCCCAGGGGCTCCCACAAGTCAATTCACACCCCTCCCTAAGATGTCATTCCCACCACTACAATTGCTATCTATGGGAGAGGAAGGTAGAGAGGGTAGCAAATGTGCGGGACCATGTAACTGCTGAGGGCACACCGTCTCACCACTACCCCCCCCCCCATGCTGGGGAAGGAAGCCTCCTGCTCCTATTGAGGCCAGTTTCCTGGGCCAGATTTACTGGGGCCCTATCCCTCCCTGCTGGGTCCGTATGGTACCCAGCAGGCCTCCCATAATGAACAGATCCCCTTGCCTCCTGGCCATCCCCACCCACATAAGGGGCCATCCCGCCTTCCCTAGAGCCATTCTTACCCTCAGGAACACTTGGTAGCTCAGACTGAGGCAACCCGGGATCCAACTCACGGCCACTAGCAGGGGGATCCTGGGTATCCATACCGCTATCCCTCAAATCCTGAACACTATCTTTCCCCAATAAAATATCCTGTAGGCGGAACACTCTGTCAATTAATTGCTCACATTCCCCAGTATCCAGACTACCCAAAAGAGCCTCCACCTGAGCAGCATCAGGTCCCTCCTCCTTGGCTCCAAACCAGGCCTCAACCAACTGCCCTCCTGCACTGTGACCCATGGGAAGAGGGGGAATAGGAGCCATAACTGTCAAAGACCCTTCACCCCCATCCACCTCACCCCGGGCCAGGCTCTCGATGGGCTTGGCCCCTGAGGTGGAGGGGGCCAAAATGCTAGTGGGGGCCCTAAGGTTCCTGCAGGTAACCTCATCACCACCATTCACCCCATGCCCAGATATAACCAGCTCCAGAGGGGCGGGATCATTGGTCATATAGGAGAATACCCGGTCAATCGAAATGCCCCATTGATTCAGGGCCCGACGCTCTTTAAATATTTTAATACCAACAGTCTTTAAAATAAATCTTTAAAGTGTGGATGCCCCCTTTAGTCTGGATAGGAAGAAAACTAACAATCCTTCACACCCAAAGTATTTCCCAGAAGAAAGGAAAGGTTGCGTGCTATCATGACCTTAGTATCCCAGCTTGGAATTATGCCATTCCACAAGGGTCTAGCCAAGAGATGGATGGCTGCTTCCTGCACTATCATAGAGTGGGCTGTGCGTGGGTGCCTACCCGCCAGCATCTGCGTATGAATACTGGACCGGGCTTGCTCACCTTGGCCCTCAAGGGAGGCCCCCTGCTGGAATTTAGCACTATTGTCAGTGATACTACCCAGTTCCACATGGTCAGTGGTCCCTACAGAAGGCCCTACAGAAGGTCCCACTCGACCTGAGGCCAGCAGGAAGGTCTACTCCTCTTTTTCTCCATCCTCTTTATTTACTTTCCAAAAACTGGAAAAAGGTAGGTAAAACAGGAGAGGCTTTAAAAACAATCTGGGAAGAACATTAATCTCAATGGTATTAAATTAATCTTTCCCCAGAATGACAAAGGCAGAGTTAGCCAAATAGATCATTTGTCAGTTGCATAATTAAGAATTTCAATTTAATTTTTATTATAGCTTTCACTTTTCCAGGAAAGTAAACAACAACCTAACAGAGACGGCATTTCTGCTACTAAAAAGGATAGTCTGATGACTTCACTTCAGGTCCAACTTGGGAGATTAGCATCACATCAGGCCCATGGACCAAATGATCTTCTGTACAAGAGTAACCATTATTTCTATTATTTGGTAGCATTTAAGTGTTGCAGATAACCAACAGAATAATGTTGCCATTCAACCAGACTTTACATTCAATTTTAGACTCATCTGCCATAATTCTATGTCCCAGAAGAAGTATAGTCATGATAAAGTTGAAGGGGGACAGCCCTGCTTTGTTCACCTCTACAGATTAAAAGAAGAAGAAATCAGAAGAGTCTTAACTGAGGTTGTGGTGGGGGAATCAAACTATAACCCCCTGTTTTGTCATGTCCCAGGTCTTCACTCCAGCTCTGTTTGCTTCCTGGAGAAGTTGGCATGTGCCACCATGGAAGAAACAGGGTGGTGAAGCCTGAGCAGAAGACAATGGGTATAAACTGATGAACAGCAGCTCCACTTCTGTCTGCATCTCAGCCTGCTCCACCCCCGAGTTGGCTGGTCCATGTAATAGGAACCTGCCAGATGTGCAAGTGGAACAGGCTGTGGCTGGGACAGGGCAGCCCTGGCGGTGGCACTCTGGATTATCCGGAGCATGTCATGCAGAGTTGTCTAGCCAAACCCAGAGCAATAGCCAAATGTGGAGCTGCTGTATGTCTGTTGGGTGGACCCATGCTGAAGTGCAATGCCTGGACGTCCCTTGCCCCATTCAGCATCATGGAGTTGTGGGCTGTGCACTGCTACATGAGCACTGATTTATGCTGCTTCATTCAGAGGAGTCACATCTTTTCTCCTTTGTGGAAAATAACCAATTTAATTACATTCCAGAAAAATATGCGACCTAAGAGCATTGCATATTAAAATTAGGTCTGCTGATAAATTTTAGTTGGGATTGAAGCTGGAAGAAGGTGGGGTTCCTTCTGACCATTCTTCAACTTATAATTTACTCTATATCAAAAATATATACCTATATGAAAGAGTGATAAAAACCTAATGAGACAAAAATGATAAAGATGAAGAATGAGGAGAGTCCAATGTGGAATAGATGGGTCTGGAGAACAACCAAGAATCATACCTAAAGATTATTTATTAGGCTATTCTCAACCTTTTGTTAAACCTTTGAAACCATTATTCTATCTTTTATGATAAATTCATTAATTAATGCAACTATTTTACTATTAACTTGGCTGCAGAAAGGATTTAAGGCCTAGAACTTTGGCCAATCAGATGCATAAATTAGTTTATAAAGTGCCAGGGTTTGGGGGTTCCTTGTAATTAAATATAATCTACAGGTGACATACGCAGGCATTAGGGATGTGCAAACAGGACCGAGTTCGGATGTTTGGACGTTTGGACTAAAAACTTATTTCAGGTTCGTGGCTTCAGTCCAATGGAGTTCGGACCCCCCAAACGTTCAGCAGAGTTCGGTGCCTCCTGGAGGCTTGTGGTGCTCCACATGCCCTGGGGGTCCCTGTGGTGCCAAGGCTGGCCACCTGAAACCCAGCGGCAGCAGCAACAGAGACTGGGAAGGCTTAATGCTTGGCACCCCGGGTTTCCCGGGCAGACAGGCTTGGCACTTGGCCCCTGGGGGTGCCCATGGCACCAGATTTGGCCATCTGAGACCCAGAAACACCAGCAGCAGAGACCAGGAAGGCTTGGCACTTGGCACCCCAGGTTGCCTGGGAAGGCAGGCTCAGCGCTTGGCCTCTGGGGGTGCCCGTGGCACCAGGGCTGGCCATCTGAGACCCAGCGGCAGCAGCATCAGAGGCTGGGAAGGCTTGGGGTTTGGTGGGTGTAACCCATAGGGGGGCAGGACATTTCAGGCTGGCATCAGTGGAGCGGCGGCAGAGGCCCAGCCAGGGCTCAGTGGCTGGCACCCCTGCTTCACTGGGCATTGCAGGCTGCCAGGCATCAGTGGCAGCCTGACTCAGGGTGGTGTGAGAGGGTGGCTTAAACTGGGGGGCCAGGAAACCAATCATGTGCCTAAACCCCATGTCCCCAACCACCAAGAAGGGCTGCCCATCGAGCGCAATCATTTCCCCCAACATACGCGTGGCTTTCAGTTGAAAGCCACACTGCCCTCCACGTCCTGCAGCTGCCAATGGACTGGGCAACTTTCCCCACCCCAGCTCTCGATGATGTGGATGGACAGCACTCCCTGCCTGTAATGTAGGCCCCGGAACCCTGACGGTGGGTCCTGGAGCTGGAGTGGCCGGCTGTTTCTTGATGCAGTGGAATGATGGCTCCCTTTATTATTATTTTATTATTAACAAACATTTATATAGCGCCAGCAGTGTACATGGCACTTTACAAAGTAATAAAATAGACACGGTCCCTGCCCCTAGGGCTTACAATCTGAGCGACAGGAGCTGGGGGAGAGACATAGGAAGGGGAACAGAGGGAGAGACAAGGGGTCTAACATTCATGAAGATGCGAGGTCTCAAGTGCACGTACTTGGCTTGGTTACGATGAGAATGACAGCAGGCAGGTCCATGTGGCAAGGATAAGGGTAAACAGATCGTAGGTATAGGAATAGTGGCTCAGCAGGATAAAGAGTCAGACAGAGCAGAGCGAAAGAGGTGAGTTTTAAGGAGAGATTTGAAGGTATGAAGGGAGGGGGCAAGGCGGATGTGGACAGGGAGGGAGTTCCAGGCATGGGGGGCAGCAAGTGAGAAGGGACGAAGGCGCTTAGGGGAGCAGGGAAGGCGTGGAAGGGTGAGAGAAGGGACAGAGGAGGAGCGAAGTGCACGGGCTGGAGTATGGAGGGCGATAAGTGCAGAGAGGTAGGGGGGAGCAAGGTTGTGAAGAGCTTTATAGGTGAAGACTAGGAGCTTGTGCAGGATTCGTTCAGGAAGGGGAAGCCAGTGAAGCGAAGAGAGGAGGGGCTGCACATGGTCGAAGCGACTGGCGAGGTAGATGACCCTGGCAGCAGAGTTTTGGACAGAGATGAGGGGAGAAAGGTGAGACCGGGGAAGGCCAGTGAGAAGGAGGTTACAGTAATCGAGGCGAGAGATGACCAGAGCATGAACAAGAGTTTTGGCAGACGAGACAGAGAGAAAAGGGCGAATCTTAGCAATGTTATGGAGGGAGAAGCGACAGGATTTAGCAACAGAGTCAATGTAGGGTTTAAAAGAAAGGGGTGAGTCAAAGATGAAGCCTAGGCTACGGGCTTGGGGGACAGGCAGGATGGTGACTCCATCAATAGTTATTGACAGTGAGGAAGGAGAGGAAGGATGAGGGGGGAAGATAAGGAGTTCAGTTTTAGCCATGTTGAGTTTGAGTTGACGTTGAGACATCCAGGTAGAGATGTCAGAGAGACAGTTGATGAGACGAGCTTGAACAAAGGGAGAGAGAGAGGGAGTAGAGAGATAGAGTTGAGTGTCATCAGCATAGAGGTGGTATTGGAAGCAATGAGTTTGCCTAAGGATGAGGATTCTACTCCCTGTGAGTAGAATGATGGCCCCAGAACCCTGATGGTGGGTCCTGGGACAGGAGTGGTAGCTTCTGAATGAAGTGGAACAACATCCCTCCCTGCCTAGAACATTGACCCCAGAACCCTGATGGTGGGTCCTGGGGCTGGAGTGACTGCTTCTTGAGGTGGTGGAATGACAGCTTGCTGTGATTGGAACGAGGGCCCCAGAACCCTGATGGTGGGTCCTGGGACTAGAGTGGAAGCTTCTAGATGATGTGGATAGACAGTCCCCCGTATCTGTAATGTAGGCCCCAGAACCAATGGTGGGTCCTGGGGCTGGAGTGGCTGCTTCTTGATGTGGTGGAATGACAGCTCCCCATGCACAGAGTGACAGCCCCAGAACCCTGATGGTGGGTCCTGGGACTAGAGTAGCAGCTTCTAGATGATGTGGATGGACAGCCCCCCATGCCTGTAATGTAGGCTGCAGAACCCTGATGGGGGGTCCTGGGGCTTGAGTGGCTGCTTCTTGATGCGGTGGAATGACAGTTCACCATGAGTGGAATGATGGCCCCAGAACCCTGATGGTGGGTCCTGGGACTAGAGTGGCAGATTCTAGATAATGTGGATGGACAGCCACCTGTGCCTGTAATGTAGGTCCCAGAACCCTGATGGTGGGTCCTAGGACTGGAGTGACTGTTTCTTGAAGTGGTGGAATGACAGCTCCCTGTGAGCCAAATGATGGCCCCAGAACCCTGATGGTGGGTCCTGTGGCTGGAGTGGCTGATACCCCTGCTTGTCTGGGCATTGCAGGCTGGCTGGCATTGGTGGAGCAGTGGCAGAGGCCCGACCAGGGTTTGGTGGCTGGCACCCCTGCTCGGCTGGGCATTTACGGCTGGCTGACATCAGTGAAGCAGTAACAGAGGCCTGGCCATGGCTCGGTGGCTGGCACCCCTGCTCGGCCAGGCGTTGCAGGCTGGCTGGCATCAGTGAAGCAGTGACAGAGGCCTGGCCAGGACTCGGTGACTGGCACCCCTACTTGGCCAGGCGTTGCAGGCTTGCATCCTACTCTCCGGATCTTCTGCCAATTGGTCAAGCCTTGCCCAGTGGTGAATCATGTGGCCGCCAAGTAGCAGACACTGAATTGCCAGGGCACAGAACCCATGGCACAGCAGAGGCAGCAGAAGTGGACATTGGATTGCCAGGGCAGCAGAATCCATGGCACAGACAGCAGAGGCAGAATTGGCAGCAGCAGAAGACATTGGATTGCCCGGTAGCAGAACCCATGGCTCAGACAGCAGAGGCAGCATTGGCAGCATCAGCAGACATTGGATTGACCAGGCACAAACCCGTGGAACAGTGGAGACAACAGAAGCAGGATATGCCTGTGTGCAGCACCCATGGAGCTAGAATGGTAGAATTTGCAAGGGAAGAACTCCCATACAGCAGCAGATGGCAGCAGCAGGATTGCGTGGGCACATTTGTATTTGCCAGGGTAGAGCACGCATGGACTAGCAGACAGCAGCAGCGGGATTACCAGGCCAGTGGGGCACATCACCCAGGGTTGCCAGGGCGGGTGGACAGGCAGCGTGGCATGAGCATGGGAAGGCAGACTGAGGCAGGGTTTTATCTTGGCTACCTGGGCAGGTGGGCAGACAGGCAGCATGGCATGAGCAGAAGGCAGACTGAGGCAGGGTTTGATCTTGGCCACCTGGGTGGACGGGCAGACAGGTAGCATGGCATGAGCATGGGAAGGCAGACTGAGGCAGGGTTTGATCTTGGCCACCTGGTCATGTGGACAGACAGGCAGTGTGGCATGAGCATGGGAAGGCAGCCTGAGGCAGGGTTTGATCTTGGAAACCTGGGAGGATGGGCAGACAGGCAGCGTGGCATGAGAGGCAGTAGGGAAGGCAGACTGGGATCTTGGCAGGGCACTCAGATAGGATGGCAAAGACTGTTCAGCGCACACAAGAGAGAGAGTCAGTTAGATAGGTGGGCCAAGATCATCTAGATAGAGGCCGGCTGGCAGGCTTACAGCTTCCCAATGCCACCTGGTGTTATGAGGTCAGTCTGATGGGCTTGCCGAGACTATCTAGTCAGAGAGAGAGAGAGGTGAGGTGGGCGTCGGGCATTGGGAGAGAGGAACAGCACCTCAGCAGCAGCAGCCTAGATTGAGGAGGAACCCCATTCCAAGACTTCCCCTGGCATGGGATGGCATGTGCCACTGCACCATCCATCCATTTCCAGGGACAGCTCGGGGAATCCCAGCAGTGGAAGGTTCACCTTGATAAAAAGCAACTGCTTCACCAACTTGGCCCCCAGTCTCAGGCAGTGCAGTGAGCAAATGTCCCCCACCATGGAGAACACCCACTTGCTGGGGACACTCGTTGGTGGGCAGGACAAGAGAGCCATGGCCACTTTGGACAGAGCCGGCCAGACATTGGTCTTGCCGGCCCAGTAGGTCAAGGGATCACCGCTGGGTTTGATGAATGGCTCCTCTTCCAGGTAGCTCTCCACTGCTGCTGAGGCGCTGGCATACTCTCTCGTGTAACTCTGCCTGGGCACCACCTCCACCAATGCCCTCAGCTACGCTGCTTGCCCTGCTGTGCACAAGCCCATGCTCACCAGAGTGCCCTGCACATATGAGCTACTGCTGCTGGCAATAGGGATGCTGCTACTCCTCAGCCTGCTGCTAGTGCAGCTGCTGCTAGGACTGGGGACAGGAAAAGACCCGCTGGCTGAAAGGGGTGGCTTCTTCCACTCCCACCATCCCCAGGGGTGTCCTGCTTCTGCTGCTGCGGACTCTCAAGAGTCTGCTCTGCCTGACAGACTCTCTCCACTAGGTCACCCCCCTTCCAGTGCCCATAGAGTGCTGTCTGGCGTGCCACGCTGCCCTTGACCCTGGGGTCCAGCATGGTTGCCAAAATGTATTCCTCCTGCTGCAGGAGCCCTTCGAACTGCGCCTTCAGTCCTCCCTTCAGCTGCTGCACCAGGTCAGTCACCTCATCTGACAGCTTCCTGCCCTGAGGTCATCCATTACTTCTACCTGAATCAGGGTCCACCTATACCCTGCTTCGGGACCCTTCCTGCCACTGCCAAACGCTGACTCTGTGTCCTTCCACTAGTGCACCGTCACTGCCAGGTGGGCGTACTGTGCATTCCTACTCGACCACGGGTCTGTGGTGAAGTGGACGGTGGTACCCCAAGTCCTTACCAGCTGCTCCCTCATCCGCTCCAAGGGATAACTATCGCCTCGGCACCAGACATCTCCTCCACAGCACTAGTGTCTGCCTCGCTGTCCCCAATCTGAATGATGTCCCGCGAAGGGAAATACTGGGACCCTGAGGGTGATCGACTGCCCACCATGCTGCAGCCACTCTCCCTGTGCCCCCTATAGCTGCTGATGCTGCTGATGCTGCTGCTCCTCTCCCTGCTTCCATTGCCCGGGGATTGGGCCCTGCCTCTAGCAACCAATGTGGGATCCACCAGCCCTGGACTGCTGGGGATCACCTCAATAATGGGGGTCGGGGACATTGGTTGCCCCAGAGGAACATCCGACCCCAAAGCACCTACACCTACTCCTGCAGCCACAGCAGAGACAGCCGCAGCCTCCTGGAGTTCAGGCCTTCCAGTGCCCTGCATGGCAGCGGATGACACTAGCAGGAGGCGCCACCAAACCACACCCCTAGTGCCACTGCTGGGAGCCTCTGAAGCCTGACTGCCAAAATCAGGCCTGTGCAGTTTGGGGCATGGTCATGGACTCAGGCTGCTGCTGATGCCTGCTGCCACTCCACTGGCATGGCCCCTGCCACCTCTGCCACGTGCCCCATTGCCCTCCTTACGGGCAGCAGACCGGCCTCTCCTGCTTCCCTTCTCCATTTCTCCCACCCAAATAATGCACAGGAATATTTTATATTTATATTTATTTATTTATTCAAATTTGTAATCTTATATTATATATATCTACCCTAACTCTAACTGCTATTAACTATTCTAAAACCTATGAAACTAAATGGAATATTATCTACTATCTACAAAGGCCTAATCCTACAAACACACTATAAAATATTAAAACTGAATCACTACACACTACTGCTATCTCTATCACTAAGCTAACTCTATCTATCTATCTATCTATCTATCTAATATATAGATATAGATATAGATATAGATATAGATATATACACACACACACACACACACACACATACACAGGGATGGAGGGAGGAGAGGACACAGACAGCTCACAACAAGCAACACAGGGAGGAGAAAAAGACTGAAATGAAACCTAAATCAATCTAATGCTACTCTAAATAAATCCAAAAACAGGGGAAGGGAATCAGGGATGGAATATATACAGGGAGGAGGGAAGGATTCAATGGAAGGGAGGGAGAAAGAACACAGGGAAGGGTAACAAATAAAAATAACACCTAAAGCTATCTAGTCTAATCTAAATAAATGAAACTATGGAGGTAAATGTTTGGAAATGGGTGAAATAGGAGGCGGATGGCAATGGATTAAGAACACAAACTGCTGGAAGAGGGAGACTTCTGAAAATGCCTGCTGACAGGATCAGTGTCTAGCTCAGAATGATATGGAAGGGGGGGAGGGCAATTACTTTTGTTACTTGCTGCATCCATCTTACCACAAGCCCCATTGGCTCCATACAGCTTAGCCCGTGGCCAATCGCAGACTGTGAAGCCAGTGGTCTGAGGAAAAGAGGGATGGTGATTGGGCAGGCTGACTGCTAGTCCAAGCCTCTCCACCCCTGGCACCAGGAAGTCTTTTCCTCAGCTCCCCCCCCCCCCTCCGGGCCTGTCAGTTACATTTCTCCCACCTGAACACCACCGAACTCACCTGAACGCGGCCAAACTGTTTGGGGGTTTCTGCGTTAAGTTTGGACGTCCGAACAGGCCGAGTTCAGGCCGAACACTGAACATCCGAACTGTGTTCGCACATCCCTAGCAGGCATACCTCCACATGCCCATGAAATGTGGGACCTGAGTACATCCTAGTAGTTGAGCGTCCCCTACCTCCCATCTCCATGCCATAAATTTAAACATTAATTTCTGGAGATGATACTGGTATTTATTTAGCCCTATGTTGCTTGAAATTGCAATTTTACTCATCATTTTTAAAATGTATGTTAAAAAGGAAGAGTCTGGGGGGTGTTGGGGGGGACTCAAGCCCAGTGCAATTGTACTCTGATTTTCCCTCTTCTTTTCAGGCCAACCTTCATGATACATTTCTCTTATCAATTTCAGTAGTGAATTTGACTTATTGCTAGCATTTTGTACATTTTCAAACCAACCACAGGAGTGGAGGGGAGGCAGTCCGTGTGTGGCAGGTGGATTGCCGCTTCAGGGGCTGTGCATAGAGGGAGGGAGCAGACAGGTGCACACGCATCTCCACCCACATCCACGCATGGAGCAACTCCCCTTTTCGCCGTTTACTCTGTGCGTGGGGTGGGTGGGTGGAGATGGGTGGGTTGCGCACCCATGCACCTCCACAAACAAACAGAATACTGCCACTCATGTCCACTTAGTGGACATGAGAGGGAGTGTCTCATTTTAAAATGGCCTTTAATTTATGGGCTTATGTGTAGTTAAGAATTTATTTGACTCGTATGTAAAAAGAAACCAAAAGAGGGATTTTTTTACTAGATTCCTCTTATTTGCATCCACACAATATTACTCCAGAAGAGAGCTTATCTCCAGAAGAGAGCTCAGTTGGCTCCCACTTTCCTGCTGTTTCGGCGTGTATGTAAGACCCGGCTGTTCCGTCAGGCTTTTGGCAAGGGGTAGGGGTGGGGTGGACTGGGGTGGAGTGGGGTGGGGGGTCTCTCCACATATTTTAATTTTAAATTGTTTTTTAATTTTTAAAATATATTTTTATTGAATGTTGTTCGCCACCCTGGGCTGCCCTGAGGGCAGGAGGGGCGGGATATAAATTTTAAATAAATAAATAAATAAATCTCTTCAGTGCCTTCATAGTAAAACTCATAAGAACCTTGCATCACACTCACCCCTAATTCTGATCTGTATTCTCAAGCATCCTATTTTGCGATCAAGGGGTTCAGGAAAAAAAAAAGCACACCTTACTCATGCTTCAGTTAAGGACTGTGTACATCAGAAGCCAATGAGTTCAGTAGGATGAGTCATGTGCATAAAGTTACTCATGTTTGCAAGAGTGCTCTGTAAGATGTAATTTAAGCTGAGGGGAAAATGTATTGGGTTTAGGACTGAAGCCTACCGTTCGATATCTCTTCCATAAGTCAGTAAGAAGAGGAGTTCTGCATCAGACACTGATCAAGGGAACAATACATGGAATGTTCTACTCAGGCCAGGGACGGTCTTACAGCAGTGACCTCCGCAGAGGCCCCAGTTTTCACCAAGGCAGGGTGTGGGGGTCCCAAACACGACCACATTTAGGAGTCTGATGAGGATGCCCCTAATTTATTTATTTTAGTTTAATATATTTATACCCCACTCCTCCTGCAAGCAGCTCGGGGCGGCTAACAAATTTCCAATAAAATGGGATGGAACCACTAGGGCCCCCCAATTTTATCTTCACGCTGGACCCAGCCCTGACTCAGGCACATCGAAATTCTTCCTAATGTCAGTTTAGCCTAAATCCTTTCTCCTTCAGTTAAGTCCATTACTTCTAGTCATGCCCTTCATGGCTATGGAGAACAGCTCAGTAGCATTTTGCTTTTAACGGTCTTCTATGTGGAAATATATAGAAAATAGAAGGGGTATAGTATAAGAAGAAAATTGTGGCAGAGAAGAAAAGAGAAGAAAAGAGTCTTCTCTGTCCTAACCAGTCATGGAAAGTTTTGTTTTCATTCATTTTTCTAACTGGGTTTCCAGGGCTTTACTGCTGAGTAGATCAGACTGACACAGGTCAATTTCCAATGGGATTCTGTGCCCTGATTTTGAAAAGTGGCATCCATTGGTTTTAGTCAGGACTGTAATTGGCTTGTAATATTAAAAAAAACAGGCCTTGTCTGTTACTCCCTTCCAGAGAGCCTGGTCTATTTTTGGCTAAGTAATGCTATATTGAAAATAGCTTGCAAACAAGAATTGAGATAGAAGTAAAAATGTTTTCTTCTAAAAGTAGCTATGATGCAATAAACTATCACAATGGAATACCATCTATTGTCCAGAAATAATATTTATTCATCAACAATAAAACACAGGATAGAAAAAGTCTTGTAAATAAAACTATATATATGTATAGAATGCTTTATTATTTTTTTACTCAGTACTTCACAAGAACACTACAAACAGTAACAAAATAATTCAATTAATTTTTAAAACTTCAGATATTAGAGTTGTCACACTGTTTTGTCAACAAGGCAATGGTCATCTGTTTACAGATTACAGTTTTACTTTATTTCATAAACCTGTTTCTTAAAACAATTGAAGCAGTTTGTTACTTGACCCCAAGATTCAGAACATTTAGATATATAAGAATATCAGGGACCCATGTTCACCGCATTTCCCCCATTGGCCATGATGGGGAAAACACAGTGAGCACGGGTACCTGATGTATATCCAGAAACAACATAACAGCTCTGAGGGAGTTACGTAGACTGTTCAGTGGTGAGCAGTCTACTGTAGTTTGTTAAAGGAGGGGGAAAAAACCACAACTAAATCAGGGTAGAAGTCAACACATTGAAGAGAAATAATATTTTGGGGTGAGGAACATTTACATATTTTCCATTGCCCTTTTAGTAATGTGCTCTCTTCCTTTGTCTGATTTCTCCTGGTTTAGATACTCCAGAACTTTTACAAGCATGTCCTCATCCAAATACGGTCTGTTCTGTGTGTCATCATTCTCATGGGCCATTGAAAACCTTTTGCTAAGTGAGACTAATTTCTCAGACTCTTGTGATCCCAATTGGTTTAAATGTTCTTTGATTGCTTGCTCAAGTTGCTCATCTTCTTGCAGATCATCTTCTGATGAAACTGGTGCCGGAACACGTTTCATCTGGTTTGTATCAATAACATCAGGATATTTTGCCAGCATCTTTGCTAAGTAATCTGCCAGTTCTTCATCTTTCTCATTCAGTTTTTCATATTCCATTTGTCGTCTTTCCAAGTCATTTTTTTTATGTCTTTCGGAAATTGATGTCCTTTAGGTCTTCCAGGGATGTAAGACAATCTTGGCAAGCCATTTTCTTGATTTAGTTGACTTACAAGGTAAGAGGGTTTCTGACTTGCTAAATTGTCAGTCCCTAAAAGATTTACAATATCTTCAATGTTGAGCTCTTCAGGTAGGTTTTCTGGTAGAAAATTAACAGACTGCTTCCCATAAACGTTTTTAGAACTCATCTTATTTTTAAACCCATCTGGGTGGTCTAGATTAATTTCAGTGATCTTGTCAAGTTCCTCTGGAAATTCAGGTTCTGGCTCTTGCTTCTCTCTCTCACTCTGCTGCTGCTTCTTATCTCCAGTTCTCAGCATGTCTATTAAATCCTCTGGAGGGATTTGTAAATTCCTTGAGATTTCTATTAACTGATAGATAGCCTGAGGATCAAGTTGCTGCCCTGGAAATCTAACTTCTCTTTTCTCTTCATTTTGCATCATCCTTAGCCTTCCCTTTCCAGCACTGCTCATCAACTTCTGCAAATAATAATTCAACAACTTTGAAACATCCTTTGACGTTTGATCTTTGTTCTCTCGCTTCATGGCATCTTCCAGAAAATTCGATCTCTTCACTTCATCTTCAATCTCTTCTTCATTTTTTTCAACTTCCTCCTTACTGTCTCTTATCTCTTCTTCAGTTTGACTTTCCACTTTTTCCTCTATTGGATTCCAGTCCTCTCCTCCAACTACATCCTCATAAGCAATATTATTCACTTTATACATGTCATCTTCATCATCACTGTACAATTTCTGTTCTTCATCAAGTCTCTCTTTCTTGTGATTAGTTGGCCCTGTCATCTTCCCCAGCTCTTGAAAGACTGATTCCAAAGTAGCAAGACTTTGAGGAGTGTATTGTTCTTCTACTATTTCATTTGTACGTTTGAAAGGACTGTCTCTCGAACCATCTTCATAGTATCCATGTGGCATTTTAGGATGCTTGAGCCATGCTTCATGCCGGATCTGAGCATCATAGTCATCATTCTCTCCAACTGGGAAGTTATTATCCAAGCTCACAGAATATGGTTTATTTTCTTTTAATGTACCCTTTGATTCTTTTTCTGCTTGTCTTAGAGCTTCCAACATTACCCTAACCCACTGGGACTCATCTTCAGTCAAAGAATCTCTTGTATTCTCTGGTTGATGACTCTGCTCTTTATTTTCTTTTGGCTGCAAAAGAAATGGTGCACCTTGATAGGAGTTATAATCTGGGATGTTTTCTCCCTTGTCAGCTTGTTTTCTGAGATTTTCTATATACTCCAATGCTTTTACCATATCTGGGCTCGGGAACCTTTGCAAGTTTTTCATTAGGTGTTCTGGGTCTTCCTGGAGCAGCTGGTAATGTTGAAATGAAGCAGCATCAAAACAACAGATTAGGGCCAAGAAAAGGGCAAGAGGCAAGGCTGTTCCAAGCCAACAGGTTTTAGCATCAGCCATGTTTGAAATATTTCCTTGAAACAAAGAAAAGGACAGAGGAAGTTAGTAAGACAAGAAGCAGAAGTATATACAATGTTGCCACATTAAGCTGAGACAGGTAAAAAATATCATGTCAAGCCTCTGGGTATATTATTTCTGAGAATCCTATAAGATACCTGTATGTTAACTGCAGATTCTTGTGAAAATTTTTGGTGACATGGCAAACCTGGTGTGTCCTTACATTTTGAACAATGACTAGCCCATAATGAACTATAACAAATTGTATTTTCAATGGGAGGTATCTATACAGGACATAGAAACTGTACATGTTTCATTTTAAAAAATAAATAAATATCTGTCTAAATGGTGATTGCAGCATCTAAATGCA
This sequence comes from Sphenodon punctatus, assembly GCA_003113815.1. Classification (NCBI taxonomy): domain Eukaryota; kingdom Metazoa; phylum Chordata; class Lepidosauria; order Sphenodontia; family Sphenodontidae; genus Sphenodon; species Sphenodon punctatus. Next base: position 31,099 of record QEPC01014158.1, on the reverse strand, counting down.
GGATGTGAGTGGTCTATTAAACCATATATATGTAAACTCAAAATATTAACATGAGTTTATATGTATAGTGCTGCTAATATATGGTTTATAGAACACTGTGGCCTGCTTAGTCACTTGATTTTTACGCTATCTTTATATCAATGTTACTCTCTAGAAAGGCATTCAAATGGAATCAATAGTAAAAGAGGAGAGAGTGAGACCCAAAATAATGAGGTTTACAGGTCAATTTGTGTCATAATCTTTATCAAATTATAATTTCATTCTGTGATAATTTAAGAAGAACGACTATTTCCCCTGTGTTCTACTTTACCTCCAAGAGCATAACATTTTGCCATGGAGTGTGGGGAAAGACAAATAGCCATTTGTGCTGGGGAATCTATGCTATAATCTCATTGGAAGACAATGAGATTATGGAGATTAGCCTGACTTTTGCAAGTAGACATTATGTTTACAAATCACATACGTCTGTTTGAAAATTTGATCCATTCTGAATGCTAATATGAATGCTAACATCTTATTGAAACAATTACCAAAAAAAAATCAACAGGCAAAATCTGAGTAGCAATTTAGTATGAAATAGTATTTCATTTTTGTCTGATGTGTTAATAGATCTGACCCTATACTATATCAATGAAATCTTTGTCATTTGTTTAAGTGGGAACAGCATTAATCACAACGTGGATAGAAATTTTGACACTGGTTGAAATACTGAGTTGATGTAAATTGATGAAATTTCCCTAGGTCACTGAAACTACAGCTAGTTTACCCCAGTAGTAAATTTGTCTGCATATGAATATAGATAAAAATAACATCCATCATTTATAAATAACTTAACCATAATAATGCAGTACACATGCACACACACATCTCTGTGTATAAAGACCCAATCCTACAAGATACTGGGGGCAAGAGAGTAATTTATCCTGACTTTTACCTTCCACTCATGTCAAAAACTGCACTCACTCCTTGCCTCCAGAGTGCTCCCCTACACCATATTGGATTGGGCTCCAAGGACCTGGATCCTTAATTCTTACTTAATGTAATACCATTATAATGACAGTAATGAAGACACACCAATAAATGAGAAAAGAAAATGCCCCAGACAGAAAAACACTTTGCCTAATTGACCTATTTTGGTACATTTATTTTTCCCCTTCATCTGAAGAAAACATCCTGTTGAGATGCCAGTGACTCATGATTGTTGAAAAACCTCCATATGTCAGCACGTACGCACTGGTGTAAGTAGAAAATTACAGTGGATTTATTCCCTTCGGTTCATTCATAGTTCCCATTCAGGTGTTTCTTTGTTGCTGTTCAGTATGAGATAATTTGACATAGTGATGCAATAAAAGCACAAGAGATGCCAGAGAATTGACTTTTCTCCCCCAATAAGCTGAAAATGATCACTCTGACTTATCTACCCTTCCCAATAATGTATTACTTCTCAAGGCTGCCTATGAAAAACAGTAATACAAAGGATTGATTCCAAAGAGTAGATAACAGAATCTCTCTGTATTAATTTATCCCTAAAAGCAGAAGAGTCCTTTTTTTCCTTACAGCTTTCATCTTGAACCCTCAGCCAAAGCTGCATAACTCCTATTTTCTGTAGAACAGAATTCATCATTTAATTTTGACTAACTGTATAAATAAAATGGATGTTTTGTCTACTAGAAGTTGGTTATGATTAAACTCATCCATTTTACTAATGTATAAAATATTCTGTGCCTATTTATTTGTCCAGAAGTATTTTTATCATCATTTTCTATGACAAGTAATGAATATACTGAGCTATACTAAAATAATCATTTCTTTTAGAACCTCCCACTAACAGAGATGCTAATCTTGCCTCTCGGAGTCTACACTGTTGTTTGTAAAATCTTGAATCACCTAGCTAAAATTACAGAATAGACAGACAGGCAAAGTTTAGATTAGAGTTTGGCTAGGATTTAATCAAGTAAAGATTTAACTTGCAAAGATGATGCTTTCAACATTTTTTTCTGAATATTTCAGAGATATCTTTAGTATTGGTTTCATTTCCTGTTGATTACAAGCTACTATATTTGGATACAAATGTTAAATCTTTGGAATATCAAATCTTAAAAAGCTTGCATCTGACATTTAGCTTCCAACTCTCCGATCCATCCCCCCCCCAAAAAAAAAAATGAAAGAAAAAAGAAAAAGATAGCTTTCAGAACTTTAAATTCCAAATTGGAGGCAAATAGACTATATTGGAAAAAACCTGGAAAATTATCATAAAAATCCTCTCCTGCTCCTTTTAACACATGGTAGGTAAAAATTGCTATTTTCTGCAGTAGTGATGCTAAAGTGAGATGTACCCTATTAATCTGAATTTCCCATCCTGTCTACTTAAAGCATAAAGGCAGAGAAGCCATCTCTTAGCCAGAACTGCACCATATCAGTTAGGGAGTTCCTCTCTGTAAGTTGAGTTGGTAGAGTTCTGCTTGTCATATGTGCTGCGAAGGGGTACCGAAGAGTGTCAGAAGAGAAGAGGTAACACAAAAAAGAATCCCTTTCTGGGATGTTACCATGGCAGCAGAATTATTTCCTACTCCGCCCTTTGCTGTAGATTCACAGAGTGCTACAACACAATTGCAATATAGCCAATTAAAATTTTCCATGAAAACTCATCAGCCTCCCCTGGAGCTGACACAGAATTCATGGGGGGGGAGGGGGGGCGGAATCCTACCTCCACTGTAAATTTCAGAATTTACCAGAGCTAGTATTGCCACTGCCACATCATGTGTACTATGGTCAGCATCCTATGGGAGTTTTCCCAGAGGTTTCCCAGAGGCACACCCCCTTCCATCCTATGCTTAGTTATTACCCTGAGTTTAGTTACTTTTCCCTTTATTAAAATTTGAATGTAGTCTATTAGCTTTCTGATAAATTAATCCCGGGGAAAATCAAAGTATTAACCATAAGATTTTCTTTAAGCTTTTTGGAAACCAAATGAGTTCTGAAATAATACAATGACTGGGGAATTAAATACATTGTACTTAGCACCTTGCACACTCTGAAGCCTCAAGGATCATGTAAGTATGTCAGTAATGCAAAAAGAGTGAAATTACAAATCGAATCCATAAATGAGGCTTTGCATATGTCAGTCTGGAAATATGAGCTGTAGAGCCCTCGCTGTTTCCCTTTTTGCTCTGTTGTTCTGTCTCTATTCATTTTCAACCCCTCTTCAAATCACAGAGGGAAAAGACAAAAAGAGGCAATCACCTGGAAGAACCCTCTTTCTGTGTTAACTGAAGTGCATCACGTTGCAATTTCTGATGATCCCTGCTTTGCTGTTGTAGCCTGCTCTGCTAAAAAACTACCCAGTGAGAGCATCTATAATTGGCAATACAAGGATAAAGCAGCCTTACCTGTGAACCTTAGATTGCCGAGTGAACCCAAAGCATGATCTTCCTCATCTGTCTGCTGCGAGTTTATGGACTGTTTTCAGCACCCGGACAGCTCCCCTCTGCTTATAGTGTATATCACCTGACTCTGCACTGCCACGCTGACGTCACCTCCCTCGGTCACTAACCAAAACAAGCACCACCAAGCTGTTGGAGAAAACGCTGGAGAAAATGAAGAGTTTTGGTGTTTGGGAGAGGATCCTTCTGTCTGTCTACGCCACCTGTCTTCCTCTGGAGAGCACTACAGGTGCTGGATCGTTCCAAAAGGCTCAGACCCTTTGCATGAAGAAATACCCACTAGAAAACTGATTGAATTCTTAAATCTCAGTATAGTAAATGGAATAGCGCACTAATATGTCAGGCACTCTGGGAAAGGATTTTACTGTGTTTATTTAACATCAGTCATAAGCTTTGTAAAATGAATGGAGATTTGACTTTTTGTTTTATGAGGGAGACTGCTTTGCTTAAGGTCATCATGAGGATTTCTGTGAATATTTAAAAATGTACCCCTCCCTATACCAAGGACTCAGGGCAGGTTACAATATATACACAGAGAGAGAGAGAGAGAGAGAGAGAGAGTACACATAAATCTAGATAAAATCCCTCATCCCAAACCTCCACAAACTGTATCCCTACTTGTCAAAAGCTCTGCAAATAGAAACATCTCGCCATGGCCATGTGTGCACTCTGTACCTCTTTGTGTCATCTCTTTGGTACTTACAATTTTTTAATAACTGTATAACTAAAGGCTGGACGCTCTAGAATTTCAACCTGCAACTTTATAGTGCTGCCAGAGCAGTATGCACAGAGGTGCTGCATGCAACCTAGTTGACAGAATGTGGACTAGGGCTGAACTGAATATTAAAAAAAATATTTGTGAGTATTCTCAGATTGTCGAGGACTGGTCCCAAGTACTCGGCCTGGTTCGAGGACCCTTGGCGAATACTTGGGAATTCCAAGGGCAGGGGCTGAGGAAGGGGCCAGAGGGAGCCTGGGGGTGGGGGTGGGCTAGGGAAGAGGGGGGGAGATAACAGGGACTGAGGGTTACAGTACTTACCCTCCAGATGGGTTCCGGCAATGTGTGGCTTCCTCTGGACCAGGTAAGTGTTTTGGTGTTTTTTTTTAAAGGCTGGGCATGTTCAGAAGGGCTGAATGGCCACTTCTGAGCATGCTCAGACCTTTCCAAGACGGCACCCACAGCATGATGAAACTGCCAGCACCATCTTGGAAAGGTCTGAGCACGCTCAGGAGGAGCCATTCGGTACTTCTTAGCATGCTCAGCGTTTGTTTTTTTTAAAAAACTTATCTGGGCTGGAGGAAGCCATGAGTTGCCAGAGTCCCTCCATAGGGTGAGTACTCTTCCCCTCAGTCCCTGCTAGACCATCACCTCCTTAAGCACCCCACTCCTGAGCCCCTGCACCCTCTTTCCTGGCCCCTGTTGGTCTATTCTCTCCCTGGCCAGTGGGGGCCAGGAAATGGGAGTAGGGGCCTAGTGCTGGCCTCTGACCCCCTTCCCTGAACTCAGCTGCGGATTTTCCGAGTTCTGAAGATTCAGGGACCATTCCTTGAAACTTCGGAATTCGGAAAATCGAGCCAAGTACCTTGGTGCTCAGAGTTTTCCGAAGAAAACCGAGGCCAAATTTCAGCACTAATGTGGACGCATGGATACACACTAGCCTGTATTCACGCACACCATGGGCTGCACATTCTCTGAGGTTTATAGAACATTGCAGGGTCCTACTGTGAGTGGGGGCTGTGGGTCTGGTAGATGGAGCCACATGGCCGGTGGGCAGAACACCTAATAAAAGGGCAGGTGGACGCCCATCTGGTGTAGGCTAACATGGGCTAATGTCTTCTTTGTTAACACCCACTATCTACAGAGCTACACTGAAAGCCAGTGGAATAACAATCACCCAAACTGAGGTGGAGACTTCTCAGATCCTCATCCCCCAACACCCTCACCCCACCAGTGGTGGTAACTCTGCCTACTTGTCTAGCTTCTAGGAAATTTACATGCTAGCAGGGGGTTGAACCACTTATTTTTACATAGTTCTACTGAACCTAGGGCTACTGAACCCTTAAGGCTATTAGGGGTAAGTGGTCTCCCATATGTGCAATAACTAAGGGTCATGTAGAACTTTATTCACGGAACTGGACATTTGGAAGGGACCTCAAGGTCCATCTAGTCCAACGCTCTGCCCTGATGCAGGATATGCATGTAGCATGCACTGCTGGTCAATGGGGCTTGGAGCAATATGGCAAGGCTCAGATGAAACAAAAAACTGGTTTCTGAAGGCTCAGTTTTGTTTATGCCCATGTTGCATAAACACAGCACCACTCAAGATCAAGATCTCTAATAGCACATCAACATCATAACCAATACAAAATGGGAGATAACCGGCTAGGCAGTAGCCCCACAGAGAGGGATCTGGATCACAATTAAAATAAGAGCCAACAATCTGACACTGTTGCCTAACGAAAAAAAGCAAATACCACTTTGGGTTGTATTAGCAGCAGCATTGTACCCATGGCATGTTCCACTCTATTTGCAGTTGGTCAGGCATCAGCCAATTGCCACATTCAGTTTGAAGCATCCCATTTTAAGGCAGGCAATGACAAATTTTGGAGGCTTCAGCAGAAAGCAGTGATGGTGATAAAGGGTTCAGACAGCAAGGCCTATGAGGTTGACATTACTGGTCAGGTTTAATTAATACAAAAGGTGGTTGAGAGGAAAGCACGATAACAGATTTTAAATACATAAAATTCTGCTATAAGCAGGCTGGTGATCAGTTGTTCTCTGAGACTATTGTGGCAGGAGAAGATAGAATGGTCTCAAATTGAAAGAGAGGAGATGATCTAGGCTAAATATCAGGAAGAATTTTCCAAACAGATGAATAGTTGGGTAATGGGTTAAAAAGAACAGGGGAGGATATGAAATCCCCATCACTGGAAATTTTTTAAGAACAGTTAGATGGGTATCTATCTGGAATGGTTTAGGACAGGTATAACTGGCCTTTTAAAAGGCCAGAAAAAATGACTAAATGAACTAATCAGATGTCTTTCAGCCCTACAGTGTTATGATTCTTATTTAGACATATTGGGGAACAAACGACTGAGACGCTATTACACCCTGCTGTGATTTGAACTGCTTGACACTGCCGTTGTGGAGGGCAGATTTGTAAAAACCCCGTACGTTGAGCAGAAATACTTATGCTCCTTGAATGAATTTGAAACAGGAGAGCATATGCTCCTGAGGTGCCCATATTATGTACGTCTGAGGGAAACTTGGTTAACACCTGTCCTGGTGGTGGAAGGGAATTACCCCATGGAGACTTTCACTTTTTTGTCCAATTTAACACAAGTTCAACCTCTACAGGCAGTCACAACTTTTCTTCTACTGGCTCATAAAAGACAGGCAGCTGTACATGCCCATTTAAATACCCTAAAGTAAGAGGAAAGAACTAATCTGGGCCTTAAATGGATTGGAAGTCGAACCAATCCATGTTCATGCCCGAGGAGTATTGTATTTAGGAGCATATGTTTTGGTTATTAGTGGGATCCTTGGGGGTTATGTTTAGATTGGATTAGATTTTTAGATTTGTACTTTTGATATTGGAATTTTATTATCATTGTTATTTTATTTTACATTTATATATATTTATTTGTTTTATGATTGTATGATTTTTGTGTGTTGTCACGTGTTTACTGTGGGCCATGGCGAGAGCTGGTACCCAATAAATTGAATAAATTGAATTGTGTTATGATTCTATAACTATTTGAGATTTTTAAAAGGTCTCAGTTTTTATTTAACTGCTCCTACTGAAGTAAAAAAAAGTAGAGTTAAGCCAAAACTTTTGACAGTCCCATCTACAGGTGAGAAGAATAATGGAGATCATATCCGTTATTTGGATTTTTTGATCTATAAAAAACACACACAAAAACAGAACATTCCCATAGTCACTTAGCTGGTTATTTTGAGTTTTCAGTTATTTTGGTGTTTCAGGGGCATAGCTACCATTGCACAAACAGGGACATTCGTCCTGGGGCCTGTACTGGCTGGGGGACCAATATCCAAGGTAGCTAAGTCACCCTTCCCCCCCCCCTTTTTTTCTTTTTTTTTTTAATTGCCACCTGAGCTGGCTGGGGGCCTCCCGGCTGCTGCATGAGCCCCTTCCCCCTCCTTGCCCATGGTTGCAACATTGTGTCAGCTGTGGGCAGGGAGGGGCTTCATGCAGCAGTCTGCATCAGGCCATGTCACACAAGCCTCGTGGCTTGGCTCACCCCCTGGTGCCACATCGCAGAGGAGGAGTCCTCCCCACCAGTCCAGACCCGGTCCAGGAAGGGCTGGCTCGAGGGAGACCCAGCCTGAGTGGGAAGGTGCCTGGTGGTGGCTCCACTGAGAGGAACTGCTGCTGGGCACCTTCCTGCTCTGGTGCTCCCCGCATCAAGCCGGCCCAGCCTGCCCCAGGCCACCCTACCAGCCACCAGCCTCCATGGCTGGTTGGGTGGGCCAGGGTAACAATGGCACTGCTGCTGCTGGCTGCACTTGGCCCCAGCATGTGGCAGCGAGCCACAAGGGACAGAGTGCACCATGAGACCAGCTCGCCGCCAACTCAGAAGATGGATGTCCCAGCAGCAGACCACCAGCAGCACGCCGCAGACTCTGCAGAGAGCAAGTAAGTCCCGGGCACCAGCAGCCCAGTGCCACTAGGCTGGCTGGCAGCTTCACCATCAGCAGGAAAAAAGGGGAGGGGGCATGGACATGTCTTGTCCTTGGGCCCATCCCAAGCTAGCTACACCCCTGGTTTTTGTTATTGTGTTTGGGGCTTTTTGTTATTTTTGGTGGTTTGGTTATTTTGGTCACTCTGTTGTGGCTGCTACGCATTTCCAGTAGCACCAAAATGAAATAACCACAATACCAAAATAACTGAACTAAAATATCCAAAATGGATATTCTACAAAAACAGAAACAAATAGCAGTTATTTTCCATTTTGTCAGACCTGAATCAGAGAATGTGAATTCGATGGAAATGTTCATTTTGTTGGATATTTGTTTCATCTCTGGTACCATTTTCAGATTTTCTAAGGGGTAGTAGATTCTGTCTATTGAGCAGGGGTGGGAAGTCTCAAAAGCAACAAACATTACCCTAATTCCACTCAGGGTGAGTGCAGAACACAAGGACTATATGAACAGCAATGCTCCTGGGTAGCTTTCTATCGCGTGTGCATGAGGGTGGGGTCACAGACAGCAGACTTCACCAATACACTGGCTAGTACCAATGCCCTGAAGTGCAGAACATGATGTGTCATTAATACATCCCAGAAGTAGAGCGTCACGGGACCCTGGCTCAAACTCACAGCAAAACTGCAGGGATGGAACTTGCATTTCTGCCCTATGCATCTGGAGGAGGTGACAAAGCCCCTTTAACCTCAGTTTCTACCCAGTTATTAACCTCCTCACACATAAACAGCTTTGTGCTATTTGAGCTTCTATCACAGGCTGAACAGACAAATGGAGAAAAGAACACTTTACTGTAAATCAGAGCACGTAAACTCTAACATACTACTTACACCCATCCCTTGAATTATACTACTGGATACTATTAAACTCTGTCTGCTTCCTTTCCATTCTGTACTAGTTGTTTTACTTCAGCTGGTAAAGCAAGATCTCTCTTTCCACCAAATAAATCTTTTTTTGACAATCCTGACCTTTTACAGCACGTAATGCAAAAGCTGGGACAAATGCATCTTCCAAACCAATAAATGTTACAGAATTAAGATGTCACAAGAAACTGTAAGGTGGAGTAAAATTTGATTGTGAACACAGAGAGATTGGAACTCTCTCCTCATTTCATTCAATGCAGACCTTGGGAAAATGGATTAGTTCTCTCTCTCTTCATAGAATCATAGAATAGGTAAAGAGATGGCAAGAGAACACCTAGCTACTTTAAATGAGTTCAAACCTTCAGGGCCAGATGAATTACATCCTAGGGTACTGAAGGAGCTTGGAGATGTAATCTCAGAACCTCGGTCTATATTTTTTGAGAACTCTTGGAGAATGGGTGAGGTGCCGGAAGACTGAAGCTGGGCAAATTTTGTCCCTATCTTCAAAAAGAGGGGAAAGGAGGATCTGGGAAACTAGAGACAGATCGGCCTGACATCAATACCTGGAAAGATTCTAGAACACATTATAAAGAAGACAATCTGTAAGCATTTAGAAAACAATGCTGTGATTGTTTTCTAAATGATTGTTCTCATGGGTTTGTCAAGAAAAGGTCATGCCAGACTAATCTTATTTCCTTTTTTAATCCAATTACTAGTTTAGTAGATCATGGGAATGCCATGGACATAGTATATCTTGATTTCACCAAAGCATTTGACAAAATGATATCCTTCTTGAGAAGCTGGTAGAACATGGGCTAGATGATACTACTGTTAGGTGAATTTACAGCTGGTTGAAGAACCATACCCAAAGAGTGCTAATAAATGGCTCCCCATCAATCTGGAGGGACTTATCAAGTGGGGTGCCTCCAGGCTTGGTCTTGGTCCTGGGTCTTGAACTGTTCAACATCTTTATTAATGACTTGGATGAAGGAGCAGAGGGGACGCTTATCAAATTTGTTGATTACACAAAACTGGGAGGGATAGCTAACACCTTAGAAGACAGAAACAAGATTCAAAATGATCTTGACAGAATGGAAAGCTGGGCCAAAACTAAAAAAATGAAATTCAACAGAGATAAATGTAAAGTTCTACTTTTAGGTAATAAAAATTAAATCCACAAGTATAGGGTGGGTGATACATGACTTAGAAGCAGTACATGTGAAAAGGATCTAGGGGCTGTAGATGATCACAAGCTAAACATGAGTCAGCAGTGTGATGCAGCTGCTAAAAAGGCTAATGCAATTTTAGGCTGCATTAACAGAAGCATAGTGTCCAGTCACGAGAAGTAATAGTTCCACTCTATTCTTCGCTGGTCTGACCTCATCTGGAGTAATGTGTCCAGTTCTGGGCACTGCATTTTAAGGAGGCCATTGACAAATTGGAACGGGTTCAGAGGAGAGCGACAAAAATGGTCAGGGGTCTGGAAACCAAGTCCTATGAGGAAAGGTTGAAGGAGCTGGGTATAAACATACCCAGTCTGGAGAAGTGAAGACTAAGGGGAGACATGATAGCCGTCTGCAAATATCTGAAAGGCTGTCACATAGAAGATGGTGCAGACTTGTTCTCTGTTGCTCCTGAGAGCAGGACTAGAACCAATGGGATCAAATTATAAGAAAGCAGATTTTGGTTAACCATTAGGACAAGCTGTTTGACAGAGGAACAGACTGCTGAGGATGGTGATAGGATCTCCTTCGCTGGTGGTTTTCAAACAGAGACTGGACGGCCATCTGTCAGGGAAGCTGTAGCTGTGGATTTCCTGCACTGAGCAGGGGGTTGTACTAAATGACCTCTAAGGTCACTTCCAACTCTATGGGTGATTTCAGAAGTGACGCGTTCCAATTCACCACAGTGAATCCCACCCTGGTGTAAACGGATTCACCATGGGCTGTGGTGACACGTGCAGCCCCAACAGAAGTGACAGGATCATGACCACCGCCCGGGGGCAATCAGAGAGAACATGGGCCGGGGGAACACAACAGACATGCAGTGGAGATGTGGACTGCATTTCGAGCCCCAGAATGCACCGTGGCTGGGGTCAATTCCTTCCACCGTGGCTGCGGGTTTTCGTTCAGAAGTTACTTTTCATTCACCCCTGCCGTGGTGACCATTCACCACACTTCTGGACCTCCTCCTGCCCCGACCTCACAAAGCATGGTTAGCTTCACCCCGGGCCACGTTTACTGTGGTGAACATCTGGATGCGAGCAAACAGACATGCACGGCGCTTTCACCACCCCCTGCGTTTGACTGAAGTTGACTGTGGTGGACATTCACCACGTCACTTCTGAAATCACCCTAAGATTCTAGGAGTCTAACTTCCATATTATGTCAGCAGGGGTGTAGCTATCAGGAGCAACATTTGTCCTAAGGGCAAAGGTGGAGGGCACAAATCCTGTCCTGTCACAGTGTGGCTGGGCAGAGACTGAGCTGAGTGGAAGCAGAAGTGTCTGCAGCATGCAGCATACATGGGACCCACCCAGCAGGTGACACAGGGTGGAGCAAGCAATGGCAGTGGCAGCACAAGGCAGACAGTGCATCCACAGCTTCCAGGGTCAGGTGGAACAAGTGGAGGGAGGAAGAGCAGTGTCAGGAGTGTCTCTAGAGTCTTTACTATGTAAGTTGACAGTTTTCTGCAATAAGAACACTGGGGGGATGAAGGAGGGAAGGGGATGGGATAGGGGAGAGGATGCTGGGGGTGGGGTCTAGAAACCAAGGGGGTAGCAATCCATTTCTTTCACCTGGGCCCATTCCAACCTACCTACGTCCCTGTATGTTAGGCCAATAATCCAACTAGCCCACTATCCAGTCTAGCAATCGTCCATACCAGATGCTTCACTGGAAGAGTTCAAATACAGGGCAGGGCATCTATGGGTGCGTCAGAAGATGAGCTGTAACCCTCTGTATTATCCTTTGTAATAAAGAGTAAATGGGGCTGGTATGCAATACTTTCTTTAGGTTATCTGACATGTCTCTTTGGCTGTTCACTTTCCAGTTTTGTGTGGTTCGTGTGCACAGCTTTTGACTCTAGTGCACACTCAGTGCTGGACTAGGATGTCAAAAGATCTGCATCTATCCCAGTTCAGTCATTGACTAGTTATGCAAACCAAATCAGGGCAAATCATGCCACCTCTCTGTATCTCTCTTTCCACTCATCCTGTGTCTGTATGTGTTTGTTAGATTGTTTAAGCATAAGAACCATAAGCAAGACTACAAGAAGAACCGTACTACGTTAGACCAAAGGTCCATCTAGCCCAGCAACCTGTCTCCAACAGTGACCAGCTTTGGTTGCTTAACAGAAGTGCACAACAAGTCACAATGGACAGATCCATTTCCTGGTATTCACTCCCTGTCCCCAACAGTCAGAGGGTGTTTTCAGATGTTACACAATCACAGTCAACCACAGAAATCCCCTGTGGTGGCGGATGGTCACGTATCATGTGTTTGCTCGCCGCCAGATGTTCATCACAGTAAACCACCAGCAATAAGCAAATTAACCATGCTTTTGAGGATGGTCCTGGCACCATCTCCAAAAGCGTGGTTAATTGAACCACGGCCCGGAATCGGCAGCCGGTAACGTCTGTTACCTCCACCGATTCTGGGCCATGATCCAGACCCCGGGACGGAATTGGGCGCAGCGGCCCCATTGGGTGCTGCGCCTGCCCGTCTCCCGGAGGGCAGGCAGCTGGGGGAGTATGGGGGGGCGGGGCTGTATGGCCGCACGTTGCACTGCGCATCCCCACCCCCTCTCCCGATTCCCTGCCGGAATCAGCTGGCTCATCTGTTGACTGACCATTTTGATTCTGGCAGGGAATCAAAAGGTGATTCTGTGCCGGGGCCAATGGGTGCCCTGTCACATCTGAAATCACCCAGAGGTCTCATCTCCTGAGCAAATTAACTAATAGCCACAGATTAATTGTACGCCGAGTTTTAAAAAAAACAAAAAACCTCCTTTTATTTATTTTAAATCTGCTTCCAGTTAATTTCTCAGGGTGTTCCTCAGTTTTAGTAGTATGAGAAAGGATAAAAACAGCTCCCTATTTACTTGCTCTGCACCTCTTGTGATTTTGTAAACATCTATCATATTTCCCCAGAGCTGTCTGTTCCTCTAAGCTGAAGAGCCAAACCTATTGAGCTTTTGGGGTAGTGTCTCTCTCTCACGGGGTGTAGTACGAAGATCCTTCACCTGAGTTTGGTCTTTTAGACGTTACTTATCATATAGTAAACAACAATTGACAGTGCATTGGGGGGAAGGCAAATGAATTGCCAGCTCAAATGCAGTTTGTGAATAGTTAACATCAGTCTATTTCCTACTTTGTATAATTGGTGTCACCAAAGGTCAGTGCTGCTTAAAAATAAAACAGGGTTGTCTCAATACTGAAATTAATTAGGCTGGGGGGGGGCGTTGTTTTGTGTTTTCACTCTTCATTGGCAAGGAGAAATAACTTACAATTTCTCACAGATGTGGAATTTCTTGCAATGTACACCACATATTTTTTTATCTGAGAGATATCCACATTATTTTTGTTTATAAAAAACAGAACAAAAAAGCAAAACAAAAAAACTCAGAGAAAGCTTCTCATTGTAGGCATGGACAGTTTCAAGTTAACTTCATTTTTTTAAAAATGACCTCCACTTCATTCCATATTTGTACATGAAAGATCTAATAGATTTGTATGTGAATATGTCTGACCTCAATAGACATTGTGTACTTCAGTTTTTCATTATCTGTTTCCTAGAAGTGGGGGGGGCAAAGTTAGGCCTTTGCTAGTCTCCGGATATATTTATTTATTTCAAGTAAGTATATAGGGACAATTCGGAGGATGAAAGAATGTTGAGTAAGGATGAGGGCAAGACCTCTATGGGGTTGCTGGGAGAAATTCCATGTGCTGTAAAAGAATTAAACAGGTTCAAAGAAAGTCTGACCTACATGCCTTGCTGATCAGCTAGTTCCCATTCCACCAGAATATGTCAAGAACACTAGGAACAGTGAAACCACTTGCATTCATCATTCCATGTAAAAGGTCTCACTCTGCCTGCATTTCAAGAATAAACTCCAGACAGATTTTGACCTTTTATTCATGGACATAAATGCAGGGTAACTTCCTTAAGAGCATATCACCTAGCACAGGGACCCAATTCTGCTCTCATTTATTCTGGTTTAAAATAGAAGGAACCACACTAAAATTGGTTTAGTGACACCAGTAGCCACCTCTTTGGGTTTTACCCTGAGAATCTAGGTTTGAACCCAGAGGATATTTTTAGACGTTACGATCCCACGCTCAACCACGGTGAATGCCCACATGGTGAGCAAGGGACCGTAACGTCTGTTGGCCTGACAAGAGTTTCCCGCCAGATGTTCACCCCAATGAATCACGGGCGGGAATCTCTTTGACCACGCAAACAGTGGTCCTGCCTGGACCATCGCCATTTGCGTGGTCAAAGAGATTCCCACCCATGATTCACGGGGTGAACACCTGGCGGGAAGCTCACATGGGGAATTCACCATGGTTGAGCATGGGATCATAATGTCTGTCCCCTGACCATGGTCTGGAATCAGCAGCCATGCCCGCCACTGATTCTGGGCCATGGTCAATGCCCCAGGGGGTGGGGTGGCGCTGCGGACGAATTGGCCGTGATGCCTGCCCATCTCCCAGAGGGCGGGCAGCCTAGGGAGCATGGGGGGTTGGGGCTGTGTGGCCGCACATTGAGCCCCGCAGCCCCGCCCCCTCCCCCGATTCCCCTCCAAGATCAGCCGGCACGTCTGTTGGCTGTGCCATTTTGATCCCAGCGGGGGATCAATAGGTGATTCCGTGATGGGGCCAATACTGGCCCTGTCACATCTGAAAATACCCAGAGTCTCCAGCCTCTGAGTGGTCATGGAGCGCTGATTTCTCAGGGTCAACTAGGCTGACCCAGAAAAATTGGGGCTCCTGAAGGTGGTGTCATGCCAGACAGTTGTTGGATTGTGCAACAGTCACAAGTAAAAGCCCATTGCAAGTCCTGCAAGCTTAATATGGGCTTGTGCAGTGGGGGGGGGGTGGATTTTTTTTCTCCTTGTCTCCTCTCTTCTTCTCTCTCTGTCCTCCATCTTCTCCCATGCAGTCTGTACCGTATGGAAGCATGTCTTCTGAGTTCTTAGTAAAGTTCTGTTTTGAAGAAACTTCTGCTGTGTGTTATTGAACAGAAAGCTAACTCTACAATAAGGGTAAAGGTGGGTACTGAGTCTTGCAGCAGCACCTTCCCTGCCACAGCTACTCTCTCTCAGCAGGGGCAGTCCGGGGCTCCTCTCTACTCCCTTTATAGTAGTAGCAGCGGCAGCAACAAGGCGTGCTGCTGCGCCTTGTGCCTGAGGCTCCCACCAGTTCTTTCTCCCCACGCGGGACACAACAATCGGAGGCAGGGCCTTCTTTACAACCCTTCTTACACTCTTGATTATGTCCAAAGATCATAATTTCTGCCATGCTCACTATGCCAAGTTGGGAGCCAGGAAAGCTGAGATGACAACCAAAGCAGATATTTCTAATTAGCACAATGAACGAGACAAGAGGAAGAATTAGAATGTTATGACAAGTCATTTTTTATCCTCTCACCCCTTTCTGACTCCTTATCAGAGGTAGGGTTGCCACTTATGTAAAGTTTTAAGGGACACTTATGAAAAGGCGCCAATGCAGACCTTGCAACAGGTATTTTTCATAAGTGTTCCTTAAAAGTTTGCATAGGTGGGAACTCTAATCGGGAGTGTGAACCTTTTCCTTCCCAGGGACCATTCTGAAAATGAATACAAGCTTTGAGGGCCACATAGGAGTTAGGAGCAGTGGTACTTAGGGGGTGCACACAGGAAGTGGAGCATCCAGATCAGGGGTCTGTGCTGTCACCGTGCCATGGATCGGTCCTCTATCCTTATGTGAATTAGGGGTGTGTAAGCACTTACCTCTTTCATGGTTGTTATCTGTATCATTTTCTGGGTTAACAACCCATCCATTTTTGGTGGTTTTGTTAAAAAAAACCAAAAAACCATTTGTTTCCATTTATTTTTATGTTTATTTTCATTTTTTTAAAAATAAATGACTGCATATGTGCAAAATGGCCACTGGGGACGTTCTGCACAAGTGTGGCCCTTTTCCACCATAGCGTTGATGCTGTCAGCAACATTTTGGAAAAGGGCACCTATGCGCAGAATGGTCTGGTGGTCATTTTGTGCATGTACAGTGATTTTTTTTTTAATTTAAAATTAAAAAAATCACTGCGCATGTGCAAAATGGCCACCAGACCATTCTTCCCATGTGCTCCCTTCTCCAAAATGGCACCACAGCATCAGCATCGTTTTGGGAAAAGACTGCACATGCGCCGAACAGCTCTGGTGGTCATTTGCGCATGAGCAGTGTTTTTTTTATATTTTTTTTATTAAATTAAATGACAAAAAGAAATGAAAGCAAATGTATGTCATTTGCTTATTCATTCATTTTCAGAACATTAGTTACTAAAACGAATGGGACTCCATTCATTTTAGTAACTAATAAAATTGAAACTAATTGCACATCCCTAGTGTGAATGAATGCCCTCATCTCCCTCTGAGCGCCCTTTTTCAATGTTTAGGGATTGGAACTAGATGCAGGGGCCAGATTCAGGAACTGGAAAGGGGTCACATAAAAACTAGATGCTGGCCACCACCAATCTACATGCCTTGGGGAGCTAATCTGAGATTTAAAATACACCTACATTATCTAAAAGAAAACAATACAATATTAAAAGTCAGAATGGTATCAATCAAAAGGAAGGCCCTACACAGCAGTCATTAGTGAATGAAGTTTGTTGTTTTCCCCACAACACAGAAGGCTGACGTGAAACTAGGAGGTTGAACTGAAATAAAATTCCTTGGCAAATACGGTATCCTATGATTTTGTCCACTTGAAACTGAGTCCAACAAAGCAAATAAGAACTGCCACTTGGTTCCTGCTTTGTTTCTGGAAATGAATATCTTTTATGGGTATTTCAGCTGCATTGTTTTGGTCACTTCAGTATTCTGGTGACGCGGGGTTACTTACCTGTAGCTTTGTTTCTTCGAGATTGTCTCCATCACTCACACCTGTGAGTTCTGTGCCTGCGCAGATCAGCCTCAGAAGCTTCTCCAAGCAGTTCTCTGCATGCCAAGAAAGCCCCTCTCTGATTGGCCTCTCTTTTGGCAGGTTTCTACATCAGTATATAAGGGAGGGACAGGCATATGTTACCTCTGTTCCTTCCAACCTCTACATTAGAATTCACTCTTTAGATCAAGATGCAGAAGGCAAGGTAGGTGGGTGGTGGGAGTGACAGCGCCCATCTGAAAGAACCAAGGTAACAGGTAAGTAACCTCAGATTGAAGGACTACTCTCCAAAACCCAGCATCTGCATGGACTACAATGTCTAGAGCGTAATGCTGGCAAAGGTGTGTACAGAGCTCCATGTGATCGCTTTGCAGATTTCATCCAGAGGGAAGTTTCTGGCCCATGCGACTGAAGTTGCCATGGCTCTAGTGGAATGAGCTTTGAGACCTTTAGGGGGCTCTTTGTCTGATAAGGTGTAACATAATAAAATACATTCGACTAGCCAAGGCGAGATGGTTTGAAATGAGATCTTGTTTTCTGGGGAAGGCCCTCCTGTATTTACATAAAGAGAAGTGAACTTGCAGAAAGGCTTCATTCTGTCCTGGTAAAATGGCACTGCCCTCTTGACATTCAAGGTATGAGGAGAGGGTTCACCTTTGGATGACTGAGGCTTAAGACAGAATACCAGTAAGGTGATCACTTTGGGCTTGAATGATGGAGGTAGTCAGAGGGTAAAATTTTATAGTAACTTTGATTCAAAAAAACGAGACCTTAGATTAAAAGCAAGAGTCAGAAATTTGGATACTGCTTGCTTCACTTCCAAAGAGGTGTCACTTAGAGCAACCTTCAGCAAGCACTGTTCTGTTCTGCCTGATAGTTTATCCAAAAAGAATGAGAGTATTTCTTTAGCCAGAGCATCATACAGATGACAATCAAATAAGATACGTTGGGTTGATTCTGTGATCATGTTGTCATAAGGGCAAAGACGGTCACCAATAGTTTTTAGCACAAAAACGGCCCTCAAGAACCTTTGAAAGTAAGGCGTTAAGGCAGGCACAAAGGAATAGATATTTCTCTCTGAATGTGAGGGGAGTTGACAGATATCTAGTCATTTCTCCTTGACCAGGGACCCATGTTTCATAGTTGGTCATATGCGGGGAAGCTAGTTCTAGGGATGGGCGAACGCGGTTCAGAGTTCGGCCTGAACTCAGCTTGTTCGGACGACCAACACGAACACGAACTGGCCGAACCGAACTCAATTCCGAACGTCAAAATGATCGAACAGTTCGGTCAGTTCGGATCGCGTTCGGGTGAGTTCGGGTGGCAAAAAAAGGTTCACTGGAAGGTCAAACGTGACAGGGAGGGATAGTACTAGTCACTGAAGAGCAGACTTCCAGGCACCAGGGGTGGAGAGGCTTGCAAGAAATGAAACTATCTGCCTCCCCCCTTCCCAGCACCTTCTGAGCTAGTCACTGTTCCTGAACAGCAGGCGTTGAGTAGGATTATTAGATTGCTTTAAGTTTCATTTCAGTTTTGTACTGAAATGAAACTTAAACCTTAAACTGAAACCTTGTGTT
>QEPC01014152.1:227461-244200 GCA_003113815.1 Sphenodon punctatus | reverse complement strand
CTCCTTTGATCATCAGCAGGTGGATGGTAAACGTCTTGCCATTATCTTGGGTAAAATTATCCACCAGAGCACCCAGTTTGAGAAGATTGGTGAAGATTCATTGTACCGGATGGCAACAGCTCTGGACCCACGTTTCAAGAAGGTTAAGAAGGTCTTGGGGGGGGGGGAGAGAATCCGCTCCTGCTGCACGTGAAGAAATCGCCACACAGATGGTAGGAGAGCATGGCAGCAACACGTATGATGAATCTGAAGAGGATGAAGCAGAGACCATTTCCGAAGAGAACACTCAACAGTCTCAGGCTTCTTCGATGTGGTCAAATTTTGTAAAGTATGGCTCCTTGCACAGAATTGCACTCAATGGCCAAGAAGAGTTGATCCACTTCACTGTTGTCCTCACCGTCCAATAACACTCACTGCAGCCGAGGATATGTACGATCAGTACCTTTCGTCGGATGGTGTGGTTGGAATGAATAACGATCCACTCATTTACTGGGCAGAAAAAAAAAGACTTGGTCAGCACTCTACAGTTTGGCAATCACACTCCTTGGTTGTCCTGCCAGCAGTGTCCCATCAGAATGTTTATTCAGCTGTGCGGGCGCAATTGTAGGTAATAAAAGAACTAGTCTGTCCAGTTTAAATCTTGAGCGCCTAGCATTAATTAAAATGAACAGGTCATTCCTACCTAAAATTACTAAGGATGTCCTGCAAGCCACAGATGAGGAAATAATGAGGTGCACCTCAGAGGCGATTGATCACCAGAAAAAAGGTTATGACCACCCAGATGAAATCTCATAAGGTATACAAGAGCACTGAGTGAGGACTAGGTAAGCTTGGCCAGTGTCCACTTGTGAGTAGCAAAGGATGTGTTGCTGTAATGAAGTGTCAGTGATTCTGCTGTCTTTGATTGTGTAGTGATTGTGTAGTCAGTGATTAATTTGTGCTGCCTTTTTCTGTTTCACACACACAGTTTGCAGAACTCGTGGGAACAGATCTCAGAGTCAGAACTCTGCAGCATGGATCTATTTTTCAGTATAGCGGCACCCACCAATGATTCCAAAAGCCATGGATGCTGTGAAGTCATGGCCTCAACGGAATGACACATAGGCAAACTGAACTTGGGAATCGCATGGTTTGGGTCATTTAGAAATAGCATAGGAAGGCATGCACTCAGTGTGTTGTGTGCATCAGGGAAATAGTGTGTTTTAAAAAATAAATTAATGTACTTAATCTTCATCTTGGCTATTTAGGGAAAGTGATGCCCTGTACGACTGAAAGAACAGCAGGCAAGAGAAGTGATCTATCCAAAGTTGAAGCTAAGTATAATTATTTTTTAAAAATGGATACATATGGCCTATGTACACGTACAAGTATGTGTACACGTAAAATGTGTACATTTACTTCTACACGTACAGTACAAATACAGATCCAGTACAGGTCCATACTGTACACATACTTCTACAGTATGCTACTTATCTTTGATGCATATGTATATAAATATATAATACATTTATATAATATGTGATAGCTAGGATTTTTATAAAAAGTGTTCCTTAAAATTCTCTATTAAAAATTAAACATGCAAACTGAACAACGATCAGCATGACTAATAAGTGTGCTTTTAATTTTTTTCCCCCCGGAAAATGGATCAAATCATGACAGGAACAGCTACACACAGTCAATTTGTATCCAGCCACTGCCAGTATTCTTCAGGGATCGAGTACTGATCCAATTGCCATTTTCATATGAAGTCATGAAGGAATTTTCCAACCACAATCAATTTTTTCCCATAAGCCAGTAGTGGTTTTTTTTATAAGATATGAAAAGTTGGTTTTGCCTTCATCTGGAGAATAAAACTAATTGGAATTGCAACCAAATTGATTGCCACAGCTACCAACCTGTAGTATATATCCATACCTACATCGAATAAAAATAATTTGGTATTCATTCCTGTATGTGCTTTATCGTCTTTCACTCTTGATCATACACTGGACACATGGTATATATTCTAGTTAATAAAAGGAATCAGAACACAGAGGGGGGTCACTCATAATGAGGCATGGCAAAGGCCTATGGCAAAGGTATACAATCATACTGCAGCTGTGCTAACAGTGCATTCTGTAGCTCCTAGTTTTTAGCTTTAAAAAGTAGCCCATTTTGTTAGTGTTGGCTGCTGGGAGGGGTTTGAAAATAAAGCATATAAATTAACTACTAAAAATCAATGCCACTGTGCTATTTTTGCATTGCGATAAATTGTAAATTAAAACTAGCACAACAGCCCATTGTGCAGTGTGCAATAAGACCTGTATAGCCAGTTGGTGGGAAATGGAATTGGGAATTTGATAACAAAAAAAAATATAGGGAGATGACTGCTAAGTTCACAGACATTCCCTAGCTACCTGGTAACATAAGAAAGAGGTAACTATGCTGGGTTTGTGTGTTTTGATGCATGAGTCATTTTCTCAGGGTGATTTCAGACGTTACACGGTCCCGATTCACCACAGTGGATTACCGCCCCTCCTAAAACAGCTCGGGGTGGGGTAGTACTTTTTTTTTTTTTTTTTTAAAAGGGGAGTCCCATCACACAATTAAGTGGTGGTACAATTGGCTGACAGACAGTGCCAGATGATGTGGTCAAGGGAAGTCCAGTTGTATAGCTGTGTTTAGGATAGGAAAGGGTTGGGAAATATTCTGGAAGATGGGTTCATGTTTGTTTGGGGAATGTAACTTCTTACTGTTTTGGGGCTGGCAGTGGCAGGCAGCACCAGTCAACATAAGGGAATGAATCACCCCAATGCTGTATGGATGGAATGATTGCAAAATGGCCCTGAGGTGCCTGGAGAATTATTTATGATTCGTTGGTAAACATTCTATCCGCTCTCATTCATTGGTGAACATACTAGACTTTTGTAGCAAGGGATCAGGTGCTGCAGATAGGGTTGTGTCACTTGTGCGTTTGGTCACTTCACTGGTGTGTGTTGTGAGTGACAGGACAGGAGCAAAAATAATGAGCAAAAATGCACATAAGTGAAAAACAAACTATTTAATAGAAAAAATATTTTAAAAGAAAGTATTTTTTAAAATATAATTTTTTTAACAGTAACATTATTTAACTTAAAACTTTGGTTTAAAAACATATAACTTAGTATAAATCATCTGTCAGCTCTGACTCTGAGAAGTCATAACACGCACCTCCTGCAGTACTTGATCAAGCGACACACTCAGGGCTTCATTATCCTCCCTCAAATGTTGCACCAATTCGAGCTGTGCCTCCAGTTGTTGTTCTGTAAAAATGGAATACAGT
Organism: Sphenodon punctatus; assembly: GCA_003113815.1. Taxonomy (NCBI): domain Eukaryota; kingdom Metazoa; phylum Chordata; class Lepidosauria; order Sphenodontia; family Sphenodontidae; genus Sphenodon; species Sphenodon punctatus. The sequence continues at coordinate 240,899 of QEPC01014152.1, read as the reverse complement.
TAGCATATGCATTCTTGAACAGCAGAAAAGTTTTTTTTAGTGGAATACTATTCACGAGGGTACTAGTAACTAACTATGGATCTTAGAGAAATCCTTACCAATTTTCTCCTGTCTGGTGATTATCAAGTGGACTGCATCTGCGGTGTCCCAAACCGTGGCCCACATTGCAGCAGCAACGTCCACCAGTATTTCCCCTGTAATGGGATTGAAAAATAAAACATATCCATGCACTATTAATGACAAAAGCCCTACTAATGAGATAGATCTGACATGAAAACATGCACCACATGGTCAACGTGAAATAAAGCTCGCCTCCCTGTGTTAAATGCCTATGGCTGTCAGCTGTCAGTCACAGGGAAGGACTGTTCTTATTGGTGTACGTTGCTAATTAAATGACCCGTGTGGCCAAGGTGGGGCGGGTCCATCCGACTAATAGTGACAGCTTTAAGCTGTCTCTGTCTATCTGGTGGGAATGGGAGCACGTGAAGGTCTCGGGCGGTGCAGCGCGCCTCAGTAAAAGCACTAGAGATGCAGAAGATGGCTATATTCAATAAATAAATTTCAATAAATTTCTTAAAACAATTAACAGGTGGGCTGTGTGGATGGGTCAGTCAGTGAGTGAAAAAAGAAAGTGTCCCACGACCCCAGCCAAGGAGGAGCAGACAGCCACTGCCAGTGGCAGAGAATCACTTCAGCAGCGTTCTCTTTGAGGGGGGTGGGAGTTCACGTTCACTCCGTCCCAACCCTAGTTACTGCAGTTAGCTGTTTAGTGTTAACTGTTAACATAACAAAGAGGTAGGTGTGGTAGCAGGTGTGTGATGCAATCAATATATTGTGAATATTTTATTTATTTATTTATTCAATTTGTATCCTGCCCCTCCTGTGAATGGTTCGGGGCGGCTAACAAGTTAGTTATAAAACAATTTAAAAAATTTAAACAATATAATAACACAATCCATAAAAACACTACAATAAAACAGGCTGGGATAATAAATAAATAAATAAATAAGGGTGGGGGAAGATAAAACACCCTCTCCCTCACCCCAGCCCCCTCCCCAAAGACCTGGGTGAACAGCCAGGTCTTACAGATTCACCGAAACGTCAAAAGGCTTGGGGCCAGGTGAGCTTCCTCTGGGAGGGAATTCCAGAGGCGTGGCATGGCCACCGAGAATGCCCTCTCCATTGTGGGCCCCCCGCTTAACACGGGGGACCTCCAAGAAGGCACCCCTGGTGGACCAAAGGAGCCGCTCTGGGGCACAGAAGGCGAGGCGGTTCCTGAGGTATGAGGGGCCCATACCATGAAAAGCCTTGTATATTAACACCAATACCTTGAACCTGGCTCGGCACGCTATCGGCAGCCAGTGCAGAGTCCGGAGCACAGGTGTTATATGCTCCCAATGACCTGTCCCTGACAGGAGGCGGGCTGCCGCATTTTGCACTAGCTGCAGCCTCCGAACCAGGAACAAGGGCAGCCCCACGTAGAGCGCATTGCAGTAGTCCAGCCTCAAGGTGACGAAGGCATGAATGAGGGAGGCCAGGTCCGGGCCAGAGACGAATGGATGCAGCCTCCGCACCAGATATAACTGGCGGAAGGTGACTTTCGCCACTACCTCCACCTGCCACTCCAGGCAGAGGTCCGCATCCAAAATCACCCCCAGACTCCGGACCTGCCGAACTATAGGAGGGCAAACCCCCCCAACCAGGGGGGCCGACACCTCCCTCGCTCTCCCCACCACCATCACCTCCATCTTATCGGGGTTGAGCTTCAGTCTGCTCTGCCACATCCACTGCGTCACAGCCTCCAAACACTGGGATAGCAATGAGACGGCAGTGTCTGGATCAGCTGAAAAAGAGAGGTACAACTGAGTATCATCAGCATATTGGTGACATCGCACCCCGAACCCTCTCACAACCTCCCCCAAGGGCTGCATGTATACATTAAGCAATAATGGAGACAAAATAGAATCCTGCAGAACGCCGCAGGATAAGGTGCAGGGGCAAGATGACTCAGCTCCCAGCACCACCTGCTGGCTTCTCCCCGAGAGGAATGAGCGGAACCATTCAAGAACAGTCCCGTCCAGACCCCCAGGTCATGCAGCCGTCTCAGCAGCAGTTCATGGTCCACGGTGTCAAAAGCGACCGTGAGATCTAGCAGGATGAGAAATGTTGAACATCCTGCATCCATCTCCTGGTGGAGGTCGTCGACCAAGGCCACCAATGCCATCTCGGTGCCATAGCCGGTGCAGAACCCAGATTGGAAAGGGTCCAGGAACCCAATGCTGTCTAGATGCGCCTGGAGCTGAGTCGCCACCACCTGCTCAATAACCTTCCCTAAAAAGGGAAGGTTAGAGACCGGACAGTAGCTGGCGAGCGCGTCCAAGTCCAACGATGGTTTCTTCAGCAGGGGGCACACCACAGCCTACTTGAGACTAGGTGACAACCTCCCCTGCTGCAAGGATGCATTTATCACCCTCACCAGCACTGTCCCCAACGTCTCCCTGGAGGCTTTCACCAGCCAGGATGGGCACGGATCGAGTTCACAACTGGTGACTGCACGCCGCCGCAGTTTGGGTCTCGCTGCCTAGCAATGACCCGACATGCGGAAGTTCCGGGAAGGTTGGAGGCGCCGCTGTGGGAGGGGTGGAGCTCCCCTGTGCTTCAGGGAGGCTCCAGACCCTGCCCACAGCATGTGGAGAGTGGTGCAGGACTCAGCGGCAGTTTGGGGCCCCGCCCTGAGCGCACCTGTTCTCAGTTAGGGTTTTTCTATAAGAGTGACTGGCGGGGGTTGACACCTCCGCCGGTAATCATTCGTGAGAGACTGGCCCCCATTGCTTCCTTGAGAACCTTCTTTGCCTGGCCTTGTCTGAGAGCTTGGTGTGGAGTGTCTAATCCTGTGTTTCCCTTCCCCCCTGAGAGAGTGAGAGTTGGTGTGTGTTACTGTGTTTGTTTGTATCCCTCCTTCGTGAAAGAGAACGGTGGTGCTGTGTGCTGTAGGTTACCTGTTCCCCCCTCTCTGTACCCGCTCTTCCCTCCCTGCATATCTCCCCCAAGTCCCTCCTTTGATAACAAGTCCTGTCCTCCACCTCTCCCTCCTCCCTTGCATTCCTTGTCATCTCCCCCCCTCTCCCTTTCCCTTGCTCCCCTTCCTTCCCCTGTCCCTCCCCTTCACTTCTGTTTGCAAGGTGCCCAGGATCCTGTGTATACCCCCGAGCACCTGCCTCTTCCCCTCTACCCCTGTATTTCCTTGGGTCTCAGGGGCATTTGGCTACCTCTCCTTGTCTCCCGATGATGAAAAGGGTTGCCATCTGAGAAAGGGGGAAAGCCCACACTCTACTCTGAGGGACATTATAGTCTTTGAGAGAAATTCCCTTTATAGAGGTAGCCGCTCCGTATATGTGGGCCCCTTGCTCCCCTCCTTGGTTTTCCTGCCTGATTGGATCCCAATCCCTGGCATTCCCCCCTCCTCTCCCCCCTCCCCTGTGACAGAATTACTGGCATCCTTTTTCCCTTTCGGAAAAATTATGACTTCCGAAGCCCAAATGCAGGAGCTTATGCATACTGTCCAGTCCCTCACCATGGAGGTCCAAGACCTCAAAACAGAGAATAAGGAGCTTTGGTCCTGGTACCGAGCCTTGCAGGAATTCATGGATCAGTCCTTGTCTGTTCCCATGGAGGACGAGGAGGGCGGATCTAGGGGTGCTACCTCCCTCTCTTCTGGTTCCCCTTTAGTGACCCCGATTCCCAGAGAGCCCAAGGCCCCTCACCCAGACAAGTTCTATGGGAACAGAAAGGCTTGCCAGGGTTTTTTGGCCCTATGCAACCTTACTTTTCAAACTCAACCCCTTACGTATAAATCAGATCAATTGAAGGTAGCTTATGTTGTTGGGCTGTTGGGTGGAGAAGCTTTAGATTGGGCCACCCCCTCCTAGCCGCAGATGATGATTTATTACGAAACTATAAAGGGTTCCTAAAACAGTTTCATTTTTTATTTGATTATCCCCATAGAATAAGAGATGCAGAACAGGCAATTCTCCATCTGCGCCAAGGCAAGACCCCTTTGTTAGATTACATTACACAGTTTAGAAAGTTAGCTTTCGATCTCAACTGGAGTGATTCCATTTTTCAAGCCCTGTTTCGACAAGGGCTCAGTGATGAAATCAAAGATCAGGTAGCCTGTGCAGCCACCACTCCGGTGACCTTAGAGGAGATGGTCACTTTATTTTTACAAATTGATGAATGCCTCACAGAGCGAAGGCGAGAACATAAACACGATCAGGGAAGGGGAATGGACTGGTGGAGTCCCCAATTGCCCGTTACCTCACCTCAGACTTCAGCCGAGCAGGAGCTCCCGGAACCTATGCAAATTGGAGTAATGCGAGGGCCCCTTAGTATTGAGGAGCGGGGAAAACGCCGCCAACTCTGCCTCTGTTTTTATTGTGGAAAGGCAGGGCATTTTTTTAGGGAATGTTCCTCAAAACCTTTACATCCGTCAGGGTCGGGAAACACTGGGGGCCGGGGGAATGGAGGGACCTCCTGGTGACTGGCTGTAATTCCTGTCTGAAATCTGGGGTTTTTCGGTACCCTTACCCCAACTTTTTGTCTCCCTTGCCCTTCAGTGGGAGACCCCTCGATCCTTAGTGGTTAGAGCATTGGTGAATTCTGGAGCCTCGGGAAACTTCATGGATGCGGCATTTGCCGCTCGCCATGGGGTTCCCCACCAAACCCGGACCTCTGTGGAGATGGTCCAAACTATTGATGGATCCCCCCTTAGCTCAGGTCCCTTACAAACCTCTGGTTCTGGTCCTCTTAGGTGTACCATTGGAAATCATACGGAAATCCTTCAATTTGATTTCATTTCGTCCCCTTTGTTTTCCCTGGTTCTGGGTTTGCCATGGCTTAGAACCCATAATCCTTCTATAAATTGGGTCAGTCAGACCGTATCATTCCCATCTCTGATGTGTCACCTCCATCATGTCCCTTTCCCTTCAATAGGAATAACGGTCCCTACCCTATCCACCCCCGTTAATGATCCCTGCATTCCTTCCCAGTACGCTGATTTAGCCATCGTGTTTAGTAAACAGGAAGCCTCTGAACTCCCTCCCCATAGATCCTATGATTGCCCCATTGAACTTGTTCTGGGTAGTGAACCCCCATATGCGTGAATCTATAACCTTTTGCCAGGGGAGACGGAAACCCTTAGGACTTACATTCGGGAGAACTTAGCCAAGGGATTTATTAGACATTCAACCTTTCCCGCCGGGGCCCCCCTCTTTTTTGTACCAAAGAAGGAGGGGGACCTGCAGCCCTGTATCGACTACCGGGGATTGAATCAACTCACTATTAAGAACCGGTATCCCCTCCCCCTGATTTCGGAGCTTCTTGGTAAGCTCCAAGGGGCCTCCTTTTTCACCAAACTTGATCTGAGGGGTGTTTACAATCTGGTGCGAATCAGGGAGGGGGATGAATGGAAAACCGCTTTCCGTACTAGATTTGGTCATTTTGAATACCTGGTCATGCCCTATGGATTGGTAAATGCGCCCGCAACCTTTCAGCATTTCATCAACGATATTTTCAGAGACTTGCTTGATTTATATGTAGTGGCATATCTAGATGATATTCTCATTTTTTCCGTGTCCCTTCAAGACCATATCCGTCACATCCGGACTGTTTTGGAATGTCTACGACAGCACAAATTATATTGTAAAGTAGAAAAATGTATTTTTCACGCATCTTCTGTTCCCTCCTTAGGATTCATTATCTCATCAAAGGGAGTACACATGGACCCGGGGAAACTTGAAGCGTTTAATCGTTAGCCTGCTTCTACCACTGTCTACCTTTAAGAAGGGGGGGCTGCAGGGATCAGACAGAGGGCTGATCCCAACTAGGTGTGTGGCAGAGCCAACCCATAGCTGGGGAAAAGCCTGTGGGGTAACAGGCTGAGAAATCCCCTGTGACAGAGTGGGCAGGGTAGTGAGTGACCCTTTAAGGCTGGAGTGAGGATGCCTGGCCATGCCCACTCTGCTGGTATATAGAGAGACAAGGCAGAGAAGAAGGGACTCTCTGCCAGGGAGTTGAAGAGGTAATATCTCCCTAAAGAGGCCTTCAAGGTCTACACTGTCCAGGGTGCTGAAGGCTAAGACAACCAGCAGGACCCAGGCAAGGTACAGAGGCTGTGCCCAGGAGAGAGCCTCCTGCCTGGGGAAGGCTTGACCAGGGTCTGGTGGTGGAAGGCCTGGCTGTGGACTTTGGGGGTTGTTGTATGGAGGGCTCCAGAGCCTGGAGAGAGTGACCTGGGCCTGCAGGGTGTAGGCCACTGAGCCGGCAGCCCCAGGTGCACTGGACTGCTTAGGTCTATTAAAGACTGTGGCCAAGGACTCTCTGGACTGTGTGTGGTATGTCCTGAGAGGATAGCCCCCCCCCCTGCTTGGAAGGAGGGGGTTCAGCTGGCGCTCAAGACTGAAAAGGCATAGCAGGGGGAGAGCTAATTCCCCGTGAGTGACACTCCAGTGCCCCATGAGGCCCTGGGGGACTCCCCCTGCTACATATGTACATTATAATGCACTATATGAATACCTTTAAATTATATTTTAGTTTAGGATAATCAAATTGTGGATGATCTATTTTCATAGATTATAAACAAAGAATATTTTTGGTCAGGGAAAACTGAAACTTCTGCTTTTACATTTGCTTTCAAAAGCAGAAATGATTGCTGTGAGTTTGAATAATGTATAATGTATATGTATATGTATAATGTATGTATAATGTGTATACATATGTATATGTATGTATAATGGATTTTTATACATATGTATAATGGATTTTTATACAATTTACTTCTTGTAAAAGTATTTGATACATGTAGGGTACGTGTAGGGTATTTAATTATAGGTTGTGCAGGTTGCTGCACAAAAGCATCACCTCTTGGGACATTACTATAGAATGGTCTGGGGAAAATCACACCCTGGGGACAACTTCCTCTATTTATTTTAGAAGTAAAATTTTTACCCCGGATACAAAAATTACCTTGCTGCCCCCACTCTGCATGCCCTGTAAGGAAAAAGGTGGACCTTTTACCCAGGTGATATTAGGGAAGAGGTCTATAAAATCATGGCTTTGAATGGGGAAGGAAAATTTATTTTAGTTTTAATTTTCCCCTTTATTTCCTCTCCTCCCATTTTAGTTTCTCCCCTTTTAATTTTTTTAAAAGGGATTGGGTTGTGGAATCTACTGCCAGAGACTGTGGTAAGGGCCAGTACTAGGGGTGGAACTTGGTAGGAAATACCAGATACCGGTTTTACCAGATACCGGATTTCGGAATACCGGATTACCGGATTAGAACTGGTATACCAGTACCGGATTTTTTCCCATTGAAATCAATGGGCAACTTTTCCCATTGAAATCAATTGGAGACAAAAGTAAAACCGAAATTACCTGTAAATTGAGATTCAGTGACAAGAAAAAAACACAAGTGAATCTAACTGCTAACCAACCGGTACCACCAGACCACACTTTGTGTCCGGTAATCCCCACAGCCCCCAGTAGCCCCCACGGCCACCATGGTCCACTACTATTTTTTCCCCTTTAAATTAAAAATAGGTTTTTACTCAACAGCACTCAGAAGTCAAAGCCACTGTCAGGCCATCACACACACTATCACAGGAACTGCCAGTCCAGTAGTACACTACACTTTGTGCCCACAGCCCCCACAGCCCCCAGTAACCCCCAACGTCCACCACTACTATAGTATTTTAAGCAATAGGGTTTTTTTCCACACCGCTGCCACTCAGAAATCATCAGATCATACAATCACTATCACAGCAACTGCCAGTAACAGAGACAGACTACATTTTGTGCCCAGCCAGTAGCCCGCATGGGCCGGCCACTACTAATATTTTTCTTTAAGCAATACTAGGTTTTTTTCCACAGCACTGCCACTCAGAAATCACTGTCTATTCTATCACAGCAACTGCAGGGCCAAAACCAGCAGCCCAGCAAGCGCAGTTCAGAGTTTCAGTTTACAACATTGCAGCACTGTCTGCTAGTGTTTCCCCCACCCCAAACCAGACCCCCCAAAAGAGATCACGTTGCCATCACCTACCTTTATCCGGAACCTCCGAATCCTTGATTTTCATTCCCTCCTTGGCCACCAGTCTTCTTAATGCTGGAGTGCCTTTTGGCGGGGTGGTGGGAATATCCTTTGAACCACCACCCCCCATTTCTCAATTCACACAGGTACACTCACACAGGTAAGATTTATTAAGGGGTCCTCTTAACATAAGGGCTCATTTCCATGGAAGGGAAAAGGAAAGGTTCTTTAATTCATTCACACCTACTGAGTTATGGGATTCTACTGAGCTCCCTTGCGTTCAGAGACATTTTACAATGACCTGTGACTGAACTCAGTTTAAGGCCCAGACCTCAGTTCTGTTATCTCAATTCACACCTGATTCCACTGGGTCACAGGGCCGAGTCCTAGACCTGGTCAGTGGTTAGGTTACTGTCAGTGGGGGCACGGAATTAAGAGAAAGAAGGGGGGAAATTTTGCCCACACGCACCTGGCTCACTCAAGAAGCTCTGCGTGGACACGTGGGAGTCCCAGATGCCCATCAGGATAGCGTGTGGGTCGCTCTGCGTGCTTTCGCACCAAGAGGCTAGGCCCCTATCATCATAGGGCGCAGAGCAAATCAGGGGAAGGGGTTTCACACAACAAATCATTTCAAATACCATAAGGGAGGTGAACTGGTGAGGGATAGTGGAGGAGAACTGGGGTCGGGGACCAGGGGCGGAAGGAACCAGGATAGAGGGCTCACACTCGGAGGGGAAAGGGAGACAAGGAAGCCGCCCCAGAAGGGGGAAGGGAAATGCACCCTGACCCGCAGACCCTCGTGCTCCGTACTTACTCACCAGGAAGGGGTGTGTGTGTGTTCTTCTACACTACAACTACACCGGGATCCACTCTCTCTTCTGTCACAAGGGGAAAGGAAAATAGGAAAAGGGAAGGGGGACACGCACTGGGGAACACTAGGCAAAGGCAATAATCTAACACAAGCAAGGCTAAAGGTACTTAGCTGTCAGGCAGGGGGGTCAGTCTCCACAGACACACACACTCTGTTCACCGGCACAGAGCTATCTGAGCTGCCAGTAGATAAAGGGCAAGCCCTGCCCCCTGCACACGCCTGAAGACGCTCAGAGCGGCGCAGCAGGGGGCGGGGCCTGGCAACATCGTGGGAAGGCTCCACCTGCCGTGCCTCACCGGGACCCACTGGAGTCACAAGCGGTGGTGGCACCGTGCTACATGCCGCCCCGAGCTCTGGCTCACAGGGGGCGGGGCCCCCAGCCAGCGGATGCCGCCAGGGGGAAGGGAGGTAACCCTGATGGCTGACAGTTACTTCTCCATTCACACCTGATTCCATGGGGTCAATGGGTTCATCCCGAAGGCCTAGTCCTAGACCTGGTCAGCAGTGGTTAATTAATTCTCCATTCACAACTGATTCCACTGGGTCACAGGGTTCAGCCCTAAGGCCTAGTCCTAGACCTGGTCAGCGGTTAGGTTACTTCTCCATTCACACCTGATTCCACTGGGTCACAGGGTTCAGCCCTAAGGCCTAGTCCTAGACCTGGTCAGTGGTTAGGTTACTTCTCCATTCACACCTTTCAGTCATACAGTACTTACTTAATGTCATTTCACTTCTTCCAGCAATAAAAAATTCCTNGTAAGGGCCAGTACTAGGGGTGGAACTTGGTAGGAAATACCAGATACCGGTTTTACCAGATACCGGATTTCGGAATACCGGATTACCGGATTAGAACTGGTATACCAGTACCGGATTTTTTCCCATTGAAATCAATGGGCAACTTTTCCCATTGAAATCAATTGGAGACAAAAGTAAAACCGAAATTACCTGTAAATTGAGATTCAGTGACAAGAAAAAAACACAAGTGAATCTAACTGCTAACCAACCGGTACCACCAGACCACACTTTGTGTCCGGTAATCCCCACAGCCCCCAGTAGCCCCCACGGCCACCATGGTCCACTACTATTTTTTCCCCTTTAAATTAAAAATAGGTTTTTACTCAACAGCACTCAGAAGTCAAAGCCACTGTCAGGCCATCACACACACTATCACAGGAACTGCCAGTCCAGTAGTACACTACACTTTGTGCCCACAGCCCCCACAGCCCCCAGTAACCCCCAACGTCCACCACTACTATAGTATTTTAAGCAATAGGGTTTTTTTCCACACCGCTGCCACTCAGAAATCATCAGATCATACAATCACTATCACAGCAACTGCCAGTAACAGAGACAGACTACATTTTGTGCCCAGCCAGTAGCCCGCATGGGCCGGCCACTACTAATATTTTTCTTTAAGCAATACTAGGTTTTTTTCCACAGCACTGCCACTCAGAAATCACTGTCTATTCTATCACAGCAACTGCAGGGCCAAAACCAGCAGCCCAGCAAGCGCAGTTCAGAGTTTCAGTTTACAACATTGCAGCACTGTCTGCTAGTGTTTCCCCCACCCCAAACCAGACCCCCCAAAAGAGATCACGTTGCCATCACCTACCTTTATCCGGAACCTCCGAATCCTTGATTTTCATTCCCTCCTTGGCCACCAGTCTTCTTAATGCTGGAGTGCCTTTTGGCGGGGTGGTGGGAATATCCTTTGAACCACCACCCCCCATTTCTCAATTCACACAGGTACACTCACACAGGTAAGATTTATTAAGGGGTCCTCTTAACATAAGGGCTCATTTCCATGGAAGGGAAAAGGAAAGGTTCTTTAATTCATTCACACCTACTGAGTTATGGGATTCTACTGAGCTCCCTTGCGTTCAGAGACATTTTACAATGACCTGTGACTGAACTCAGTTTAAGGCCCAGACCTCAGTTCTGTTATCTCAATTCACACCTGATTCCACTGGGTCACAGGGCCGAGTCCTAGACCTGGTCAGTGGTTAGGTTACTGTCAGTGGGGGCACGGAATTAAGAGAAAGAAGGGGGGAAATTTTGCCCACACGCACCTGGCTCACTCAAGAAGCTCTGCGTGGACACGTGGGAGTCCCAGATGCCCATCAGGATAGCGTGTGGGTCGCTCTGCGTGCTTTCGCACCAAGAGGCTAGGCCCCTATCATCATAGGGCGCAGAGCAAATCAGGGGAAGGGGTTTCACACAACAAATCATTTCAAATACCATAAGGGAGGTGAACTGGTGAGGGATAGTGGAGGAGAACTGGGGTCGGGGACCAGGGGCGGAAGGAACCAGGATAGAGGGCTCACACTCGGAGGGGAAAGGGAGACAAGGAAGCCGCCCCAGAAGGGGGAAGGGAAATGCACCCTGACCCGCAGACCCTCGTGCTCCGTACTTACTCACCAGGAAGGGGTGTGTGTGTGTTCTTCTACACTACAACTACACCGGGATCCACTCTCTCTTCTGTCACAAGGGGAAAGGAAAATAGGAAAAGGGAAGGGGGACACGCACTGGGGAACACTAGGCAAAGGCAATAATCTAACACAAGCAAGGCTAAAGGTACTTAGCTGTCAGGCAGGGGGGTCAGTCTCCACAGACACACACACTCTGTTCACCGGCACAGAGCTATCTGAGCTGCCAGTAGATAAAGGGCAAGCCCTGCCCCCTGCACACGCCTGAAGACGCTCAGAGCGGCGCAGCAGGGGGCGGGGCCTGGCAACATCGTGGGAAGGCTCCACCTGCCGTGCCTCACCGGGACCCACTGGAGTCACAAGCGGTGGTGGCACCGTGCTACATGCCGCCCCGAGCTCTGGCTCACAGGGGGCGGGGCCCCCAGCCAGCGGATGCCGCCAGGGGGAAGGGAGGTAACCCTGATGGCTGACAGTTACTTCTCCATTCACACCTGATTCCATGGGGTCAATGGGTTCATCCCGAAGGCCTAGTCCTAGACCTGGTCAGCAGTGGTTAATTAATTCTCCATTCACAACTGATTCCACTGGGTCACAGGGTTCAGCCCTAAGGCCTAGTCCTAGACCTGGTCAGTGGTTAGGTTACTTCTCCATTCACACCTTTCAGTCATACAGTACTTACTTAATGTCATTTCACTTCTTCCAGCAATAAAAAATTCCTCTGGCCAGTGGCATATGGGATGGGGGGTAACCCTGTCCCAAGAGTAACCCCGTCCAAACCCCCATGTCATCACTCACCTAATATACTGGAGTGCTCTTGGTTTAATCTCCTCTGGAATGCCAGTTGTTTTCCATGGTAGGCATTAGGCAAGGCTACAGACACAGAGATGCCTAATGGCTTCATAGGATCTGCAGAACACCCAATGATGTCAAAAGGCAGCAATGCGTCATGCAGTGCACTGCTGGCAGTGTAACATATTGAATTATTCTTCTGCCATTCCTGAGTCCAGTGTCATCGCTGGAGGCCTCTAGACAGACACAGTCACACTCCAGGGTGTGGAATGATTTTTATTTCAAATCCACAGGCTAGGCTACAGACACATAGAGACCTTTTTTTAAAAAAAACTTATTTTTATTCAAAAAAATTTCTGTATAAGTTTTTCATGCATACACCATAATACCATACTCTACTACATTCTTTTTCCCAGACCTGGGTTACAGTTTTGGTCCATGACTCTATTGAGTCGGTGTATCTTTCTCCTGTATTATATTCTCATTTTGTTCATATTGGTATAACATGTTACATAGTTTTTGAAAACTTTATAAAACTACTACTCCCCCCCAGTTCTTTCAGGGCACACTCAATCATAAGTACCGATCAAACAGTAAAGTCTTATCATTTTTAGGTAGCTCAAATCCTTCTATGGCTTCCAGGATCGCCAGCCATTTTGCTTCAAAGTCATTTTTTCTTTTCTTCTTCCTTTTTTCCTTTTTTTCATCTGTTTCATCTGTCTGGCTCAATAAGCTGTTTTGCATTTTGTCCATGGTAAACAAATACCACACTCTTGAGATCCACTCCTGAAACGGCAGGGGTCCTTCTGACTTCCAGTGCCTTGTTATAGTATTGAGCGCTGCCAGACATAATGTTATCAATGCATCCTGGTGTCTTTTTAATATATTACTTTCAGGATACAGGCCCCAAACCCCCAATTCCACTCTAAAAGGTACAACCCCCTTGTTCACTTTGTTTAGCACTTTCCAAACTTTACTCCAAAACCTATTAACATATACACACTCCCACAAACAGTGTTTTAGGTCTGCCATTTGATCACATCCTTTCCAGCATCTCCCCTTTTCGTTCCTATCTCCACCATGTTTGAGCTGTGCAGGGGCTAAATAAAATCTAGTTGTCACTTTTATTTGTGTCTCTCTCACCCCTAACGCTGATGAGCATTTATACATGTGTTTCCAAATAACTTCCCTGTCCTTTTCTGTAAGTTCTTTTTTCAGGTCGTTTTCCCATTTTGGTATGTAATTATGTTTGGGTGGGTATGTCAG
>QEPC01014152.1:203345-227361 GCA_003113815.1 Sphenodon punctatus | reverse complement strand
CGCTCCATTTGAGTTTCTCTCGCTCCTTTAACTTTTTCCCCCCTCTTTCTTCCCTAGCCTTTGTTGGCATTATTTCTACTCACTTTAAAAAAAAAAAATTGTTGGGTAATTGTGAGGTTTGGGGCCGTTTTCTTTTGAGACTTGGAGGAGTGCTCGCTTCTGGCTGCTCTCGCTTATTCGCGCATGTGCACCTCTCCACACAGAGACCTTTTGACTTCAGAGGCTCCCGCTGAAGAAAAAAGGCCCCATTGCATCATGCAGTGGACTCGTTGGGGGTAGCATTCTTCTTTTGCCTTTGTGGTCCAGTCTGTTCCAAATGAGGTCCCATAGCTGGGGTGCTGGAGCCTCTGACACAGAAGGACACAAGCCTATGGAATTATTTTTATTTTAAACCCACAAGACTGGAGTCCTACTGTGTCTGGAGGTGCAGTGATGATGGTGGGGACACATCAGATGACTGAGGGGGACCGGACTGGAGCTTAGGCAGAGTGAGGTTGTGGGCCTGTGCCAATGGCCATGGCCCGGGCTGTGTCATTGGGGAGTGGCCCCCACCCCCCAGAAGACGTTCTGCCCTCCTAAAGCCCTCTGCACATCTTCCTGGGGGCGGGGGCGGCCACCCCACACATGTAGGGCTGATGTGTACTGTGTGTGCAGTGTGTAACTGAGTGAAGGGCTCTGCTGGGGCATTCCATTCCAGGCTCCGAGGATGGAGTGCAATGGATTAGCCCTGCTCCACTCCAGTGTGTGTGTGAGAGAGCAGAGCACAAAACAGCTCTGGAAAGAGCTGGCAATCATTTCCCCCGATAAATGACTCCTTGCCCTTCCTGGTGGAATGGGATTGAAGGAGGCAATATATGGGAATAAGTAGTAGTCTTCCTACTACTTTTCCCTGGTGTAGTGGTTGGATTGGGATATTGCCATGCTGCGGGTGCCATGCTGTCTGTGCAAACTGAGGCCACCTGCTGCTCTGAGCTCATCAATGACACCGCTGACCAAACTGCAGGTCGATGTAATTGCCTGAATCTTGTCAGGATGTGCACAGGTGCAGGGGAGTGAAGGTAGCTGGAGAGGATATTCCCTGGGGCTGGGCAATAACATCATGTCCCCCAGTCAAAGGTATCACCCTCCAGGAACCCAAGAAGAGGAAGGTTAGTCTTAAGAAAGACCAACTGTTCCACTGTCTTTGGGTCCATTTTGGTTCAATGTGGGGTCACGATGTCTCCTGCCACACTGAACATCCGCTCCGAGGATACACTTGTAGGAGGATACACTTGTAGGAGGAAGTGTAGGAGGATACACTTGTAGGAGGACATGAGATGTATCGCACTGCTACCTTTGCAAGTGGGACCCACAAATGCATCTTCAGGGACCAGTAGGCCATGGGTTCAGTGGATACAGGGCATGGGGGCTTGGCAAGATATTGTGAAACATAGGTGTTTGCAATATCCTGTTGCTCCGGCTCACATGTAGGTCCTGCATCCTCCTCCACCCATTGCCCCAGCCCTAAAAGAGTAATGGAGGACTGGGCCCCACTTGCAATCCCTGTAGGAGCAGTAGAACTTGCTGCATGCTGCAGGGACTGCTGCACTTGGCAATACTGCCGCACCTCATTGACGAGCTTGACCCTGTAGCTTGTGAAGGGAACGACAAGTGCAGCAATTTTCCTCTTAACCCGTGGGTTGAGTAGTGCTTCCAGGAAATGTGGCCAACTTTGTAACAAGACATCAAAACGTCTTTTAAGTCCATCGACCAATGCCACTGTCAGCGCCCTCACAGACTCACAAAGGTCAGGGCGAGAAAGAAAGGCTTGCATTTGTCGCTGTATGATCATGAAAAGTGGTAACACCTGGCACAGACTGGAAAGCTCCGAGATGAGCTCCACCGTGCCAACGTGAAACGGCTCCAGAACCTGCATCAGCTGCTCACCACTGTCCACTCCTCCCCGGACAGTGGTGTTGCCCCAATGCTCCGCGACAAGCATAGGGCATGCAGCACCTCCTTCTGCTCCAGGAGTCATTGCAGCATAAAAAAGGTGGAGTTCCACCTTGTGGCAACATCCTGAATCAGCTGGTGAAGAGGGGAGCCCAACTCCTCCTGCTTCTCTCGCAGTGCCCAACTGGCTGAAACTGACAGGTGGAAAAAACCAGCAATCTTCCTGGCAGTTCCAAGGATGACTCTGATGGCCTCGGTCCCAGTGACAGCATTCTGAACCACCAGATTCAGAATGTGCACACCGCAGCGTATGTGTGTGTAGCCACCATGACTGATGGCTGCAGTCATATTAGGGGCATTATCAGTTACAAAGTAACTGACCTCGAAGGTAGAACCCTCAGCCTGGGTCCACCTACTCAGCATGACATCTACCATCTTGAGGATTTTGTCTGTTGCGTGCTCTGTGTCAAACACCTGGGCATGTAGCAATATCCAATGTGACTTTCCAGAGAGCACCACTCCTCCAGTGCTGCTGATGCTCCTCCTTGCTGCGCTGGTGACAGCAACTAGTGACATCTGCCACCAGTGTGCGGTCAATGACATATAGGCATGGACCGCACTCTGGCTAGTCCACAGGTCCATGGTAAAATGTACTATGGCCCGCTCTGCACAGGAGAACTCTGCAAGGAGCTGGGACTTCACCGTCCCATACAGAGACAGGATAACCTTCGAGCGGAAGGTTTTGTGGCAAGGGACACTGTAATGTGGCTCTAGCAAATTCAACAGCCACTTGAAACCAACACCCTCAACAAGGTTGAATGGCCGCTCATCCAGGGCAATCACTTCCATGATTGCCTTGGTGATTGCCACAGCCTGGGGGTGTCTGGGTGAAAATGGCTTCCTCCTTTCCCAGAGCGCAGTTACAGTCTGCTAGGAGGACAATGACAGGGAAGCGGTAGGCTGGGTTGAGTGGCTAGTGCTCTTCCTCTGCCTCTTCTGGGGCCAGGGGGTGGTTTCAGCACCATCATGAGTTGGCCCAGAGGTAGCAGTTGCAGCGGGAGTGGAAGAGGGCTCCTCCGGGGAACTATCACCCACAACCTCTACAACTGCCACCTCCCCACATGGTCACTTGGAACGGCATTCAGTAGGATCACGGATGTGCCTGTGGTGCCGTTTAAAGTGACTGTGAAGGCCAGAGGTGCTCCATCTCATGGGGGGAACTGTTGGGGGCTAACTAACTGGGGGGAACTGTTGGGGGCTAACTAACTGGAGGAACTGCTGGGGGCTGGGGAACTAACTGGGAGCTAACTGGGAGCTAACTGGGAACTAACTTGGAACTGGGGAACTGGTGGGGTAGAGGTGGGGCAGATCTAGGGGTGTGGGGTAGAAGTGGGATAGGGAAAGGGGGTGGGTAGAGCTAGGGATGTGGGGTAGAAGTGGGGTAGAGCTAGGGGGTGGGTAGAGTAGAAGAGCATACAGAAGAGTAGAGTGAGTGGGGTGGGTAGAGTGAGTGGAGTTGGTAGAGCTAGGGGTGTGGGGTAGCAGTGAGGTAGGTAAAGGGGGTGGGTAGGGTGAGTGGGGTAGAGTAGAGGTGGGGTCGAGGTGGGGTAGGGCAAGGGGGGTGGGTAGAGCTAGGGTGTGGTGTAGAAGTGGGGTAGAGCTAGGGGGTGGGTAGAGTGAGTGGGGTAGGGTAGAGGTGGGGTAGAGCTGCTAGGGTTAGGTGTGGTGTGGTGTAAGTGAGTGAGAGTGATGCGCTCGACGCTCGCTTACCCGCAGCTGGCTACTCACACGTGACGTCCAGTGTTGCCAGCTGTACAGTCCAACACAGTCCAGTGACTGGTGGATGAAAAAGAAAACAAAATATTTTAATGCACTGTGTTGTGCACAGTTGCCAGGCCCCACCATTGACCTGGCAACCCCACCCCCAAACCTGAGCAAATGCACAACCAAGCCAAGGCAACACAAGAGAAGCGGGCACAGACAGGCAGGCAGCTTTAACCCATCCCCCACTGGCTGAGCTTCACCAAAGCCTCAGCAAAAAACCCTCACACAGTGGCCCCACCATTGGCCTGGCAACTGGGGAACCCCCCTACCCCCAAACCTGAGCAAATGCACAACCAAGCCAAGGCAACACAAGAGAAGTGGGCACAGCCAGGCAGGCAGCTTTCCCCCCTCCTCCATTGGCTGACCTTCAAAAAAGCCTCAGACAAGACAGCCAGTGTTTAGTTGAACAAAGAGAAGATTGAGGGTAGAAGAGACACAATTGCCTTTGCAGTCTTATAAAATAGAACCCTCAGCCAGCCACCACAACTAAAATTAAAGCCTTAGCCAGCCACTGCACTGTCTACCCACACACATGCCCCACACACCCCTGCACCCCAAACCTGAAGGCACAACCAAGCCAAGGCAACACAAGAGAAGCAAGCACAGCCAGGCACACAGCTTTCCCCCATCCCCCACTGACTGAGCTTCAACAAAACCTCAGCAAAAAAAACCTCACACAGTGCCCCCACCATTGGCATGGCAACTGGGGAACCCCCCACCCCCAAACCTGAGAGAACACACACCCAAGCCAAGAGACACACACACACACACACCCAAGCCAACACAAGAGAAGTGGGCACAGCCAGGCAGACAGCTTTCCCCCACCCCCCCACTGGTTGAGTTTCAAAAAAGCCTCAGCAGCCAGCCATTCACTAGTGCACACAGGCCCCACCATTGGCCTGGCAACTGGGGAACCCCCCCACCCCCAAACATGAATGAAAGCACAACCAAGCCTTTCTCCCAAGATTATTGGCCAGCACCAGCAGCCAGTCAAGTGCCCAAAGGAAACCTTCAGGATTGATTTCAAAAAAGTCAACCAATCCAAGGCAGGGTAAAAAAAGGCACCAAATGTAACTATTTGCACCTCTGGGAGGGGGCAGGGAGGGACTCAAGTAAAAACAAACTCTCTGCATAACAAAAACCTGTGCCAAACTGCCACCTTCAGCAATTCAAAAGATCTGGTACGGCCAGCCAGTATTATTGGATTGCTGGTTTAAATCCGGTATTGCAGAAAACCGGTAATATACTGGGAGAACCGATATTCCCACCCCTAGCCAATACTATAGCTGAGTTTAAAAGAGGTTTGGACACGTTTTGGGAAGATAGGTCCATTGGCAGCTATTAGCCAGACAGGATCAGGGAACCTGACAGGAGCCGGGGGAAAACAATGGGGAATGGATCCCCCATTGTGACTTCCCCATTGTGGTGCTTCCCCCAAGTCACTGTGATTGGCCTCTGTCGGAGACAGGATGTTGGGCTACATGGACCATTGGTCTGACCCAGTATGGCACTTCTTATGTTTTTAAACCCTGTATTTACAGTCGTGCCTGGAAAGGCTGATACCTGACCACATTGTTTAGGTTTGGGCTTTAACTTAGGAGATTTGGGCATTTTGGGTGATTTGGACAGGGGTTTTAGTACTTTGGGAATAATCGTGGTGTTTTTAACATGCATAAGAACAGCATTTTTTACCTCAGTGAGGGAGTTGTGGACATACTTGAGTCTGATCCTAGAAGCAAAGCTTTTTATTTAGCATACAACTGGAGATGAAAATCTCTAGGTTAGACACTTATAACCTATTCTACTTATGCTCTGTTTAAATTACTTTTAAACTTCAAATACTAAATAATTATTACTAATGCAAACCAAATGCAATTCGATTCTAGAATTATAACAAAACACGTTTCCTATCTTTTGATGGCTTCTGTCATTGGTTTCAACCACTGACAGGTTAAACATGCTCTTAAGACAAACACACACATATTTGTGTTTATAAGAGATAAAAAAGTCTGTTAAGATTGGTTTAAGAATTTTAGTCTCCATTTCCTCCACACAGGAAAGGAAAAGACTCTGGGTATTTTCAGATGTTACGAGATCAGTCAACCACAGTCAATTCCCTGTGGTGGCTGCAATCACGGAACGTCTGTTGGGGGAACGGATGTTCCCCCCAGATGTTACCACAGTGGGGAATCACTTTTGCCATGCGAGCGGCCGAAGTGGCGGCGGTCACGTGGCGAAGGCGATTCCCCGTCGTGATGAACCCTGCCGTCACTTCTGGACAGCAGCCATGGCCCAGAATCCCTGCAGGGATTCTGGCCCATGGCCAAATCAGGCGAGCGCTGCAGCTGCATTGGCCACGGCGGCCTCCCGTCTCCCCAGAGGGCGGGCGGTGGGGAGCACGTTGCGCCACGTCGCCCTGCCCCCTCCCCGATTCCCCGCTGGGATCCCCTGGCATGTCTGTTAGGGCGTGACAGGGTCATCCTGGTGGGGGATGAATTTATTGTTTTCATGACGGGGCCAATAGGCCCCGTCACGTCTGAAAATATCCTCTATGAATAGGCTCCCCCACCATTATTTATTATCTTATTTGTTATTTTAGCCCTGTTTTAATATTGTTACATTGTATGTTTTAAATTGTTTTTATTATGCTTTTAGTGTTGTAAGCTGCCCCGGGCTGCTTTTGCAGGAGGGGCAGGGTATAAATCTTTGAAATAAATAAAATAAATATATTAATAAAACTATTTCTTTCTATTTCTATTTTATACATTTTTATACAATGGAAATTGATCCTCATGAATGGAGGAAAATAAATATATTTTATATTTTTATACAAATATAAAATATATTTGCTTTCCTCCATTCAGGAGGATCAATTTCCATTGTATAAAAATATAAAATATATATATTTTTCTTTCCTCCATACAAGAGGAGCTATTTATTAATTTATATTGGCACCCTTGCACTACACAGGCCGCCAATCTGTGCGTGTACCAAGGGCAAACCTTGAGTGACCCTAACTCGTGTTTCCTTGTGGGATCCAACAAGGAATGGTTATTTTAACCTAAGTAAAAATCTGATTTGGTGTGACTGCCTTACACAAGGTCTTGCATTCCCTTGAGTTCAAATATTTATTTTTTACTTATTTAATTATTTATTTATTCATAAAAAGAAAACCCCCTCTATAAAGGAAACAAACAACATGCATACAAAACAAAAAGACAAACATTTTTTTCACCAATCTCTCTCAGGTATCCCACTTCTGACACCAATCTGTTGCCAGGTTTTAGGTTAATATTGATTTGGTTATTAATTTATTGGATACTTTTCCTAATTTATGATTGATTGATAATTGCATAGGTCCAAAACCTGAACAAACAGCTAAATTATGGAAATACCCAGAGAGATTGAAATGACTAAATAAATGAAGAGAGAGACATAATTAGAAATAAAAATATAATTTAAAATATTTATGAAAACATAGTAACAGCATTTTCTATGGGACAAGACCCCAAAACAGAGTAAAACCTTATATGATATATGTTGCATAGATATAATTAAAGTTAAAACTTAAGATTGTTCTAAGTATTAAAAGTACAAAAGTTAAAGTAATACATTTAAAACTAGCGTAGTTACCCAGGCATACAAGCTCAAGGAAAATAGAAGATCATGTGAGCAGAGAATCACCATGGTGACCAAAGAGCACCACGAGAAGGTTCATGGCATATGAGGTAACATTTCCTTGGTGACTTAAACTTTTATAAGAAATCTGACGTCACACTCAGGCTAAGTAATTCATATATTAATAACTACCAATAACATGGTTAAAAAGGATTGACGGATGCATAAAATTATAAATGTGTGACAACATTTGTGGTTAAGATATTGGGGAACTAAAGTCATTATCGCCAGTCATGAAATATCCTGTTTTTAAGCTATGTTAAACCTAAAACTTGCAACCCATTTGCGCAACAGGGATGCTTCATCGGTCATGTGCCTCTACTTCCCTAAATGTGAACTTACTCATATTTTCCTAAAATTTCACCAACAAGGTTAAAAGTTAAGCAGGGGAAAAGCTATCAGAAGACCAAATATGTCCAGGCCTTTATGTTCAAACTAAAGCCAATATGTCCAGACTATAGCCAACCTGTTAAACGTATCTCACATATGTCAAGCCTGAGGGTAACACCCTGATCATCCCAGAACCTCCAGGTGACTAACCGCCCATGCCGGCCATCCCACCAGCTCTGGTACATAGCAGTAATCTAAGGCGGTGGGGGTGGGAACACATTGCTACCTGCAGAGGGATGGATGGAGGGGATGCAGTGTGGGGAGACATGGCAACACTGGAGGTCCATGGAAAGGGATGCGGTGCAGGGGTGCCAGTCCAGGAAGCATCTTATGTTCCAACATCACAGGGTCCAATACCTCAGCCCGGAGCGGAGCGGCCAGTGGACGACTGAGAGCCTGCGCCGTCAGACTGCTGCTCCCAGAGGACAGTGGCAGCGAGGGTCTGCAGGGGAACGAGCCCCAGTGGTGTGCCGAAGCAGGCATGGGGAAGGCCCCGCAAAAAGTAACCCCCCCATACAGTCACCCTAATAAAACTATGTTGTACTGTACCTCTATGTCATTTGTTTTGTCAAGTGGGGCCCCACGCGTGGGGAGGGGTTGTGCAACCTGCAGCCGGGGGCATTGCATGCACAGTACAGGAGCAGAAACCATACAGCTCTGGCCTGTCAGGAACCGCTTTGGCAACAACAGACCACCCATGGCTGGGTACAGGCCTGCACATGGATAGCACTATAGCACCTCCCATGCTAACAGACAGTCTGGGACAGCCCAAACCCCGGAGCATGACACACGCCATGGCTACAAGCCACTTGGTGACCCCGTGGTGCCAGGACACTGGTCACGCAGGACTGGGGACCCCTAGTACCCATACAAGAACAGACATGGGGATTGCAGAAAATACATATCCGTATTTATTTGGACTGGTTACTCAGTCCGTTGAAGGGGCAGGCAGCCAACAGGAAGGGTTAGTTGCCAGCCATCTGGGCAACTATGCGCCTACACAGAGCATCCTGATTCTCCTCTGATATGCACCGGAATGCCCCACCCTGGACATGGTGGTACAGGGGCATGGGACCCTCACGCTGCACTGGTGGGGGGTTGTCCAGGGCAGGTCCACCAGTCTTGCACATATTGTGCAGGATGCAGGCTGCCAGTACAAGGATGGGGGTATGTTCTAGATCGAACTGGCTCCTGTTCGTGAGTAGATGCCAATGCATCTTGAGCTGGCCAAATTTCCGCTCGACCACGCTCCAAGCAGACGATAGGTGTTCATTGAAGAGCCTGCGCTCTGGTGTACGGGCCATGGGATAGGCCCTCATGAGCCATGGGCTCAGTGGGTAGGCAGGGTCCCCAATCACCACCACAGCCATGGAGTGAGGGGGAACCCCCCTCAATCACCTGGCCCGCAGAATGCGTGCATAATGACTCCTCCCTGACTGGAGGAGGACTGACTGTTTACACATCAGTAAACAGGCACCTGTGATCCACAACGGCCTGGAGATTGATGGAGAAAGCCTGCTTCTGGTTCAGATAGTTCGTCTTGGTGTGTATGGGCTGGATGATAGGGATGTGGGTGCTGTCTGTTGCTCCTATGCAATGGGGGAAGCCCATGTCTTCAAAGCCGCAGATCACAACCTCTGGATCCTGGAGCTTTAGACCCACTAAAGCAGCAGCTCCACAATCAGATCACACATGTCATGGAGTGCCCTGTTAATGGTTGCGGTCCCCACTCGGAACTTCTCCAGAATGCTCCGACAGGAATCGGGGGTTGCCAGTCGACACATGGCCATGGCCATGGCCAATTGCATCCCTGGCGGCAGCTGATACCGCATGTTGGTCGCTTGCCTCCAGAGATGTGGATTCAGGAGCTCTCCGAGCTGGGTCAACAGGGAGTGGTTCATGCGGAAGTGGTCCGTCCATTCCTCATCCGTTCAGGTAGCCAGCATGTTCTTCTACCACTCATTGGTGTGTGACTGCATCAAATTCATCCTCTGCATTGGGACAGTGACACAGCGGCTGTAGAGGTTGAGAGGCCACTGGGAAACGACAAGCTGCATGTCCTGAGACACTGCTGTGCCGAACAGGGTGTGTCGGCGGGCAGCCACACTCCGTGCCCACCGTTGCGGTGCTGCTCAGTGCATGTTGGCCGCTCTACTGCGGCGTTTGTCATGGTTGTAGAAGCGGGGCCCTGGCTCAGTCCATTCCTGGAACACCTGGGCCAGGATCATGAAGCAGGAGGCCAGCACCGTTAACAGGACGGCCCTCTCCTCAGGGGGCTCATCAATAGACAGCACGGCACCACCACCAACACCCACACACAGTGGGAACCCACCACCCGAACCAGTGATGGAAAATCACGCAGCTACCCTACTGGCTGGTATGTGAGAGGGTGGCCTGGCCCTTTCCCCGTGCAGCTGTGACAGTGCCCCCTGTAAGCGCCCGGCCTGTAACCAGCCCGTGCACCGAGCCGCCACCCGGGTGCAGCCTGTCCCTTCAACCTCCATGGCCTGTGCGCTCTGCAAACCCACACCATGCCTCACACACAGTGGGAACCCACCACCCGAACCAGTGATGGAAAATCACGCAGCTACCCTACTGGCTGGTATGTGAGAGGGTGGCCTGGCCCTTTCCCCNTGTCGGCGGGCAGCCACACTCCGTGCCCACCGTTGCGGTGCTGCTCAGTGCATGTTGGCCGCTCTACTGCGGCGTTTGTCATGGTTGTAGAAGCGCCACCCGGGTGCAGCCTGTCCCTTCAACCTCCATGGCCTGTGCGCTCTGCAAACCCACACCATGCCTCCCATGTCCCCTGTCACTCAGCGGCTGTCCCAGGGTACTGGGGACAGCTGTTACAGGCGAACCACACAGCACTCCTACCACCCTGTGCCCTGCACGTACACCCTCTACTAGACAACACCACCAATGGTCTATCCCAGCTCTCCATCATGATCACCTCACCCAGACCACCTCTCATATGCCCAGGCACTGCAGCTGTCAAGCAAATGTACTCTTGCAGCCCGTGCTGTGTGCACATCGATTGGTGCAGTACCATGGGTGTGTTCTGCACACCTGATAGGGATCCCCCCTCACTGACCCATCGGCATGTCCCCCCCCCCTGCATGGAACGCCTGGACGACCCAGGAGGCCTACCTCCCCCCTGTTCCCGTGCCCGTGCCATGCTCCTGTGCGATCACTGGGCAGGATGCATCCGCACCGGCCTTGCTTCCATCACATCGAGTGAAGGTCACAGCAGTGTGCAGCTGTGTTCCATGAAGATACGCTGCATGGAGTGCCTCATTAGCTCCCTGCTAGAGGCAGCCATGGCCTTGGTGATCTGTCATTGCTACCACTGGAATGCTCCTGCCTGGTGCATGGGTCTGGGATTCACAGGGCCGAGCAGCTGGCCCACTATCAGCTGTGTACGGCCTCACCCTGGCTAGTGCAGTGCCGCTCCTTGCACAGCGTCCATTCACAGCTGCTCTCTGTTGGACCCCTGTGCAAATCTGTGAGCTACCCTTTTAACAGTCATGACAGGGTGTGGAACAGGCCCCGAGGCCGGTGGTGGTGCATGGGAGGAGTGGTTGCCATGTGCCAACATGCTGTTGGGAACACTGTGGCAGAGCCACGATGTCCGGTTGCTGATGAGTGACCCCCTCTCAGTGGCGGATGGATTCAATCTCCTATCACGGTACATGTGGGTGGTGGGTCATCCATTCGGGGGTCTGGCTTGCTGGCAGTGTGCCTGGGAGCTTGGCTTCACCCTTCTGCAACAACCTCTTTGGGGAACCCAGCCACTATGGTTGTGCCATGGACCACACAGGAGATCACGGCTGTTCGCCTGGTAGCTGCACGTCCAGAGTATGGACTGGCCCTCCAGGACAGGGGTCCCCATGTTACTGATGACTACACCAGCATCCTGCTGCGTGCCCATGGCATATCCCATCCGTTATCAGACTACCAGGCCCTTCTTGTGGAGCTGGGCCTGCTACCCACTGATGTTAGTGGACCCCTACTCACCGAACCCCTACCGCATGTGAACTGGGAGCCCTGCAATTGGTGATGAACTTACTGGCTGTGAGGTCCAACGACTACCATGGGAAACCACCTCTTGCCCCATTTCATGGTGGATGCACATATGCGTTCCTGCGGCTTCTGCAGGGACCTATTAGCCTGGGAGGGGTTCATCCCAGGCAAGATGTTTCAGGGGCACCCTCTGACCTCTTCCTGAGCTGGAAGTCCTGAACAGTCATTCTGTTGCAATGTGTTAGCCATGACCATGCCTTGGCCTACCTCCCCCTGGCATTGCTGCTCTGGCCCACAGTACTGTGTGACCCTGTGGTCGGATGCCCCATCTGCCAGACCCCATCACTGCCTCCACATACTCCCGTCCCCATCCCTGTAACATTCGTGAGCACCTCCATCCCTCTTGGAGTGGGTGCAGCAGTGGGCCAGAGTGATAGTTGGGTGGACCGGCCATGGGCCCGTGCTCACCCGTTAACTGGACTCTGTTCACCTGTACCCCCCCTTTCACCCAATCTGTGATAAAGTTCTTGCCTGTGACTCCTAGCATGCTTTTGTGTCACTGTGCTGCTTCGATCGCCCCTCCCTTGGCTGCGGTCTTTTCCGTGTGTGGTTCTGTGTGTGATTAGGGTCTGGGCGGTTCCTGTTCGGGATCACTGGAGCTGTCCGGTAGCAAGCTGTGATGCATGATGCATTCCCCTGGGGGCTCCTTGATGGATCGGGGGTTTGGTTGGTTGGGTGGTGGGGGCCCAACGCATTCCATTGTGAGGCCTGCCCTTCATATGCTGGTGGCTACCTGGTGTCCCGCGACCCTGTGCAGGCACATGTCCTCTGGCCAGCCCCCTGCTATTCCTGTGGAGGTGTTGTCATCCACCGAGGTGGCATGGCTGGCCTGTCGTGGTGTGCGTTTGGCACCTGTGTGCAGGTACTGTCCCATGGCGTTGCTGTCCATTGTGCCCCATGAGGTGGGTGGGTGGGTGCAGGCCCCATCCCCTCCCTAGTGGCTACTGTTGCCCTGGCGGCCATGGCACGCACATAACAGACTGTCAGGTGGGAGCTACCTATTGGTTGGGCTCCCCACCGGGGCCTCCCCACCTTCCACCGCTCCTGGCACCCCCTGTTGGTCCCCACCATCTGCACTGTTGGCGATGGATGGGCGTGTGGGGAGACGGGTGGCTGACCATGAGTGTGGGGTCTTTATAGGCCATCTGCTGTCCGCCCGTGTTCCTCCTTGATCAGAGCAGGTGGGGTGCTATCATGGGTGTACCGGGGTCGCTGTGTGGGTTGTGCATGATGTGTGCTTCTTGACCCCTGCTGACCCGCACCTTTTCTGTGCACCCTCTCCCCTTCTCCCTCTCTGTAATGGGGGGGTTTCCCCCAGGGCCACACGGGATGCTGGGGCATCACTCTTGGGCAATTAAGCTTGTCCCCCTGCTATTAGCTCGTCATGTATCAGCCATGAGCATCGGCTGAACCCCCTTCTTCCTGGCCAGGGGGTACCCGCTCTGGACACACCACCTAGTCCAGCGGGGTTTCAAGTTAACAGTCCTTTATTTGGGACACCCCTGTGTCCAGTGTACCTGAGGCTGCCAGCTCAATTGCCGTCACCTACAGCCCAGGTCCAGCTCTCCCAAGCTCAGTAGCAACAACCCCATAAGTACCCAAGTCTCTTCCAGTCAGGTTTCCTCCCTGGGCACAGCCTCGGTGCCTTTCCTGGGTTCTCTGGGACATGTTGCCTGTTTGCCTCCCAGGCCGAGACTGCGAGCTTCCTCTCTCTGCCTTCCTTGTATCCACAGGCAGAGTGGGCATAGCCAGGCTTCCACTCTGCAGCCTTAAACCCCTGCCCACTCTGTCACAAGGGTTCTCAGTCTGTATCACAGCTCTGCCACACCCCTTAGGTGCACCCCGCCATCTGATGGGTGCCCCTAGCCCCCTTCTTAAAGGGGTAGCAGCCCCCCTTGGGCTGCTCCCTGCTACACTCTCCCTTTACCCTTCTAGCTACCCTGGCTGTGTTCCCGGCTGTTCTCCACCTGGCACAGATGGTCAGCCAGCAGACTGCAAGCAGGGGAAGGCAGCTGTCTCTCATCTTGTACTCGCTGACCTAGCAGACTACAAGCAGGGGAAGCCTCTACAGACACAGGTACTAGGGGGATGGGGAGCGCAATGTCCTGGGCCCCCCGAGCCACCCCCTACCCCCTCCTCCACAGTCCCTGTGGGCCCTGCCCCCTCCATACCCTGACACTTGTACAGAATTATATATCACTTGTACAGAATTATATATCAGATCTCTGGTGTCTTTACAAAAAATTGCTGATTTTGTAAAAAAAAAAATGTACACAGCAGGAATTGCCTCAAAAAAGAGACTAATTTTTTCTCTTGATAGATGCAGAGTTCAATGATTCCAGAATAGACATGGACATTCATTGTAGTGTTACCAAAATGAGCAATGTGAAAGTGTACTCAGACATATAGCAATAATTAGTGCACATAACAATGTTACAAGAAATTTCTTAACATCACTCTATTCTGTGAGAGCATTAGTTCTTAAAAAAATGTAAAAAAATTATTTAAAGAAGAAGATTTTGAGACAATGGGTGTTTTCAGACATGATGCCGGTGGGAGGGAGGGGGCACCATGCATCATCCCATTCTGGGTTGTGGTGACTCCATGGGGCGGCGCATCAGGCCGAACAAACGTGAGGGGACCCAAACCTCAGCATGGGACAAGGAGGATCTCCCCCTGGTCCGGGGAAGCATAACAAACATGACAACATCCCCATGCTGTGGTGAATCCATCCTCAAGCCATGCCCCCCACGGCGGCATGCAGGCATGACGGCTCGAGGGCAAATGAAGCCCAGCTGGCATGCGGCCATGCCCACAGCTGGGCATGGGGTGGGAGGGGGAGCTGACTGCAAACAGCTGCAATCAGCGAGCCCCCAAGCCCCAGGGCTACTGATACCATGGAGAGTAGAAACATTAGAATTAGGGCACTGGGGGATAGAGAAGCCAAACTATCCAAACGTCCGTAAGTCTACTCAGGAGTTGAGCCATGGATGCACGTCAAAATTGGTCTATGGTGCTTGAGGGGCTTCCATTGTCAGGAGGAACAGCAGGAGACTTGCTGCGGGTCCCATCTGGTCCATCACCATGGAGACCGCCGCCACAATTGGCCTGCAGCACTCAGTTCCAGGGCAGCTGTGCATGGGGAAGAGGGGGTGTTGGCAGTCCCACACTCTCCACATAAAAGGGCCACTGGACCATTTCCCTCTGGTAGCCCTCTGCTCCCCCATATGGTACGCGACGAAGTAATACGGCTCAAAAGGATCCGCCCACCTACACATTAGAGTGAGTCCACACATCATAGAATGCCTTGAGTTTGGCACCTGGGTCCAGACCCAGCACTCTGGGCCACTTGTGGGATGACTGAGTGACAGGAGATCATAGCTCAAACAGCTTCTGAATGTCATATTTGTGCCATGAGTCTGCCAGGGACATGGTGGCCCAAACAGTCCAAGCAGGGGTGCCAGACTGGCGCTGGAAAGGAGTAACTAAGCTAGAGCCATGAGCAGCCATGGCCAGATTGCTCCAACAAGGAAAGAAGAAATGAGACCGGGTGCATCGGTGGGAAGTGGATCCAGACAGAGGTTCCCAACACTCCCCCCAAAGTCAGAAGATAAGGTTGGCATGCAGACACCAAAGGCAGTCGCAGGGAATGTGTGAGGTGTAGAAGGCATGGGAGTGACTTGTGGGATGGTGGAGCTATGCAAGGGATGGAGGTGCGTATTGACCGTGGCAATACCTACAAATGCATTAATATTGTGAGGGTTGCTGCACCCCCACACGCTTAATATATAGTCAATGATGGCCACGGCATGGACTAGGGACTTCCAACGCACCATGGGCTTGATAGAAGCATGACCAGGTAACCAGGCCTGCCCTGCTGGCCAGCCAGAAGGGGCCTTGCGCAAAGGTGCAAATGCAAGCTGTCATGTGCCGGGTTCCCAAAGTCTGCCCAATAGGTACCCCCCTGAACACCTGCCAGCAATGATTGGGGCAAACACAGCAATGCTTCACGCCAAACGTGAAGTCACCAAGGAGTGCCTATATAGAGTGGGATCAGGCACTGGCACCTCGGCCTTAGTTTGCTTCTGAGCAGTCCTTGTTGTTGAATTAGTGTCAGTAGGCACCCCCCCTTGGCGTATCAACCCCACCAGTCAGCTCCAGGCCACGCCCCCTGCCCACACCGACAGCCAGAGCGTGCTCTGGGACTTGGCGCCGCCACCGCCTCCAGAGGACAGGGCAACCCCGTAGGCAGGACCCAGCAGCGTTACTCCGGCTCAGCCGGCCCCTAGCACAGTGGAGCCATGCCTAGGGCTGATGCAGCAGGAGCATTTATCGCGCCGCGATTCCATTCTGAAAACTTGGCATACGATGTTGCGCCCCGCGGAATTCTGCCCGGTACCTCTGCGATTCTGCATTTGCCGCTACAAGAATTTGCAGATGCGGCATTTATGTGCTTTATTGCTTTTTCTGATCATCGCTGTTGTCGCGTACAATCGGCGGCCTTTTTCCGCCTTCTGCCAATTTAATATATGAGAGACAGTCATGAGCATTTATTGCGGTTCTGCGAACGGAGTATGCAGTGCTGGTGCGCTTCTGCGCATGTGTGTGCTGTGCTGACTGCTGTGCTGGTGTTGGTTGTCTCTCTGTGCCGCAATCACTACCCATTCTTCTCAAATACATCCATGCACATGTTCTGGGTGGGAGTTCAAGGAACTGTGTTTTTATTTAATGGATAATTGATCTTTTATGTAAATGTAAATTGACCTACAAACTAAAGTTTTTTGAGGAAAACTCCTGGTGGGAGTTTAAGGTGACCTGTGTATTGGCTGAGTGAATCATTTTTTACATCGTAGGACCGGCTCAGAAAGTTGAAGGAATGATGAAGTGTGTGAAGTCCATGCAGACGAGTTTGTTACAATCCTCATTCCACACTTCCTCAGTCTACAAGCTGTCAGACAATTAGTTGGCATAATTGTTAAAGTTTCTGCTTGGTGTACAATTTGAAGCTGTCATTCTGTGGGTTCAAATCCCCAGTTGTTCCATGTCACTTTAAATTTTATTTTTTAAAATTTTACATTACTGTTATTCTAGGTTAATCATAAAATTATTGCTGTGTTGTGTTATTGGGACACAACGAGCAGTGTCCCCTCCTTCCCCCTCTAAGCACTCGGAATCACAGGCACAGCTAGAGATGAGCTCTAGTGTCAGAGGGCGCCCCACCCGGGGAGCCATAAACAAGTGGGCCGGCGCACGCCGGCAATAAGCGGGTGGATATCTGAGCCGGCAGAGGGTTGATCAGGCCGGCCACATGGGGGCGGAGCAATGCCACGTCCTAAGGCGAAGCCCCGCCCAGACGCAGGGCACGCTAATGAAATCACCGGGATTGGAGGCAGGTGGGGGGCCCCGCCCGGCACGCTACAGCTGGGTCTCAAACAAGGGCCTATAAAGGTTATCGGCGGGGCCTGAAGCCTCTGCCGGTAATCGTGTTCGAGAGACTGGCCCCCTGGTTTGCCTGGAGATCTTGATTTACCCGTGGATTCCTGGAAGAGTGATTGTGGTCGTGGCTGAACTCCCCGTGTAATTCCCCCCCCTGTGTGACCGTCGTGCGAACCGTGGAGAGAGTGGATGAGTGTTTGGCTGTGGGCGAGTGTTTGGCTGTAAGAGAGTGTTTTGTGTCTTGTCTAGGCTGCTTGTGGGTGTACCCCATTGACTCCCTGCCCCTCCTTCCCTTCCTTGCTCTTGGGACCCTAGATAGGTTTATCCTCCATCAGTCTCCCTTGTAAGGTTGACTGCTCCTACCCCTCACCCCCTGCTCCCCCGTGGCCCTTATCCCCTGTGCCTTCCCCTTTCCCCTTCCCCTGGCCCTGCTTCCATTTCCCCCTTATCCCCTCACTGATATTCACGGTGCCCAGGGACCCGCGTACCTCCCAGAGAGAGTGACTATTTTGTCTATTGTCTTCCCTCTTCTCCCCCCTGGGGCAATTGGTTGCTCTCGTAGTCCCTATGATGATTCGGGTTGCCTTCTGAATAAGAGGGAAAGCCCACCTACCAACCTGAGGGACCGTTTTCTAACCCAGAGATACCCGCTCATACGAGACTGCCGCCCCTTTCCTGGGAGAGGGTTCCTTGTTGTTTTCCCTCCCGCACGTGCCTTCCCCTTCCTCCCGGCCCCTTTTCCCCCCTTTACCGTGACACTAGTCTGAGTGAATGACATTCATCTGTATCATTGAAAGTTTGCCTTCTTATACCAGGACTGTTCTTTTTATAGCAGTAATAAACCTGTGTATGTGGTCACTCACACTCAGACTGTTACTTCAAATTAAATACTGTTCTCTTCTACTTTTTAATTTAAAATTATATTTCTAACTTTAAATGTTAAATTAAAACAAGAATGATCACTCTGCATCTCTATAGTGCTTTTACTGAGGTGCCCTGCGCTGCCCTATACCGTCCTGACTCCGCTCCCCCATGTGAGACGGCTTAAAGCTGTAGTCGGACGGACCTACCCCACCTCGCCCTCATGGGTCATTTAATTAGTAACGGACGCACACCAATAAACAGTCCTTCCCTGTGACTGACAGCTGACATCCACAGGCATTTAATGCAGGTAGGCGGGCTTTATTTCACGTTGGCCATGTGAAAGCATGGCCCCCTCTAAGCCCTCAGAATCACAGTCACAAGAGATGATGAGCTCAGTGAATGACATTCATCTGAATGAATGTGAATGACACATTCACATTGTGAATTCACATTCATGGGTGTGTGAATGACATCCATCTGCATCACACACCTGCCACCATACCTACCTCTTTGTTATGTTAACAGTTAACACTAAACAGCTAACTGCAGTAAGTAGGGTTGGGACTGGGAGTGAACATTACGTGAACTCCCCCTACCCACTAAGCATTCCACTCTCTCTCCTTCTAGATTGTCCTTGCATCGCAGTCTTTGATTGACTGGGAAACTATAATTACCCAGACCCCCACTCCCGTACCCTCCCCTCCCCCGGCCGAGAGTTTATCTGTAGAGATATACAGGCAGGGAGGGACTGGGAGGGTGGAAATAGCCTTAATTCAATGCTATTCAGTTACAGGAAACTCCTCCCTCCCAACCATACAACTGTGCCCTCTAGTCTTTAGTGTGACCGGTGGCTGGCTGGTTTGACTGGTTTAACTGGCTATGGATGGCTAAGCTATATTCTTCTGCTCGTAACAATCACCTCCCCCGCCCCAACTCCGTCTGTCCGACCACAGCCACTGTCTGCCATTCCTGCCTCTTATAATTTATAAGAGCCTTTGTATATGGATTGTGTAGTTAACAAAGGACAGTGTAATAATCGCCTAAGAGAGAGTGATTTTTTGAGACAGGTCCCCCTCCCTGCCCAAGGATGAGGGGAACACGCAGAGAAAGACAGATACACATGTATTCCAATTTTACATATGGGGAACTGAGACTGAGAGGTTGTGACTTCTCAAATGCCACTCAGTGATTTCACTGGCTATTTCAATTTGAGCCCTGGCCTCCTAGGTCCAAGTCCAGCACTTTATCTACACATTTAGAGCTTTAAAGGAGTCCTTCTCATGTGGCTCAGCATCTCTGCTTTGGGGTAGATGTACAGAAGATTCCACCCCTTTTCTGTTCAAGTCCCTTCTAATCATCTGACTTATAAAGTAAGTAGACATACACACACACACACACACACGCCCCCATTTTAAAGCCAAAATGGGTACTCATGGGATACTAAACGAGACTAGTGCCCATTGGCTAATCCACAAATGGTAGGTTGAATTATTATTAATTATTATTATTATTATCATTTATATAGCGCAAGCAATGTGCCTGGTGCTTTACAGAGAACAAGATAGACACGGTCCCTGCCCGAGAGCTTACAATCTAAAAGACAGGGGGAGGGGAGACAGGGAATGGGCAACAGAGGAATAGACAAGGGACGCAACAATCATGAGGATGCGAGAACTCAGGTACACGTTCTTGGCTTGGTTACAGTACAATGGGAGTTTGCAGATAACAGGTGGGGGGATAATTCTCTGTGGGGATGATTAGCAGGAATTAGGAATGGCAGAACGGAAGAGGTGGGTTTTGAGGAGGGACTTGAAGGTACGAAGGCAAGGCGGATGTGGGCAGGGAGGGAGATCCAGGTATGTGGGGCAGCGAGGGAGAAGGGACGAAGGCAGTTGGGGGAGTGGAGGGCTCCAACAGGGGTTCGGAGGGAGATTAGGGCCGAGAGGTAGGGGGGAGCAAGGTTGTGAAGGGCTTTGTAGGTGAAGACGAGGAGCTTGTGCAGAATACGCTCTGTTGAATAATGCATATTTGATGGGTATCCCCATTTATTTATTCAAATGCATAGTTCCCATCCCAACTATGAATGCATAGTTTCCCTCTGCACCCCTCCAGGTCACACATCCACGCTGATCCCTCTGCACCCCCCCAGGCCATACACCCACCCTGATCCTTCTGTACCCCGCCAGGCCATACACCCACCCTGATCCTTCTGTACCCCGCCAGGTCATGCATTCGCCATGACCCCTCCATGATTCTTTGATTTGCAATATAAATATGTGTGTGTGGCCTGGGTATGTGTGTGTGTGTATATGTACATATGTGTATGCCTCTGCATATGTGTATATATGTGTATATATTATTATTATTATTATTAATAATTCCTGAACAAATCCTGCACAAGCTCCTTGTCTTCACCTATAAAGCTCTTCACAACCTCGCTCCTCCCTACCGCTCTGCACTTATCGCTCTCCATACTCCAGGGGTGCAGAGGGAAACTATGCACTTCGCTCCTCCTCTGTCCCTTCTCTCACCCTTCCACGCCTTCCCTGCTCCCCTAAGCACCTTCGTCCCTTCTCACTTGCTGCCCCCCATGCCTGGAACTCCCTCCCTGTCCACATCCGCCTTGCCCCCTCCCTTCATACCTTCAAATCTCTCCTTAAAACTCACCTCTTTCGCTCTGCTCTGTCTGACTCTTTATCCTGCTGAGCCACTATTTCCTATACCTACGGTCTGTTTACCCTTATCCTTGCCACATGGACCTGCCTGCTGTCATTCTCATTGTAACCAAGCCAAGTACGTGCACTTGAGACCTCTCATCTTCATGAATGTTAGACCCCTTGTCTCTCCCTCTGTTCCCCTTCCTATGTCTCTCCCTCAGCTCCTGTCTCTCAGATTGTAAGTTGGAGGGGCAGGGACCATGTCTGTTTTATTACTTGTAAAGTGCCAGGTACACTGCTGGCGCTATATAAATGTTTGTTAATAATAATAATAATAATAATTAACAAACATTTATATAGTGCCAGCAGTGTACCTGGCACTTTACAAAGTACTAAAATAGACTTGGTCCCTGCCCCTAGGGTTTACAATCTGAGATTACAATTATACAATTTTATATATAATATATATATAATATAATATATATATTATAAGTGTACATTTTTATATATGTGTGCATGTATAGATGTGTATATATACAAATATGTGTATATATATGCATGTATATGTATATACAAATATATGTATATTTATACATATATATTTAGACACACATTTGCATTGTTGAATGTATTGGAAAAAGAAAAGTGAAAAATATTTTTATTCATTAACAAGTAATTTTTTAATAAAAGATTCAGAACCAGGTATAAAACTATACAAAACATATATAATAATAGAAAATTGACTGAAAATAAATATTACTATATAAAGAAATTAGTGTATAAAAAAACTGTTTAAAACCCGTACAAAAATATAACATTGTAACAAAATAAATATAATAAGCTCTCAACTTTTAATAAGTTTATGAAAAACTTTAAAGTAATGCTCCTCCTCGAATGCAGCATCTTGCCTTGGAGCAGGCTCAAATCTTTGCCACTATGGTATGTTGGCATAGTTGTTAAGGTTCTTGCTTGTTGTACAATTTGTAGCTGTTATTCCACGGGTTCAAATCCCCCCTGTTCTGTTTTACTTAAAAAATTTTTTTTTGCTTTTACATTACTGTTATTGTATGTTAATCATACAATTATTGCTTTGTTGTGTTGCTCATGGCATACCTTCTATGCCAAAAAAATATGCTTAGTTATTACATTAACCAATAGTCAAGATTCACACAGCAGGAATCAAGCAAAACGATTCCCAGCCGGGGACAAAGCATGCAGCATCGCTGCTAGGCAACGAGCAACAATGCCAGCTGGGGAGGGAGATTTAAACTGTACACACAGCAGCACCGGGACGTGGCGTGATGGAGCCAGGTGGGAGGAAGAGGAGAGCGGAGGGCGAGAGAAGAATGGAGGAGAAGGAGGAGGAGGAGGAGGCAGCGGTGCAGGCGGATGAGGAGTAGTTGTCCCCCCCCCAGAGACAGGGGGGCAGGGGGGGAAGTGGCCATGCCGCCTGAGGGGGGGGGAATCACAGCACTGGTTGGTGGTGGTGGAGGTGGTGATGGGACTGGGATAAATAAATGCATGGGCTGAGCACTGACAACACTGACAGCCTCTGACCCCCGCCTAGGCAGGGCAGCACGGAGGCACTTAGAGTACCAGTCCCCCCACCGGGTCACAGCGTTCACATAGAGTGGCACCGGGTCTGACTCCGGCCTGCTCCTGGGTGTGTGCGGGCACTGCAGCAGCTGCATTCCTGCTGTCTGTCTGTCATCACCTCTCCCACCCCTCTGTGTTGGCTGCTGGTTGGGTGTCCTCCTCGCCTCACCTCCCTGGTCTGTGTGTTGAATGCCCTCCTGTATGTGTGCTCTGCTCGGTTCCAGCAGCTGTGCTTTCCGCACCCCACGCCTCGCTTGTTCTCATTACAATGTTGCGGCCACCGGCCGGTGCCCTTATCGCCTGTCCTTGGAATTAGTCTCCATCCGCTCCCGTCCTCCCAGGGATTGTGGAGCCTTTTTCTTGCAGTTAGTAATGTATCAGGCGCATGCTGCTGGACCATTGCTGGATGCTGCTCTTCCCCAGGGCTCGCGAGCATAGCAACCCATGACTGGAGCTTCTGCGAGACCATGGCCCTGTGTGCCCTTTGGCATTCCCAAGCTATGCAATTGCTCGCAGACTGCCCGGACAGCCACATGTGTGCCTATGCGAGTCTGAGTTCTGGGCTCCGCTACTTTGGGTATGAGGTTAGCGCCCGCAACTGCTGGCTGCATGCGGAGATGCTGGGCCTCTGTTCCTTTCACGATGGTCACATCCCGGAGATGGGGTGCTTGCATGTGGTGTGGTCCATGGCAGAGACCGTGTCCGCTCTGTATGTGTGCAGCCTGTCTGCCTTCATGACCTGTCTGGTGGAGGGGGGCCCTGCCCTGGCCGGGTCCTCCTTTAGCTGTGTCCACGGGGCCTGTGGGCACCAGCGGTCGTGTGGTGCCACCTATCACCACCTGTTGAAGCTGGGTCACCTTCTGTGGCCCCCAGCTGCCAACTATGGCTTGCCAGAGCCCACCGCCGCGGAGCTGATGGCACTGGTTGGTGTGTGGTCCTAATCCAATGTGCAGGTGGGGCTGGCCGTGCCGGATTCCTTCGAGGTGTACTGCCTAGTCGCACACCACATGTCTGCACTGGGATACCATCGGGGTATGCTGCAGTGGCCCCACTATGTGCACCTGGTGGGCCACCTGGCACCTGGCCCCTTCTTGGTCCCCTGAAGCTGGCTGTGCCTGTGAGGCCCCTCCCCCTGTGCCTTCCATGCCCTGGGTGCAGCTGGCCCCGCTGTGAGCTCCCGCCTCCGCCTGTCACCGTGGGTCACTGCCCGTCTCCTCCATGATGTCCAGGGCTTCCTCCAGTGCTGTCTGGTCCCTGGGGTTCTGCTGCCCCTGCCTGTGCCTGTGTGGGCCCCCTCCACAGGCCCCCCCTGTCTGCCTCTGTGACTGCTGTTAAACTCCATGGCTGCCTTTTCCTGTGGCTGTGCCCTGATCTCCGAGCCAGCACCCAGCGCACCGAGGTGCTGCTGAGCTTCCTACTCTGGCTGTGATTCCTCCTGTGCCTGTGCCACCCCCCACCAACCACCCTTGGGTGACTATGGGGTCCACTCCTGGAGGCCCCTGACCGCCTCTGCGACTGCTGTTAAACTCCGTGGCTGCCTTTTCCTGTGGCTGTGTCCT
>QEPC01014152.1:185086-200329 GCA_003113815.1 Sphenodon punctatus | reverse complement strand
GGTGTCTGCTCGCTCCAAGATGGGTTCGTTTTCTTATTTTTCCCTCCTCGCATACCTTGTACCGTCCTCCTATTTTGGAGGTGGGTTTTTTTTTTGGTTTTTTTGGGGAGATCAGCCTTTTTTTAGTGTTCCTGCATTGGGCCTGCTGGGAGCTCAGCCGACCATGACCTGCTGCCTCGGCATGCCCACGTGACCCCCTCTCCCAACCCTTTCCTAAACACCTATACAACTGGACTTCCCTTGACCACAGCATCTGGCACTGTCTGTCAGCCAATTGTACCACCACTTAATTGTGCAATGGATCATGGGACTCACATTGTGCATGATGGGACTCTTAAAAAAAAATAAAAAATGTACTACCCTGTGCAAGTTAGTTTAATTTGGTGTCCCCTACATGACATTTACTCTCAACAAGAGACATTTTTGTGAGTAAATAACTGTTTCCTTAATTTGGGGGACAATGGGCTGTTGTGCTAGTTTTAATTTACAATGTGTCTCAATGCAAAAATAGCACAGTGCCATTGATTTTTAATAGTTAATTTATATACTTATTTTCAAATCCCTCCCAGCAGCCAACATTAACAAAATTGGCTACTTTTTAAAGCTAAAAACTAGGCACTACAGAATGCACTGTTATCACAGCTGCTGCAGTACGATTGTCTACCTTTGCCATAGGCCTTTGACAGTCCACCCCACCCCACCAACAACAACCCCAGCCCCATCGGTGTCCAGATTTCTTTTATTAACTAGAATATATACTATGTGTCCAGTGTATGATTAGTGATTGAAAGACGATAAGACACATACAGGAATGAATAACAAATTATTTTTATTCGATGTAGGTATTAATATTTACTACAGGTTGGTAGCTGTGGCAATCAATTTGTTTGGAAATCCAATTTGTTTTATTCTCCAGATGAAGGCAAAACCAACTGTTCACATATTATAAAAAACCCACTTGTGGGCTTGTGGGAAAAAAATTGATTGTGGTTGGAAAATTCCTTCATGACTCCATATGAAAATGGCAATCGGATCACTACTCGATCCCTGAAGAATACTAGCAGTGCCAGTGGCTACAAATCGACTGTGTAGCTGTTGTGCATTCCTGTCATGATTTTATCCATGTTCCTGAAAAAAAAAGCACACATTAGTCACGTTGATAGTTGTTCAGTTTGCATTTGTGATTTTGAATAGAGAATTTGAAGGAACACTTTTTATAAAAATCCAACTATGACATATTATATAAATGTATGCTACTTGTATGTGCACAAGTACATGTACACATTGTACATGTACAAATACTTGTGTACATGGCCATATGTATCATTTTATATATATATATATATATATATACTTAGCTTTAACTTTGGATTGATCACTTCTCTTGCCTGTTGTTCTTTCAGTCGTATGGACCATCAATTTCCCTAAATAGCCAAGATGACAATTAAATACATTAATTTATTTTTAAAACCACACTATTTCCCTGATGCACACAACACACTGAGTGAATGCATTCCTATGCTATTTCCAAATGGACCAAACCATGCGATTCCCAAGTCCAGTTTGCCTATGTGTCATTCCGTTGAGGCCATGACTGCACAGCATCCATGGCTTTTGGAATCATTGGTGGTTGCGCCTGTCCTGAAAAATAGATCCATGCTGCAGAGTTCTGACTCTGAGATCTGTTCCCATGAGTTCTGCAAACTGTGTGTGTGAAACAGAAAAAGACAGCACAAATCAATCACTGACTATGCAATCACTATGCCAATGCATTCCTATGCTATTTCCAAATGGCCCAAACCATGCGATTCCCAAGTCCAGTTTACCTATGTGTCATTCGGTTGAGGCCATGACCGCACAGCATCCATGGCTTTTGGAATTATTGGTGGTTGCTCCTATCCTGAAAAATAGATCCATGCTGCAGAGTTCTGACTCTGAGATCTGTTCCTGCGAGTTCTGCAAACTGTGTGTGTGAAACAGAAAAAGACAGCACAAATCAATCACTGACTACACAATCAAAGACAGCAGAATCACTGACACTTCATTACAGCAAAACAACCTTTGTTGCTCACAAGCGGACACTAGTGGACAAGCTTACCTCTTCACTCAGTGCTCTTGTATACTTTCCGAGATTTCATCTGGGTGGTCATAACCGTTTTTCTGGTGATCAATCGCCTCTGTGGTGCACCTCATTATTTCCTCATCTGTGGCTTGCAGGAAATCCTTAGTAATTTTAGGTAGGAATGACCTGTTAATTTTAATTAATGCTAGGCGCTCGAGATTTAAACTGGAAAGACTAGTGTAATAATTACCTACAATTGCGCCCACACAGCTGAATAAAGGTTCTGATGGGGCACTGCTGGCAGGACAACCAAGGAGTGTGATTGCCAAACTGTAGAGTGCTATGAGTGGATTGTTATTCATGCCAACCACACCATCCGATGAAAGGTACTGATTGTACATATCCTTGGCTGCAGTGAGTGTTATTGGACGGTGATGACGACGGTGAAGCGGATAAACTGTTCTTCGCCATCGAATGCAATTCTGTGCAATGAGGCCATACTTTTCAAAATTTGACCACATCGAAGAAGCCTGTGGCTGTTGAGTGCTATCTTCTGAAATGCTCTCTGCTTCATCCTCTTCAGATTCATTTTGCCCCCAAGACCTTCTTAACCTTCTTGAAATGTGAGTCCAGAGCTGTTGCCATCCGGTACAATGAATGTTCACCAATCTTCTCAAACTGGGTGCTCTGGCAGATAATTTTACCCAAGATAATGGCAAGACATTTACCATCCACCTGCTGATGATCAAAGGAGGCAGCGATGTCTTCGACTTGGCTCCTTAATAATACAAGCGAGGCCAAGCTCTGGCTGACTGTCGCATCGGCTTTGCTCACAAACTCAGTCATGACCTGAAAGGGCTCCAGCAGAATAATGAGATTTTCTATTACATTCCACTGTCTGAGATTTATCTGCATATCTGAGGCTTCTTTTACAGACTTTGTGGCCACAGCAAAAAAAGTCTTGATTGCAAGTCTTTGGGATATGATATGTAGAGTTCCACTGCGTGCAGACATCGATAGGGAAGAAATGAAGTGGAAGTTTTGTCTCCTGCTGTATCCTCCATAGCTCGCAGTGTGATGTTACCAATCTACGAAAGTGTGCCACCAATTTCTTTGCATGCTCTACTGTGTCCTTAATCAATGGATTGGCTTTGAGAAATTTCTTTGCCACAAGATGCAGCAAATGCACCATGCGGAATACATTTTGGAAACTGGCATCTGAAATGCCTTTCACTATATTTGCCCCGTTGTCTGAAACAGCGCACCCAACGGAGAGACCAAGGGGCTGCAAACACTGCTCTGTCAGTTCTAACAATTTTTCATGGATGTTTTCAGCAGTGTGTGTCTCAGGAAAGTGCTCCAAAGCAAGTATGGCTTGCTGCCTCACCAGTCTATTCTTGGGTCAAGATGAATCCAGTGGCCAGTAATGGACAGGTACTCCATGTGCTGCGCACTGGTCCACAATGTCTGTTGTAAGGTGCACAACATTGCCCTCACAGTCATGCATAGCATCTGATACTGCTTTGCATGATGCCTTGTAGAATTTGGGAATAGTGTTTGTAGTGAAATAAAATCGTGGCAGTAACTTCCATCGTGGTGCCATTCCCTCAATTAATTTGCAGAATCCCCCATTCTCAACAAATGAGAAGGGAAGCATGTCGACTGCAAGCATCGTGGACACCAGTGCGAGGTAGTACTGTGCAGTATGGTGAGATGCTGTCCATTTCATTTGATTTTGCACAGATTCCGGCAATGTTGTCTGCAAAGTCGTAGCACTAGCAGTGCTTCTAGATGGATCAGAGGTGCTTGTCATTCTGCAGTGTGTTCTGCCAGAGGCATTGAGAACAGACTTGTGATAGTGCTTCATGTGGCTATGTATGCCACTAGTACCAGGGCACCTCTTACCTCCTTCTTTTGCTCATGTTA
This sequence comes from Sphenodon punctatus, assembly GCA_003113815.1. Classification (NCBI taxonomy): domain Eukaryota; kingdom Metazoa; phylum Chordata; class Lepidosauria; order Sphenodontia; family Sphenodontidae; genus Sphenodon; species Sphenodon punctatus. Next base: position 196,341 of record QEPC01014152.1, on the reverse strand, counting down.
TTTTCCTGCAGCAGTATTTGCACTGGACTACAAATTTATTTTTGTCATTGGCAGTGAAATGTTTACAGAGGTCTGACCTTTGCATTTTTCTTGCATCTGCATTGCTGTCGGTGGTTTGGGTGATTGTTCCTTGCTGTGACAACAATGAAACACTGTCATCACTTGTTGATGTTGAGGGAGCCGACGAACACACAGGCATAGAATTTCTAGTAATGGTTGTGCTACAAGCCACTGGTGATGGGCTGCTGACGTTGGATGCTGTTGTCATGGTGGTGCGGTTGGAGCTGATTGACTGACTTTTAGACAAACATCTGCTGAACATCGGAGCTATATTTTTCCTATTGCAGAGTGCAAGGTCACGTTTTGCTGTTCCACATTTCTCGGGTTGTCATTAATCCTGGCTCTTTTGCATGGCGCATGGTTGGCTAGCCAATTTCAATGGTGCATAACTTGGGTGTATGTTGGATCGCCATAGTCATAGCCATCGGCGTCATTGATGATGTCAACATCATCTGCGGTGACATCATCTTCGGTGACATCACTGTCTGAGTCGGCATCATGATGCACAGCACTCACACTGGCATTGTCAGACACACCCAGTAGTACCGCCTCACTTTCCTGAGCATTTTCTATTTCTTCCGCATGTCTCGCTGAAGTAGACAATAGGCACTAGGTGTTGTCGTGGAGGTGCGTCTTGCAAGATCTTTCCTGGTTGCAAGATCTTGCAACCAGTAACGCACCTCACAGGAGGTGCGTTACTGCCTCCTGCATGCTTTTTTGAGATTTGTCGCCGTCAGGTGTGCATTTGATTTCGAGTGGAAGCATTTCATCATCTTGCTTTGACAACAATTGGCTTTCTATAGCATTGTCTGATTCTAATGATGATTGTTCTACATCGGACGGTGCGCATTTTGCAAGGTATTGCAGCAGTGTGTCCTGCAAAGAAATAAAGTAATGGCATTTAGAAGTGCCAGTCTGCAGCAATGATATTTTTGCTGGTGAAATATGCATTGATAGCAGCGACTGAGACAATTCTGCAACATCAGAATGCTGTGGGGACTCTGGTCGCAACACAAGAGGAGGCTGTGAGTGTGCGGTGCATGAAGCAACAGCTGGAGTATCCCAAAAAGATTGTGGTAATTGTGGTAGGCGAGACTTGGAGTGCTGCTTCTTCAGATGGTTCTCTGTCTCCTGTACCCTTTTTTTCCATTCTGAAGTGACAATGTAGGGCTCAGACAGTGACTTCTATTGCGCAGCTTAGTAGAGGAATCATCATGTTTCCGCTCTGCAGAATTGTGTGCCATTTCTTCTTTTCTTTTGAAAATCTACAGAAAGAAATTGAGAAAAAATGAGTGTATTTAAAAAAGTTTCCAGAGAAATATTTATTTATCAATATTTTGTAAGTTAAAACATAGTCTTACATCAATATGCATTCCTAAAAACACACATCACAATACATTTTGTAATATTGAAGACCTAATGTTACTATAGAACATAGACATGCGGGATTGTGAAAGATGTACACCATCGTCCAAAAATATATTGCTATCAGCGGCTACAATGTTCCTATGCCAGATCAAAACCATGTCAATATCTTTAATGAAAGCACCAACAGACTTGTTAACATTTTAACACATTTATTAATAGGCTTCATGTTTGTGCTATATCTGTTGCACTGGCGAATAATGAGATAGTTTCTCATGTACTCTAGTAGTTCAACGCCTTTGAGCATTCCAATATCATTACCACCAGAGTGGATTACAATGCATGAAGGAAGGTAGGAAATTGAGGCAATGAATTGCCTTTTGTTCTTTAAAGCAGGCAGTACATTGGACCATCGCATTCCCCCCCTTCTGATCCATCACACTGTAACATTTTCCAAATTCAAATCAACCTCAATGTGTTCTGTGTGACAGAATTGCTCTAGTCTGGTGATGTAGGAATCACCAATGAACCAAATGTTCTTCATCATTACCTAATGGAATAACGCAAGCAATTATTGATTAGTAGGCTGTTTTGTAAAAAATATATTAAATAAATGTCCTTATTACACTTACTTAAATTCTGTAATGGAGAGGGAGTTGATCTGTAATGGAGATCCACTGTAATCTGTAAATTCTGTAATGGAGAGACTGTAATGGAAATTCTGTAATGGGAGGGAGTTGATCTGAAGAGAGTGGATGAGAATTTAGGTTAGCAGCAAGCATAAAATTTCATCTTTAATATCACAAACTAAGCAAGTAAATAAGTTACACACAAAGCACATGCACACACCCCACATCAACAGCATACGCTGTGTGGAACTCTGGACGGGGGTGCATGCCAGAGGGAGCCATTAACTACAGAGAGACCTGAGGTATACTCAGGGTATACCTATCTGTCAAATGAATCACATGGAAAATGATTGTAACTAGGGTTGTGTGACCTGACCTACGCAAATATGTACGGTATGTTTAGGAAAACTACATGCAGTGCCTGCATTGACTAAGTTGCCAAAACATGAATGTTCACACAAATCATGACTCATGAGCTGGGAGCTAAAAATCATGAAACTGAAATAAAAAGAACCGAAGTGTTTCTAGGGACTATCACGTTTGTGGGAAGGAAGAGGCAGAACAACATAAGGTTGCTGCCTCGTAAACAATGTTCTTCAGGATGGCTCTGAACATGGTCACAAATGCCAACCCTTTGGCAAGTACTGTTTGGAATGAGCAGGAAGGTGCTTTGTTTATTGCGTGTGAGCTCGAGACTGTCATCGTTCGTGTGATTGTTCAAACTAGTAAGTTGTGCTTGATATGACTGTGTATATAATGGCGCCTGAGCGCGTCCCATTTGTGAGAATGTTCGGAGCCAGCTCACAGAACCATTGTTTACAAGGCAGCGACCTCGAGGCACGCCTCTCCAGCGGGGATTTTTTTCTTTTTAAAAAATACACTGCCTGATTTTGTTGTTTCCAGACACTGCGGTGGGTTGCTGGATGTTCCAGTGAAGCTACCGGCTCCCCTGCCCCCTCCCTCACCGCATAACCAAGGGAAGATTGCCAGGAGAGTCACTCAATACAGAGCCAGGAGGAGGGGGGGGCATAGCCGGTAGCCGCGGAAGCCCCCAGTGAGCCTGGAGCAGGGACTCGGGGGAGCACATGGGGAAATAGGCACAGCCTGGGGGGGCTGCCAGGAAAGCCACTCCATAGAGAGCCAGGAGGAGGGGGGGTAGCTGGCAGCTGCAGAAGCCGCGGAAGCCGCCGGCGAGCCTGGAGCAGGGACTAGGGAGCACATGGGGAAATAGGCAGGGCCGGGGGGGGGCCTACCAGGATAGCCACTCCATAGAGAGTGAGGAGGAGGGAGGGCCGTAGCTGGTAGCCGTGGAAGATGCGGAAGCCGCCGGCGAGCCTGGAGCAGGGACTCAGGGAAGCACATGGAGAAATAGGCATGACCGGGGGGGGGGGGCTGCGGGGAGAGCCACTCCATAGAGAGCCAGGAGGAGAGGGGGCCATCGCTGGCAGCTTCAGAAGCCACAGAAGCCGCCAGCGAGTCTGGAGCAGGGACTAGGGAGCACATGCGGGAATAGCCGGGGGGGCTGCTAGGGGGATCAGTCAAGGGAGAACACGGAAGAGGGGGAGGCGATAGCTGCGGTCGCCGTTTTCCCACCATTCACAACAAAAGAATCGGGACAGCCACAGTTATCATCAACCCAACAGCACAGTTTTCACAAATAAACCAATGATTCCACCATCCATCCAGCCAATAGTCATTATCATGAACAAAATGAACAATAAAACAATATCAAGCACAATATCAAGCACAAACAATATCAAGCCCAAACTGAGCGATAACATATAAGTAAACACTAAAAGGCTAGCAGCAAACATATGTGTACATTTATTTAAAAAAAGGATAATGGAAAATGTAAATTATAGCTGTAGCAGAATTACTTTAGCTGCTTTAGCACTAAATTAGCAGTTAAATAAAGCACAGTTTAGAAGAATTAGCAGAAATGTTCAAGCACTTACACAAAACCTTATTTATGTTATCCAAACTCGATGGTATGCTCTCCACCTCGAGTTGCGATGCGGTGCTTTGTCACGGAGCACGGAAGATAAGAGTGTGTTAACAAACACAGACACTGGCGGGGCGCAGCTCCAACAGTCACTCACTCTCACTGCAATTGGGGATCAAGAGGGAGAAGAAAGCTACAAACACACCTATTTATACTTAATGGTAAAGGTCTCTCTGGGAAAGCCCTAGCCAATGATATTGGGCATGCGGGTGTCGTCAACAGGGTCCGAGGGTTGATTATGCTGCTGGGTCTCGTGATGGAAACATGATACAATGATCAGATAACCACAAAGATTCTGCGATAGACGGAAAGGGGAGTTGGTGCTGCTTCTTACTGAAATCTGCAAAAGTTTCGCTTCCATTGACCAGTCGCAATGCCGCGGCACCATTTGCGGCAAACCGCAGCTGCAGTCGTTGGAAAGCTGTCTCTGTCGAACCGTGCTGCGATGCACGGAATAGGGGTTTCCGTCGGTAACAGCTGCTGCAGTGGTATACCGCTACAGCCCTAGCCACGCCCCCCCCGCAACAGTGCGCATTCAGGCACGTTTGGGGGGGCGGGACCTACACCTTATCTGCTGGCGCTGCAGAGGATGCAGCACCGGTGAACAGCGCTGCGCCCCTGGAGAGACTGGCCCCCTGCTTGAGCTAAGTGACTGGAATTGCCCTGTTGTTTGTTGCACCCTTGCCTCCCCCTTTGTCCTCGCTAGCCCTCTTCCCCCTCCCTACCTGGTTGTGCTTGACTTCCTCCCCGGATCCGTGTGTGAATGGATCACACACGGATGCCCCTTTTACCTTGCCCCTTTTACCTTGAGAGAGAGGGTTAGTGTGTAAGAGCCTACAGGCTGTGGATCCCCTTCCCCCTCCTGGGCCTCTCCCCTGCTCCCCTCCCCCCTCGTGGTGTGAGAGGCCCCTGTCCATGCTCCCTCTGACCCTGGGTCCCGTTCCCCACTTTCCCAGCACTCCCGCACACAGCCTTCTGTCACCGCCACCTGGATAAACCTGGACCTGCCTGGCATCTGCGGGGTGTGTGTGTTGTTGAGGGGGGGTACTGTCAGTAGGCACCCCCCCTTAGCGCATCAACCCCGCCAGCTGGCTCCAGGCCACGCCCCCCACGCCGACAACTGCAGCATGCTCCGGGACTTGGATCCGCCCCCGCCTCCAGAGGACAGGGCAACCCCGCAGGCAGGACCCAGCAGTGTCACTCTGGCTCAGCCGGCCCCTAGCACAGCGGGGCCACGTCCCCTGTGACACGCAGTGCGCATTCAGGCACGTTCAGGGGGTGGGGTCTACACCTTATCTGCCAGCGCTGCAGAGGATGTAGCGCCGGTGAACAGAGCTGCGCCCCTGGAGAGACTGGCCCCCTGCTTGAGCCTTAGCTGGAATAGCCCTGTTGTTTGTTGCACCCTTGCCTCCCCCCTTGTCCTCGCTAGCCCTCTTCCCCCTCCCTGCCTGGTTGTGCTTGACTTCATCCCTGGATCCGTGTGTAAGTGGAATCTTGCCCCTTTTACCTGGAGAGAGAGGGTTAGTGTGTAAGAGCCTATGGGCTGTGGATCCCCTTCCCCCTCCTGGGCCTCTTCCCTGCTCCCTTCCCCCCTCGTGGTGTGAGAGCCCCCTGTCCATGCTCCCTTTGACCCTGGGTCCCGTTTCTCGCTTTCTCAGCACTCCCGCACTCAGTCTTCTGTTCCCCTTCCCTGCGGTGTGCGTATGGTACCCCCTTCTCGCTTATAGCTCTGTGCCCTATGATGATAGGGGCCTAACTTTCTGGTGCACCCGCACGTGGAAGGACCCACATACTATTCAGATACACCGGCCTCTCTTCACACTCCCGTGGTATTCACTATGGATGTGGCTCGCAAAATAGGGAACTTGGTACAAGCAGTACAAGCCCTTGCTATGCAGATAAAAGATCTTCAGGAACAGTATACGCAGTTGGTGACCATGGTAGCACAACAGCAGGCCACCAGCCTTCCTGCTGTGGCCCTGCTGATGCCGCCAGATCCCCCGGCTCTGGCAGCAGCAGCAGGAGAAGCTGAGGCCCCTCCTGCCGCATTCCTGCTGGATCTCACCTTACCCCGAGAGCCGCGGGGCCCTCACATAGAAAATTTTCTAGAGGATTGCAAGGCCTGTCGAGCCTTTTTGGCCCTGTGTGATCTGACGTTTACTACACAGGCCACCATTTATTCGACTGATGCTCGCAAGGTTGCTTTCATAATTGGAAACCGTGGAGGAACGGCCCTGGAGTGGGCCACCAACTTGCTAACTAGCAAGAGCCCTCTTTTGTCTAATTACCCTGACATCCTCAGAGAATTTTGTTTTCTTTTTGAACACCTGCATTGCCTCCAGGAGGCGGAAACAGCAATGCTCTCCCTTCGTCAGGGACGAACCCCCCTGTTAGAGTATATCACTCAGTTCCAGCAGCTCGCGCTAGAACTACAATGACCCGACAACGTGCTCACGGTACATTTCAGGAGAGGACTCACTGATGACATCAAGGATCAGCTGGCCTACACGCCGCTTCCCTCCACCTGGGCCCAACTAGCCTCTCTGATGCTGCAAATCGATGGCCGATTGACGGAGCGACGCAGAGAACAGCGACTAGACAACCGGGACTTCTCAACCAGATTAGGCCCTCTCGCGTCCCTTGGGCCAGAGAAACCCTCACCTAAAACCTCAGATCCCGAGCCAATGCAATTGGGGGCTTCCCAAGGACCCCTTTCTTTGGAGGACAGAGAGCGGCGTCGACGTTCGCGATCCTGTTTTTATTGCGGCGATTCGACCCACTTCATTCAGGATTGTCCAGCCCTGCTATCCACTCGCCAGTTGGCGGAAAACACCAAGGGTTGAGATGGTCAGGGGGCGTCTCGACCCTGAACAGTATCCCTTCGACTATAGCCCAGAACCCGTGCCATCTTCGAATACCCTTTACCCTCACCCTTGAACCCCAACGTTCCCTTGTAGTCTGGACGTTGATTGACTCAGGAGCTTCTGGAAATTTCATGGACGCCACCCTGGTCCACAACCATCGGATCCCGAGCCAACTCAAGGAACGCCCCGAAGCCGTTAATACCATTGATGGCTCCTCACTTAGTTCTGGGCTCATCACCCAACAAACCACTCCCCTGTATGGAGCAATTGGAAGGCACCATGCGGTCCTCGTGTTTGAATTGGTGTGTACCGCCCTCTTCTTGGTGGTCCTCAACCTCCCCTGGCTCCAGTTGCATGAGCCCCACATATGCTGGGGGCAAGGACAACTAGGGTTAGAATCCTCCCACTGTGGGCAACACTGTCTGATCCTGGCCCTGCCGTCACCCACTATTCCCCTGCTTGGTGCTGCCCTCAGTGCTCCTGAGCAGCAGCTGCCCCAGGAGTATGCAGACTTTTCTGATGTTTTCAGTTGAACTCGGGCAATGGAACTGCCCCCACATCGTCCCTATGATTGCCCCATAGATCTGATCCCAGGCAAGCAGCCCCCCTTTGGTCGCATTTATGCCCTTTCCACTCCCAAACTGACCGAGTTATGCTCGAGGTCCTCCGAAATAGGTTCATTAGACATTCTACCTCCCCTGTGGGGGCCCCCATCTTCTTCATGGTGAAAAAAGATGGTGGCCTCAGGTCCTGCATCGACTATCGAGGCCTTAACAGCATCACCATCAAAAACCGCTACCCTTTGCCCCTGATCCCAGAGCTCCTTGACCGCCTTCAGGGGGCTCGACACTTTACGAAGTTGGATCTTCGGGAGGCATACAACTTACTCCAGGTCCGCCAAGGCAATGAGTGGAAGACGGCATTCCATACTAGATCCATATCTAGTATGGAATGCCGTCTTCCACTAATGGCATTTTGAATACCTAGTCATGCCCTTTGGACTAGCAAATGTTACCGCCATCTTTCAGCATTTTATAAAGGACATTTTTCGAGACATCTTGGATACTTTCGTAATTGTTTACGAAACAATATTAATTTATTCTTCCTCCTTTCCACAACATGTACAACACATCCGACAGGTCTTACAATGGTTGCGCTCACACAAACTCTACTGCAAAAGAGAGAAACGTGCCTTTCACTGTACTTCTGGGGAATTTTGGGGTTTTGTCATTAGTCCACAGGGGGTCCAAATGGACCACAGGAAGGTCCTTGCTATTCAACAGTGGCCAACTCCTAAAACAGTGAAGGTCCTCCAACGATTTCTTGGCAGCATGAATTACTATTGACAGTATGTGCCCTGCTATGCGGAGGTTACCACACCCTTAACCCAACTTCTCAAAAAGGACCACCCCTATACCTGGGGCCCCGAGCAGGAATACAGTTTTCAGTTCCTAAAAGGGGCCTTTATGCGGGCCCCCCTCCTTCAACATCCCGATTTTCACAAGCCATTTTTTGTAGAAGCTGTCGCCTCTAGCATGGTCATTGGGGCAGTTCTCCTCTCCCTTGCACCTACTACTCCTGACAACTATTTCCTGTGGAAATAAACAATACCATCTTCGACATAGAACTCTTGGCCATTAAGGCCGCCTTTGAGACCTGGTGGCATTACTTGGAAGGAGCCGGATACCCTATCACTGTCACCACTGATCATAAGAACCTAACCTTTCTCCAGACAGCGCAAATCATGAATCCTCAACATGCCCGCTGGGCACTATTTTTCATGCGTTTTAATTTCTCCAGACAATATCGTCCTGGGAAGATGAATATCCTTGCAGATGCCCTATCGCAGTATCAAGAAGGAAAGGATAGGAACTTACATCCCCGCAGGCCCATCTTAGAGACTAAGGTATTCACAGCCACCATGATTCCTCTAGATCAACTCCGCCAAGCCTCAGCACATGAGCTTCACGCTCTGGAAGACCCTACTTATACTATAGAAGAGGGCCTCATCAAAAGGGTTCATCAGATTGTGGTGCCCCCATCCTGTCAGCCCCACCTCTTGTGTGCTCACCACGATGCGCCCTTGGCCAGCCACCCCGGTGCTGAACGAACCTTAGAGCTCCTCCAGCAACATTTCTGGTGGCCAACTATCACTGCGGATGTCCAAGATCATGTCAAAGCCTGTGCCATCTGCGCCTGTACTAAGGTGCCAAGACGAGCCCCGCTCGGCCTACTACACCTCGCTACTACCCCCTCGGGCCCCTGGCACCGAGTGGGCCTTGACTTTATAGTGGAATTACCTCTTTCTCGGGGCTATGACATGGTCTTCGTGATTGTAGACAACTTTACGAAATGGGCCTCTTTTGTCACCTGCAAGGGCCTCCCTACTGCACCACGTACGGCACTTCTATTTCTACGCCACGTAGTGAAACTCCATGAATGGCCGACTGAAAGTTTCAGAGATCGCGGGATGCAGTTTGTCTCACGCTTCTGGACCGCCCTCTTTAAGGCCCTACGGGTGAAATTGAAGCCATCAACAGCCTATTATTCCCAAACCAACCGGTAGGTAGAAAGAGTAAATCAAAATTTTGAACAATACTTACGATGCTATATTGACTACCTCCAAGATGACTGGTACGCATGGCTTCCCATGGTAGAGTTTGCCTATAACAATGCCCTCAATGCCTCCTTAGGGAACTCTCCCTTTTATATAACCTATGGATACCACCCACAAATAAGCTCCCCCAGTCTCCCCGTACTCTCTGATCCGGCCGCTGGGGCCCTTGCACAACAGATCCAGAAAATTGAAGCACTGGCCAAGGCTATCTTAGAGAAAGCCCAACAGCATTATAAGGCATATGCTGACAAGCACCGTCGGCCAGCTCCACAGTTGCAACCAGGAGATTTGGTCTGGGTCGATCGGCGGAACTACCCCTCCAAATGCCCCTTGGTGAAACTCAACCACAGATACTTTGGACCCTTTCCCATCCTCTGCCAGGTAAACAATGTCACTTACACCCTGAAACTCCCCCCTCATTTATGAATACACCCCACCTTTCAAGTCTCGCTCCTGAAGCTTGCCTCTCAACTTGACCCCTCTGAGGCTCTGGGGCTCTGGGACATCGCCCTGTCCCCTGCCAGCCCAGATCCAGACTATGAAGTCAGAGCCATCTTGGATGCCAAGTTGCGCCCAGGACAGCTACATTATCTCATAGATTGGCAAGGATATGAACCAGAGGAGCACTCCTGGGAGCCCGCAGCCAATGTCCAGGCACCTCGGCTCCTCCACCCTTTCCATCAGCGCCACCTGGATAAACCTGGACCTGCCTGGCATCTGCAGGGGGTGTGTGTCTTCGAGGGGGCTACTGTCAGTAGGCGCCCCCCCTTTGGCGCATCAACCCCACCAGTCGGCTCCAGACCACACACCCCATGCCGACAGCTGCAGCATGCTCCGGGACTTGGATCCGCCCCCGCCTCCAGAGGACAGGGCAACCCCACAGGCAGGACCCAGCAGTGTCACCCCGGCTCAGCCGGCCCCTAGCACAACGGGGCCACACACCCCTGCGACACGCAGTGTGCATTCAGGCACGTTCAGGGGGTGGGGCCTACACCTTATCTGCCAGCGCTGCAGAGGATGTAGCGCCGGTGAACAGAGCTGCGCCCCTGGAGAAATTGTCCCCCTGATTGAGCTAAGTAACTGGAATTACCCTGTTGTTTGTTGCACCCTCGCCTCCCCCTTTGTCCTCGCTAGCCCTCTTCCCCCTCCCTGCCTGGTTGTGCTTTACTTAGACCCTGGATCTGTGTGTGAGTGGAATCTTGCCCCTTTTACCTGGAGAGAGAGGGTTAGTGTGTAAGAGCCTATGGGCTGTGGATCCCCTTCTCCCTCCTGGGCCTCTTCCTTGCTCCCTTCCCCCCTCATGGTGTGAGAGCCCCCTGTCCATGCTCCCTCTGACCCTGGGTCCCGTTCCCCACTTTACCAGCACTCCCGCACACAGCCTTTCATTCCCCTAGTTCTACCTCTAGTTCTAGACCCTAGCTGTAGCCAAGCCCACACCCTAGGCTTTAGTTGACCCCAGTTAGTTTTTTTTTTAAAGTTAGTTAATAACCCCAGTTAGTTTTTTTAGAACTAGGGGTAGAACTAGGGGTGTAAACTAGGGTGGAGTAATTGACAAACTCTAACTAACAAACTCTAAGTGAGTATCAGTAACAAACTCTAAGTGAGTGAGTATAAAGTGGGGTGGTGGGGTAGGTGGGGTAGAGGTGTAGGTGGGGTAGAAGAACTAGGTTCGGGGGTGGAGTAGGTGGGGTAGAACTATGGGTGGGGTAGAGGAGGGG
>QEPC01014152.1:166628-181431 GCA_003113815.1 Sphenodon punctatus | reverse complement strand
GACCCAGAGCCCACACCAGCAGGTAGGTACTGTCGGTACTAGGGTGATCTCTGGGGGCTTCAGCGCTGGCTGGTGGCTTCAGCGCTTACTAGGCCTTCCGGGGAACTTCCAGGTTTCCTCGGAAGGCCTAGAAAGCGCTGAAGCCACCAGCAAGTGCTGAAGCCACTGGACTGCTGTGCTGCCTCCGCCGCCTCCGCCGCCCGGAGCACCAAAGGTAGGCGATCCCTGGGAGGGGAGGTAGGGTGATCCCTGGGTTGGAGTGTGTGTTAAACCACCCCCCACCCCAGGGATCACCCTAGTACCTGCTGGTGCGGGCTCTGGGTCGCTGGCAGTGGCCCGGAGCCCGCACTAGTAGGGACTTAGGGTAAAAAAATATTTAAAAAAAAAATCCAGCCCGGGCAGGGGGTGCCCCCCCTTCCACCCGCACAGCCTGGGAGGGGGAGGGGAGAGGTATTGGTTTTTTACCCCATTGATTTCAATGGGAACAGTTCCCCATTGAAATCAATGGGGAAAATCTGGTACCGGTAAACCAGTTTTAATCCGGTAAACCGTTTTTTTGTAAACTGGTAACCGGTAAAACCGGTTTTTTGCCAGATGTCCCACCCCTAAGCATAAATTAATTGAGAAATTGAATGATTTCACAAACCTTTATTGTTGAATCAGTTAATAAACAAAATGGTTTTTTGTTATTGTTTTTTAAAGAGAAGTTGGCCCAATAAAAGTTACCTGGTTTTGCAAAGCAAACGTTCATTGGAAGTCCTTCTCACCTTTGGGTAAAATGCCCCAATTGACTCAGGGGTAAGAACTGGACCTGTTATCCCAAGCAGGGGTGTAGCTTTAGCTGAACCACCTGAAACCACCTGTCTTGGACATTGGCCAATCTCGGTCGCTTGGAAGAAGTATCCAACAGGTCATAATGGGGTGATCCATTCCCTGGTGTTCATGCCCAGCTCCTGATGGTAGGAGGTTACATTCCCCCAAACTTACCTGGCTAATAGCTGCTAATGAACATAGGTCCTCCAGAAACTTGTCCAATCCTTTTTAAAACCCAGCTATACTACTGGCCTTGACCACATCTTTTGGCAACAAATTCCACAACTTAATTGTACGTTGAGCGAAAAAAATATTTTATTTGATTTAAATCTGCTATTTGTTAGTTTCTAGGGATGGGTGAACAGAGCCGAGTTCAGAAATTCAGTTCGGTTCGAAAATCGAGTTTGGTTCGGTCGACCGAACTGGACGAGTTCGGTCCGAACTCCAAACTTCCGAACAAAGTTCGGAAATTCAAACCCCATTGAACTAAATGGAATATTATCTTTTAGGGATGGGCGAACAGAGCCGAGTTCAGAAATTCGGTTAGGTTCAAAAATCGAGTTAGGTTCGGAAGTTCGGTTCGGTCGACCAAACTAAACGAGTTCGGTCCGAACTCCAAACTTCCGAACAAAGTTCGGAAATTCAAACCCCATTGAACTAAATGGAATATTATCTTTTAGGGATGGGCGAACAGAGCCGAGTTCAGAAATTCGGTTTGGTTCAAAAATCGAGTTTGGTTCAGAAGTTCGGTTCAGTCAACCGAACTGGTTGAGTTCGGTCCGAACTTCCGAACCGTGTTCACCCATCCCTATTAGTTTCATTGGGTGCCTCTAGTTCTAGTATTATTTAAGAGGATAAATAACTATTCCCTAATTACTTGTTCCACACCACTCATGATTTTATAAACTTCTATCATATCCCCTCTTGGTAGTCTCTTCTCCAAGCTTATCAACATTGAAATAGTAAAGAAACTAAAAAGCAAAAAATGTACACACACAGGCTGAACAACACATAGCTTGCTACCTCTTTTTTTGTACTTTTCTCTATACATGCGGTTTCAGTCTTGTTAATCAGTGTAGAAAGCACAGGCTTAAACAGCTGGCAGGCCCTGTGGGGGTTAATTATATCTAGGTTCATCCTGCAAGAGCATTCATTACATGGGACTATTTTAAATGGAAAAATGGTTCTAAGTTGGGATTATTATAAACAGGGTTTTATTATTTTATTTATTTAAATGTGTATGCCACACCTTCCTGGAGGCTCAGGACAGCTCACAAGAGGGCCATAGCAGGGTTTGTTATAGGTCGTTTTTACATGGATGCCCCCTCCACCCCCGCTGGGAGTGCAGGAGGGTGTTCGATGTGTTGGGGGGGGATGTCTGTGTAAATGCTTCAGCGGTGGGTGGGTGGGGGGGATGAGTGTTTGTCTGTGCAAACAGCACAGGCGGTGGGTAGGGGCCTCCATGTACCTCCTGATGCACACCACCTCCACCTATCTCCACACATCACCCACCCACAGAGTCATCCAGAAAACTGGAGGAGGAAACAGGTGCACATCCACTCTCACCCACCACAGCAGCACACCCATCCCCCCACCTAACTCTGTCTGTGTAAAAAGGGTCATAGGCCTTTTCACACAGAGACTCTAACACTGATAAAATGGGTGTAACATTTTATTATACATGTTGCAGGGCACCCATAGCACACACCTGCAGCCCTGCAACATGTATAATCAAATGTAACACCCATTTTCTCAGCGTTAGAGTGTCTGTGTGAAAAGGGCCTTAGACTGTACTTCCGTGACCCCAGTCAGCAATAACATTACATGCAAAGTATATGAAATATCAGTCTAAGATTGTGACCTCATTCACAGATGGCATGACTTCTCTTGTAGTGCTGAAACAGATTATTCAGACAGCTTCTATCTCTGGCCATTTCCACATGGCGCTGCTGGGTGGGGGGAGATGGGTGTGTACTGGCAGCGGGTAGGCACACACCCATCTACACCCATCGAGCCTCCTCCATTTTGTCGGATGGCTCTGTGGGTGGGTGATGGGTGGAGATGGGTGTGCACTGGAGCACATACCCACCTCCCCTCCCCACCCATGGTGTTTCCATGAGCGGACACCCATCCCCTCACCACCACAAATGGTGGACGGGCCCCCACCCCCACCCGCACACCCAGCCGGGGGCTGGGGGAGGGGGAGCGTCTGTGCAAAAATGGCCTCTGACAGCTCCAACCATTCAATCTCAGTCCAACAAAATATGTAACAGACCACAATCCAGTCTCCATTTTGTTGGCAAACCACATTGGCTATCCCAGTTTGCTAACACTGAATTCCAACATGCGTAAAAGCCTAAATATATTTTGTGCATGCACAAAATAGCCAAAAAACATTTCTGCATTTTACACATGCAAAAAGTAGATTTTGCATATGCAAAAATATTTCAGTTGTTGCACATATGCAAAATATCAGAGTGCTTGTGAGCTGAAAGATCAGACGTGTGGAGGTCTGCCGCATTTTCAGAATCACAGGAGATCTCTGCATGCTGTTCCATATCCATGGATTATACCAACTGATTTGGACTGGGCAATCAGTTTCAGTCTGACTCTGAGGTTCCAACATATAGTTTGGGAACTCCTGCTTTAAAATCAATCACATTGGGGGCCCCAACTAAATGATTTTGACTCTCTGGGGTCAACATTTCTGTGCCAAACAGCTGGGATGTTGCTTTGAAATGGTGCAATGCTCAGAAGCAGCTGATGACCCAAAAGGCCTTTGTCTTCCGCTGCTTACACTAAATGTGAGAGCAAGAGGAGGTGAATTACCACATTCATCTCACAATTTTATCAGTATGCTTGACTACCTCCCCACATCAGAATGAAAGCTGGCATCATCTGTCCCCTCTTCAGGCCCACAGAGACAGTGTGACGCACCATCATTCCAGCCATCTTTGGTATGAAATGCTCTCTTATCTCAGACTGAAGCGATACCACTCCAGGCTCTCCAGACTGGGTCACTATTTTTACCTCTCTTCAAAGTCTCCAGGGGCAGGAGCCACGTATCCAAACTATAAAAGGACATTGCATCAGCTATTGTCCTGGGATTTGCTGGGATCAAGTACGGATTTATATAGCCTCCTCCAGCTGTGGAAGGGTTGTTTTCCATGAGGGGCACTGGCAGATGCCAGCAGATGCTTTTTATAAACCCACAGGCTGACTGTCAGATCATCCACCCTCTGGGAGGCGTAGCAACATCAGTGATTGGGACAGGTGGTAGGACCTGGGGCTGGGGCAGTTGCACAAATATTGAGCTGGCAGTTTACATTCTCAGGATAGCTTCGTTTGCAGCACTACCGTCCCAAAGACCAGTGAAATTAACATATGAGCAGCAATGGTCTGATCCCCCACCCTGCAAACTAGAGACAGAAGAAGGCCCTTAGAAATCCCTTCATATTTCTAAATGCATTGTTAAAGTCCTGATGTTATACTCACTACCTGAAAGAATCCTGTTCCCTCATGTAAGAGGATGATGCCAACGATCCACCAAACACAAACACTAGTGAATCTATGCTTGGCTCCACAGACCAATTTACAAAAGATGAATGATGTTTTCCTTCCAATGAGTCCTTTCTCCTACATTTTTAGTTTCCTGATGGAGGTAACTATGGCCCTTTTCACACAGACACTCTAATACTGATAAAATGGGTGTTAAATTTTATTATACATGTTGCAGGGCTGCAGGTGTGCTCTATGGGTGCCCTGCAACATGCACAATAAAATGTAACACCCATTTTATCAGTGTTAGGGCACGCTTTTATACAAGACAGTAAATGCGCCTGATTGGTGAAAAAAGTGCATTTCCCCCCGGCCCATTTAAATTCTCAAACGCGGTTCACATGCGCGTGTTGTATTTTTCAAACTGTCCGTGTGCCGGTTTTGGAATGTGGGTGTTTTACGGACGGTTTCAGAAACTGACGCATGTTTATTGGCTGTAGATCGTTTGAAATAGACATGCACGTGATCTATGTAATGACGTGCATTGGGTTGACGTTTGAGCATCATTGCGCACGCGCTTGCTCGGTAGCGTGGAAACAACCATTTTGTGTGGTGTGCCTGTCCTACCTATCTTCATTCTGGCTTCAGCAAGTCGAGGCCAAGGCTGTTGAGGTGTGGTCACCGCACGGAGAAACCACTAATGGCTGGCCTGCTAGCTGTTACCGTGCATATTGGTAGGATATGAGCACCACTGGAGAGGATTTCTTTCTAAACGTTAATTTTCAAAGATATCATTAACAATTGTGTTGGGCGGGTGGTGGAGAGTGGGAAGGTTTCTGAGCCACTGATGGCCAGCCTGCTAGCCGTTACCACACACAGGCGATTTCTACTAATTGAATTGTAAATAGTGATGACTTCTTTTAAACAACCGTAAATGTTGTGAGAACATATTCAGTTATTGTGGAGGGCGGGTGGTGGAGAGCTGCAAAGTTCAGAGCCGGGTGTATCCCAGCGTTGGGACTTTTTCTTGGGGCGTGGGGGGGGGGGGATCTGTTATTTGTGAACCCCTATGCCCTAAAGTGGCCAAATGTGCTATGGGAAGCCCCTCACAACATTTTAGGGAAGTGACTGCATGATAATACATTTATTTTAAATTGTATTTTAAGTGTTAAAAACAATTAATATAGTATCCCTGGGAGGGATTTCTCTCCATTACACGTGCAGAACACGCCCATGCATGCGTTTGGATGAGCAGCAGCCATTTTGTGATCCCACATTTCTTCAGCTCCTTTCCCTCACAGAACACTGTAATTGAAAATTGCAAGGGCTGGATTTTTCCTACTGTAAATATGGTGCTTGTGTGATTGAGGTAGGGAGAGGTTTTTTTTCAGACCACTCATTCATTTGGCGTTTGCATACAGGAGGATTTTTTAAATGTAATTTTTTAAAGCCTCATCTTGGCCCTTTTTACACAGACACTCTAACACCGATAAAATGGGTGTTACATTTTATTATACATGGTACAGGGTAACACTGCAACTGTGCAACATGGGCCCTTTTCACATGAGATGCCTCCACCCAGTTTCGCTGGGTGGAGGCGTCTGTGTAAACACCACAGGCAGTGGGTGTAGGTGCGTACATGCTCCCGTGCAAAACCCATCTCCACCCACCACCCACCCATGAAGCAATTGGCAGTGAAGTCCGTTGCTCCGTGGGTGGGTGGTGGGTGTAGATGGGTGTTGTGCGGGAGCATGTATGCACCTAGACCCACCGCAAGTGGTGTTTACACAGATATCTCCACCCAGAGAAATGCACCCCACCCACCGCAAGTGGTGTTTACACAGACGTCTCCACACGGCGAAACAGGGTGGAGGCATCTCGTGTGAAAAGGGTCCATGTTGCAGGGCTGCAGTGTTGCCCCCAATGTAACACCCATTGTATTGGTGTTAGAGTGTCTGTGTAAAAAGGGCCCTTGTCTTGCACTATCGGCAGTTTTCATCAGATATTTCTACACTGGTTCCACAATTCTCACAGAGAGGGATGGTATAATCCATTACCTTTAGAAATATATAGGAAATTACATATGCTTTTGGTTTCGTAAGTGAAACCATGCTGTTGGATTTTTAAATTTTTAAAATTTTTTATTTTCTCTGTGGATGTCTCGCTGATTGGATTATAATTTTATGCACATAAACATGGAAAGTTATAATTTCTGTCTCTTTTGCCCACTGCAGATCTTGTGAACAGTTATCTGCTATGCATTTCTCTAACTTCTAGCATGTCAAGAAATGCCGTGGCATTTCTTGCATACCAAGGACCTTGCCCATTCTGCAATATGACCCTTTAGGATGCTTAGAAGTAATTTTCTTAAACAGAAAACAGTGCCCAAATGGAACCCTGTTGGTTTGCCTCAGATTTCTCAATGCATTGCTCCGTAAAACCATGTATTTTTATATTCTCCCACCCTCCGTTCCTCTCTCCTGTTGCAGGTCTTCTGGTACAGAGTTGATAGGCATGCGGCTTTGGACCTTTGGCCAGCAACAGGCTGGCAGCCATGGGCCCATGCCTCAATCCATCTCCCCCCCTCTGTTACTCCAATGCCCCGCCCCCCAAACCCCTTCTTCTGCAGGTCTTCCGGAAAGGAGCAGACGACCCACCCAGCCCACATTCGCCATCTCCTGGGGATCCTGTTCAGGGACTTACCTGAGGGCAAGTGCCTCCACGAGCCCATGGCGGGGCTGACTGTGGCCATTTGGCCGCCGACAGGCCGACGGCAATGGGCTCACACTTCGATCGCTTAACCCCCCCATCCCTCTCTGTTCCCCCAACTCACCTCACCCTTCCTCTGCAGGTCTTCCAGAAAGGAGCGGACGATCCACCCAGCCCACACCCGCTGTCTGTCAGGGATTCTGTTCGGGGGCCTACCCGAGGGCAAGTGCCTCCATGGACCCATGGCGGGGCTGCCTGTGGTCCGTTGGCTGCTGACTGGACAGCGGCCATGGGCTTCCTCAACCACTTACCCCCCCCACCCCTCTCTGTTCCCCCAACTCACCCCCACCCTTCCTCTGCAGGTCTTCCGGAAAGGAGCGGATGACCCACCCAGCCCACACCCGCTGTCTGCCAGGGATCCTGTTCGGGGACCTACCTGAGGGCAAGTGCCTCCGCTGTTTATCAGTTACTCCAATGCCCCCACCTCCTCTCACACAGTACTTCCCCTCTTCTTGAACAATACTCCTTACACGGTTGAAGTTACATGACAACTACTACTGCCTGCTCAGGAGCCATTTCTCATTACCCCAATCCTTTCCCTCTGGTTCTCACTTCTCTCTACTCATTCTACCGCTTTGGAATGAGAGGCTATAAAGATTTTCTTGCATTTATTTTTACAAAATTTGAATATGTCTTTCCTCTGTGTAATTCACCGTTATGTGGTAGCTGCATAAAGGTGATTGACAAAGTGTGTCTGTCATGGAAATGCAGTAAAATATGCTACCTTTACGCACATCATTGTCTTTTGGCGTCACCCCTTTTTCAGTTATTGCGAAGTTAGTACTTTTTTCACATACTTAATATTAAACGAATTAGAGACTGTCAAAAGTGACCTATTGCCAACCCCACCATTCCCAGTACTGCTGTCCCACAGTATGGAATATCCAAAATTCCAACAATATTTTTCTTGTTTTATCACAGGAATAATCATAAAGTTCAAAAGTTTTTTAATAAGAGCTAGAGAGGAAAAGTTTCATAGTGGATGCAATGTACATGAAAAAGTACCCAAAATAATGTAAACACAATGACTCTGATTGAATATTAATTTTGAAAAGAAAAAAAAAATGTGTTTGTTGCTCACTAAACTATTTACTATGCTCAGTCTGTTGAGAAAAGATTGCTTTCCTGCACACTGTACACCGAATCCCAGTTCTGCACTGTCTCCCTCTCCCGATCTGGCATCTTTGCATTTTCTCACTTTTGCCGAGCACCAATATTGCATTCACATACCTATTTTATCTCAATGCCTTTTTTTCCTGGACCAAAAAATAAACCACAGATTAAGCATTCCCAGTCTGCTTCTCCTCTGCCTTACGCACACTCTGACCGCATCTTGACCCACCAGTGCTAATTATGCGTGCCTGTGTCATCACATTACAGACTTCATCCTGGCGAGACAGTCGTCTCCAAATGGTGCTAGAATTTGTTTATTTTTTAATCAAGAAGAAATTTGTTTCATTTTCTATGTTCTATTCCAAAAATATTATTTATTTGTCCTATCAATTACTTTAAAAGAAAATATTTACGTATTGTTGATTAAAACATATTTATTATTAGCGGTGTTTTAATGATAAAAATTAACTATTTCAGAAACAATTCAGTAATTGAACATGGCTCTGGCAAACCCAGACAGCCCATCTGGATGGTCAAAAGCTGCACACTGCACTCGAGCTGAAACACTGGTGTTCATAGAAATATGGGGCCAAGACTGCTTCCAGACATTATTGGGAAGGTCTTAGCCTAACATAGGAGTCTTTGATGAAACTGTGGCTATCGTGAGAGTGTGGGGCTTTAGAAGAACTGCATCCCAGCTAAGGACAAAGGCAAAGGCGCTGCGAGGTGAATACAAGAAGCTAAAACTTCATAACGAGAAGTCAAGGAATGATTGACGCAACTGGGAATACGAGGAGCTCCTTGATTGATTCCTTTACCTGTCCAACAAAGTAGTGTGTCCTGTGTGTGTGGAAGCCACGTTATTTGAACGGGTGGACTGCCTACTGGTGCAGAGGTGCACGGCAGCGATTCACCAGATGAAGAAGAACACGGAGACTCTGAGCGACAAAGAACCCTGCACAACACGCAAGCAACGAACTCCGGTGATGATGAGGATGATGGCTCTGATGACAGCAATACACAGCAGTCCAGCAGGACAGTGCATGAACCTCCAGTTATCATATTTGAGACTGTGGAAACAGACAACCATGGCGTACAAAGTCTGTTGAGTGCTGATGTGACAGGTGGGCAATACTTGCAAAATCGTATTAGTTCACCCAATACATACTGTCACTGCATGCATTTGTTAACATGGATGAATTTGGCATTGAACATTCAATGTAAAACACCAAAAATAAACCAAGTAAGGCTAATAGTTTTTTCTAATAGAAATTTTTTACCTGTATCAAGCTTTGCTTTCACCAATTCAGTTGACAAGCATTATGACAATTCTCTCAGTGAAATTATAGTGTTTAAAATGTGTCAATGGGTGGTAAATATTTACTATTAGTATGGCATTCATGTAGAGGTGGATATAGGTTTTTCATAATACTGCTGCTAAATATCCCACCAATTACACATTCAATATATATAATATAATAAAACTTATAATAAAAGTTTATTGCATAGCCAGAAGGCCATTGCACATATAAAATATAAAATACAAATATAAATTCTGTGCTGCGGCAAAAATAAAACACAATCTGCACTTAGGGTATTTTCAGACCCCTGGCATGGAATCACCCCTTTGATTCCCCGCTGGGGCCACCACGTAACGGGCCAAAAGAGGTGGTGGGAAATCCCGGTGGGGAATCTGGGGGGGGGCGGGGCTGTGCGGTGCAACCTGCGGCGCCCCCCCTCCAGGAGACAGGCGGGCACTACAGCCAATGCGGCCGCAGCGCCCGCCCGCGTTGACCATGGCCCGGAATCCCACCACGGATTCTGGGCCGTGGCCTGGGGACAGACGTTACAGTCCCCTTCATCATGGGGTGGGGTGGGGGAATCACATTCACCACGCAAACAGTGCCTGTCCTGCTGGGACCGCCATTCGCATGGTGAATGTGATTCCCCTCTGTGATTCACGGGGGGTGAACATCTGGGGGGGAACTTCCGTTCCTCCCAACAGACATTCCATGATTGCGATCACCATGTGGGGATTCACTGTAACGTCTGAAAATACCCTTAATCTCTACAGAATACATTCGCGAGGGATAACAATAAAGCGGATGAAAACTCAGCAATAGTTTTTCCCACTCATTTAGGAGCCACAGCATCCCTTTTCTGCTTAATCTTTATGACTAAATTCAAAAAGGAACTGACTGCCTGCGTGGTTGTTGTTGAGCGGTCACGAAGCAGAAGGCCAACCCAAAAATCCCCGGGGCGGCCCGAGTAAAGTCCCAACAAGGGAGCCAAATATTTTTTACGTACCTCTTCATAAATAGGGCAGGCCAATAAAATGTGGGACAGGGACTCCAACTGCCCTAGCAGACACCGGCATAGGGGTTCAGCCAGCGGAATTCCCTTATACCTCCCATCTGTAGAAGTGGAGGAGAAGGCACATTTAGCCTGGCAAGAAAGTCCCTTATCTAGGTAAGGCATTGGGGACTGGGATTCATTAGCTATCAAGTGGTACAGCCCTAAAGCTCTGCTACTACTGATCTCGGCACTCACCTCCTGCCGTGAGACATCTAACAGTCTCTCAGTCAGGAGTTTACGCACCCCCTTAAAACCTAGCGGGATCAGAGATTCAATATAAAAACCAAGGTGGTTGATTTTCTCAGCCGCCATGTCTATCCAGGGATTTGGAGACTTATCCCGCCTAATCAGAAGTGCCCATGGGGCGGCCATATTAAAAAAAAGATGGAGCCAATAAGTCAGAGCCCCCTGCCAGACCTTGATCTGCAGGGGTAACATCCCACACTCCAAGAAGAGAGCCAAATTGGGAGAACCAGTCAGGGCTGCCAAAATAGCCCGGACAAAGCTAGATTGAATGCACTCAAGCAGATGCAATTTCCCAAGGGCCCAAAACACCAGCTGGGGCACCAACGTACAAACAAATGGTTTTGTTGCAGGGGGGATTAGATATCCACCTCTTGTTCTATAAAACCTTATAATATTTTTGGACAGTTGCTTGGCCCTGCTCAGGGCCGCTGTAGATTGCATGGCCCAGGACCCATTTGATTGGAACAGGATCCCCAGATATTTGTATACCTGGACCTGGACTATCTCCTTATCATCCAGCCACCACCTATGAATCCCCATCTTCCAGGAGAAATACATAATCTTGCTATTTTCTTGATTTATTACCAAAAGGTTTGTTTTACAATAATTTCCAAATGCGGTTAATAAGCGTCTCAGGCCAACTTGGGTGCATGACAACAACACTGTGTCATCGGCATAAAGGAGACATGGCATAGGGGTCTCACACCCATGGTAGGGGCATGATTAGCTGGATCCATAAGTGCCTCCAAGATGTCATTTAAATAAATGTTAAAAAGGGTAGGGGCCATTATGCAGCCCTGTTTTACCCCCTTTTCAACTGGGATGCTACTAGACATTACCCCCCCACCCCCCATTGCTGAGACGGACCACTAAGGAATTTTCCTGATGCAAATTAATAATCAGATGCAGAAGTCTACGATCCAAATTCAGAGCCATGAACTTCCTCCACAAATGAGCCCTTGAAATGGTGTCAAATGCTGCCCTCAGCTTTGCTGCCCTTGAAGGCAGCAAATAACACCGAAGGGGGTCTACCATACTTCTGCACTAAACGGGACAAAGGAAAGCAGTGGTTGCTCATGGACCTGCCTTCCTGGAACCCAATCTGGGCCAATCGTTTAGCATCAGCAAGAGATATTTGGCATACAACTTACTTATAGTGCTTAGAAGACTGATGGGCCTATAATTACTAGGGATCGACGAATTCCCCTTCTTGTAGATTGGGACCACGATTGCCCGTCCCCAGTCCTCTGGGATATTGCCTGACTCATTTATACCAATAAAAAGGGCTGCTAAGATGGGGGCCCACCATTTGGAACTGGACTTCAAAAGCTCCACAGGAACTCTGTTGATCCATGGGGCTTTGCCACTTTTAAGGCTGCCAATCAATTCCTCAATCAGTTCCTCTGAAACTGGCTCCCAACTCGTGACAGATTGCACAGGAGCCAGGTCGATAGTTATAATGTCGATTGCTTCATATAGTGCAGAAAAGTGGCTTTCACACACTCCCCTTGACATAGACGGGGCAGCTATAGATGTCTTATCTTGCCCTACACACCTTACCAGTTTCCAAAATCGCACAGGGTCAGATCAGGAGGCGTTATCAAGTTCCTCCCACGTTTTCTTAAAGAAGGTACCTCTCTTTACTTGCAGAAGGGCCCTATATGCTCCCCTCATAGTCTGAAGATCCGTTAGGAGGTGGCCCTCATGGTTAGCCCTGGATCACCACCATGGACCATGGATCACCGCCAGAGCTGGGGAGGGGGCCTTCTCCCAAATCTTGCCCAACTCCTTCAATTCCAGCACTTATCAGTCCTTGGGCTTTCCCTACTTAGGCCATGCTTTCCTACTGGGGCCTGCATTAGACAGAGGTCAGGACTGCCCATTTCAGAGTCTCCTAGGGTATGATACAAAGCCCAATTTTTACTAGTTGCTGCCGAGAGGCTGATACCAGGATTGGCTGTAAACAGCCTCCCAGGCTCCTTGGCCCCATCAATACAAACCAATTCCTGAGGGTTATTTGTAGTTGGGTGATTAACTTGGACCTTGGCCTCAATTGGGGGGCCTCCTTTCAATATTTAGACTTAAGTCAGCCTGGATACATGGCTCGGGCCCGCACCCGGCATCCTGGACTGGGGAAAGTGACTTGTCTGCTGATAAATGAGTATCTTCTCCATGAACGGGACACAGGCAGAAACTACCCAGGATTGGCAGTTGCCCCCTTATAAACTTAAGGAAATTAATAGTACCTCCCTGATCTCTGGCCCTACCTGTATGCCAAATGAGGACGTGGAGATCGGTGCCCTGTCTCCTTCCCCTGGATTTTCCATGTTGGGAGCTGGATCCAAATATCATCTAAACCATGGTTTGACTTAGAGAGCCGACTCGCCAGGAAGCTCAGCCATTGTGGGTCAGTTGGAATAGTGCCAAGAGCCTTCCTTGGGTTCAGTATCCTGTTAAGACCAGCCCAAAAGCTAGCTGTATCCCCCAAGGACAAACTCACTGCCATCTTCGCCCACTGTAGGTGGTAGTAGGTTTGTCTCTTGGTTTTGAGCAACCTCCTAAAACTAATTCTCGCCTTGAGAAAGTTTTCCCACCTCACCCCGGACTGATCATCAGTCCAACTCTTTTTGAGTAAGATCAACTTCCCTTTGGCGAGTCGGCTCTCTAAGTCAAACCATGGCTTAGATGATATTTGGATCCAGCTCCCAACACGGAAAATCCATCAATACAGGCAGCTGACATTTCATCATTTAATTGGCAGCCCGAGCACTTTTCAGTGACCAAACTGTTGGTTTTGATCGCAAAACTTAAATCCAACAAAGCCCCAGGGCCAGACTATCTGACTGCCGAGATAATTCAAGCAGCTCCCCAAATGTGGGCAAAAAAATTTTCAATACTTTTTTTTGCTGCTGCCTCCCAGGATAAGATCCCGAAGGCATGGAGAATCAGCACCATCATTCTAATATTCAAGAAGGGAAATCGTCAAGATCCAGCTTGCTACAGGCCCATTAGCCTCTTATCAGTCCTGGGAAAGCTTTATGCTAAGGTGCTTCTAGGACATTTAGAAAGATGGGCCGAGAAGGGGTCTGTCATCCCTATTGTCAAATTTGGGTTTAGATTAGGCTTCTCTACCCTTGATTGTTGTTACATTCTGCAGCATGTCATCCACAAAACTTATAAAATTCGGAGCGGTGCGATATTTCTGGCCTTCGACTCGGTACCGAGGACCAGGCTATGGGGGAAGTTGAAGTCTTTCAATATTGATGGAAACTTGTTGCAAGCAATCATCAGGCTGTACACAGATAATGAGGTGAGAATTAGAGGGCCTGGAGGGCTCCAATTGTCAGAAGCTGTCCCAATCAGAAGAGGGGTTCGATAGGGGTGTGTTCTCGCACCTCTGCTCTTCAATCTATACCTCTCAGATCTGAGCAACTATATGTCAGAAATTGATACCCATGCCCCTAAGGTAGACAGTACAAGCCTACAATTTTTGCAGTTCGCAGATGACATAGTCTTTATGGCACAAACCAAACTAGGATTAAAAAGAGCGCTAGAAAAATTCCAAAAGTACTGCGAAGCTAATGGGCTGACCGTGAATTTCTCAAAAACTAAGATATTGGTTGTGGGGAAGAAAATACGAGCTTCTAGATGGCAATTGAGAGCAGGAAGGGTCGAGCTGGTAAACGAATTTTCATATTTGGGAATAACTATTCATAAGAGGGGTACATGGAATAGCCATCTATCCAGGAGGACCATTATTGCTAGGCAGGCTGTTCATTCCTTGCTGAGAGCTTGTAGGCAGGAGCGGATTGGGAACTCAAAGTGGCCCGGGAGAATACAGTGTGAAAGGCCCTGTGCCGGCGGCAAAGCCGCCAGGTCGCCGGAAACGAGTCAAAGGGGCGTGGCTTGGGGGAGTGGCTTGGGGGTGCGCAGAGTAGAGCTGAGTCCCTAGACTCAGATCCTCAGCAGCCTGGCAGGGGTGAGTGGGAGGTTATGGGGGGCTGGCGGG
>QEPC01014152.1:130823-141689 GCA_003113815.1 Sphenodon punctatus | reverse complement strand
GGAGGGGGGAAGCGGGGGGGCGGGGGGGGGGGAGAGAGGGGGTGGGGGCGTGGGGCTGAGGCAACCTGGCAACCAACCCCCCCCCCTTATGCCACACAGACATGGAAACGGGCCCGGGAGCCCAAGCCCCCAGAGTAGATGGGAGGAGGGCATGCAGAGGAGGAGGTGTAGGAGGACCAGGACCAGGAGGGCCCACGCAGGAGACGGCCTTACCACCGAAGGGGGCAATGGGGGCACAGGGAAACCCAGGAGTTCATTAGGATCTGGGAGACCCTGGAGCACCAGCTGGAGCTAGCCGTAAACCAGCGGAATGAGCACATGTACCAGGAGATTGTGCGGGACATGGAGCAGCGGGGCACCATAGGACAGTGGCCCAGTGCTGATCAAAGGTCAAGGAGCTCAAGAGGGGGTACAAGGCCATTAAGGACAACAACCGGCGGTCCGGCCACAGAGCCCGGACCACCCCCTACTATGACACCCTGGACCGCATCCTTCACATGAAGGGATCCATAGTCGCCCCGCACCTCATGGGGAGTGCTGTGGTCGAGGGCAGGGAATGGGCCAAGGTACTGCCTCCCCTCGCTGCCCCACAAGAAGGCACTGGTTCCAGGGGCCCCGCCCCCAAGAGGAACACCCATGGACCTCGGGGACCAGCAGGCCCCCCTCGCGCACCAGCCCCAAGAGCCCCCATCTGATGTCTGACACGGGGTGTGTGTGTGAGGCCAGCACACAGGTTGCCGCCATCCAGGGGACACAGGGGGACCGCAGCAACACCAAGGGGCCGGCCTTGGAGGGTTCAGACACTGACATCAAGGGTAAGCAAGCGGGTGGGAGGGGGGTGGCGGACCAGATGGGCCAAGAGGGGAAGGGGGGCATACCGGCCACGGGGCCACCTCCAGCAACCCCTGGAGGGGAAACCATGGAAAGGGGGCCAGGGGGCAGCTGGGGGGCATGTTCTGCCTACCCCCACCCCAACCGCCCCATATCTTCACAGGTCATGGCACACCCTGGCACCCAGGACAGACAGGTGAGGGGGCCATCAGCGAGCAGCCTCAGAGCAGCCAGAGGTTCCAGGTGAGGCCACTTGATGAGTGGGGGGAGAGGGGAATTGGGGAGGCCAGGCCAGGAGACCTGGCCTGCACGGTGTGGGGGAGAGGGGGCACGGACACAGGGGACCACTGGGGGAGGGCACCAGCCAGCCACCCAAGGGGGAGGCAGGACCCCCTAGCTGTGGCACGGGATGGGGGGTGGGAGGCCGGGGCGCCTAACCAACCCCTACCATGCACCCCAACAGGGCAACCCGCCAGGTCCCAACAAGCCGGTCCCGTGCCCCGGTGCAGTGGATGAGGGAGCACCATGCATGGGTACGGCACCGGAGGGAAGAGCAGGTGGAGGACATAGTCTGCACCACCACTGAGCAGGGCGAGCGGATGATAGTGGCCATTGACCGCATGGAGGCGGCCACTGAAAGGGCCATGCAGCAAGTGGAAGCCAGGGACCAGAGTCTGCAGGTGGAGGTGTGCCTTGAACGGAGGCAGGTGTGCTGGGATCACAGTAGGCAGGTTGAAGCATTTGGGTGGCTGGAACAGGCCATCGACCAGATGGTGAGGGAGCACTCTGTCAAGATGGACTGGTACCATGACATTGGCACCTTGCTGCTCCTGCATGTAGGGACCATGAGCACCTACGTGATGGCCACCGCCCCACCGGGCAACCTGCCTACCCTGGCCCCGATGCCAGGCCCCTCGGCGCCCCCACCGCCTCTGTCACTGCGCCAGTCACCGGCATGCCTGCTGGACCAGTCCCTGTAGGCCTCTGGAGGGAGCAGCCACCCAGCGGAGCCCCTCTGGCCCTGGGTCTGCCCTCCCTCCCAACAATGCTTGCCCCTCAGGCATCCCAGGACACTGTCGGGGACATGGACAGCGGGGGGGGGGGGGGGAGCTCCCAGAGCTCCATGGCAGTCACAGGGTGGCCGAGGGGGAGGGCCCGGAGACGTGGGGGACAGGGGGAAGAAGGGGAAGGGGGTGAGCGGCCTGAGGGGGGGGGAACAGCACCAGGAGGTGGTAGGTGGTGGTGATGATGGTGGGGTGAACTGTAGGAGGTATTCACAATAAATGCATGGACACCACAGTCGCAGTCCTTTATCTGTTCATGGGCTTGGGGCTGGGGGCAGGAGGCATCTAGGGGCATGCCCAGAGTGCTAGTGGGGACCCCAGGGTGGTGGAGATGGTGGTGCATGGCCTCACGCCTTGGCCTCCCGGCTGATCTGCCTAGCCAGGGCAGCACGGATGCGCTTTGAGTACCAGTACTCCCGTGGGTTCTCTGCGTTCACATAGAGAGGCACGGGGCCGGGAGGGCGCCGGGGCATGGGGTAGTTGAGGGCAGCCCCATTGGTCTTGCACACATTGTGCAGCGTACAGCAGGTCCCGATCACCAGGGCCAAGGTCTCCACCATGTAGTCCAGTTGACCCACGAGGCACCTCCAGCGCTGCTTGAGGGCCCAAAGGCCCTCTCGACCATGGTTCTGCTGGCACATAGGCAGGTATTGTACAGCGCCTCCACAGGGTTCCTGGCAACTGGGTAGGCCTTCATCAGCCACCGGGTGAGTGGATAGGCCAGGTCCCCGAGGATGCAGGGGGGCATCAGCACCCCCTTGATCCAGGTCATCCCCATGACCACGAAGTCCCCACGGTACATCTGGGCATAGAAGGGAGAGATGTTCATGATCCAGGCATCGTGGCTGCAGCCTGAGTGGCCTGTGTAAATGTCTATGAACCGCCCCCGGTGGTCCACGACCGCCTGCAGCTGGAGGGAGTGGTACCCATGTCAGTTGACATATTTTGCGGCCTCCCCATTGGATGGGCGGAGGATCTCAATGTGGGTCCTGTGCACGGCGCCCAGGCAGGTTGGGAATCCTCCAGCCGTGAAGCCGGCCATCATGGCCTCCTGGTCCACCAGCTGGATCGCTTGGTCCAGGAGCACGCCCTCCATCGCCTCGCAGATGTCACGCAGGATCCCAGCGACAGTGCTCACCCCGACACTAAGGTACTGCGAGATGGACCTGCAGGAGTCGGGAGTTGCTAGGGCCCAGACCCTGATGGCCATCTGCTGGACCATGGGAATTGGGGCCCGCATGGGGGGGGTGTTGCTGTTCCAGCCAGGGCGTTAACAGCTCCACGAGTCTCAGGAGGCTGCACCTGTCCATCCGAAAGTGCGCTCTCCAGGCGGCCTCTTCCCACTGAGCCAGCACCCTGGCCCACCACCCCTGTGCCCGCTCCATGACCCATACCTGCTGGGAAATGGGCATAGCGAGCTGGGAAGCATGGCCCATGGTCTCCCTCCGGCACTGGAGCTGGCTGGCCGCCTTGCAGAGCGCAGCAGCCCACTTCTGGGCATGGGGGAGGGCCTGTCGGGCCATCCTGGACACCTGCAGGGCCCTGAGCCGGGCCAGGGAGCATCTGCACCCATGGTGGGCTCTCCGGGCTCTAGCCGCGTTCCTGGCCATGCACACCTGCAGCTGGGTGGCCAGGTGCACCTCTGAGGTCTGGATGCGCAAGAGGTCTGTATGCAAGTGGTACCACTCTGCACAGACTGCTAGGTGCATCCCGCAGGTGCCCAGCCATCCCAGCTCAATGGTGAATGGTGCCTTGGGTGGGTTGGAGCCGCACCCATTGTAGGCTGGTGCCTGTGTCACCCCACCCCCAGGTCGAGGTCGGGTGGGGGGGCCCGGGTGGCCTCTGCCTCCCCCGGCCGCCTGGGCAGGCTCCTGCAGGGCGACCGGGGCAGGGCGGCAGTGGGCGCCCCATTGCACACACCTGCGATCCCTGCACGGGGCCTGACGCATGGTCCAGTTTGTACCCAGGC
Organism: Sphenodon punctatus; assembly: GCA_003113815.1. Taxonomy (NCBI): domain Eukaryota; kingdom Metazoa; phylum Chordata; class Lepidosauria; order Sphenodontia; family Sphenodontidae; genus Sphenodon; species Sphenodon punctatus. The sequence continues at coordinate 137,825 of QEPC01014152.1, read as the reverse complement.
ATGCGGCCAGCAGCTGCATTCCTGTTTTCATCACCTCCCACCTCTCTGTGTTGGCTGCCTGTTGTCCTTGCCGCCCTGATTAGTGTGTAGACTCTCCTGTATGTGTGCTTGATTCCAGCAGTTGCGCTGGGTCCGCACCCCACGCCTCGCTCGTTTGCCGTGCCCTGTTGCAGCCTGTGGCCTTATCGCTTGGCCTTGGAGCTCCCCTGCTTCCCCTCCCATCCCTCCAGGGATTGTGGGGCCCCTCTTTGCTTGCAGTTAGTATAATCTGCTCACTGGACCATGGCTGGTAGCGCTTTCCCAGGGCCCGTGGACCCCACCACCCCTGGCGCCCCCCCATAGCTGAACCTTCTGCGAGACCATGGCCCTGTGTGACCTGTGGCATTCCATGGCCGTACACAATTGCTCCTGAGCTGCCTGGACAGTCTCACAGGTGCCTATGCGAGTCTGAGCTCTGGCCTGTGCTACTTTGGATATGAGGTGAGCACCCGTGATTGCCGGCTGCATGCGGAGACGCTGGGCCTGCGTCCCTTTCCTGATGGGCGCATCCCGGAGATGAGGTGCTCGCATGTGGGGTGGTCGGTGGCAGAGACCATGTTTTCTCTCTCTGTGTGCAGCCTGGCCACCTACGCGGCCTTTCTGGCGGAGGGGTGCCCTGTCCTGGCTGTGTCCTTCTTTGGCTGTGGGGCCTTGGGGCCTGTGGGTACCAGTGGTCAAGTGGGGTGGTCTATCACCACCTGTTGGAGCTTGGTCACCTCCGTGGCCCCCAGCTGCTGACTATGGCTTTTCGGAGCCCACCGGGGCAGAGCTGATGGCACTGGCTGGTGTGTGGTCCCAATTTGATGTCCAGGTGGGGCTAACCATGCAGGATCCCTTTGAGGCGTACTATTTCATTGCCCACCACATGTCTGCGCTGGGATACCATCAGGGCATGCTCCAGTGGCCCCACTTCGTGCACCTGGTGGGCCACCTGGCCCTGGGCCCCTTCATGGCCCCCTGCAGCTGGCTGTGAGGCCCCCTGTGTCTTCCAGACCCTGTATGCTGGTCCCGCTGTGAGCTCCCGCCTCCGCCCTGATGCCGTGGGTCGCTGCCCGCTCCCTCCATGCTGTCTGGGGCTTGCTGCTGTGCTGGCTGGTTCCTGGGGTTCCGCTGCCCCTACCTGTGCCTCTGGGCCCCCTCCACGGGCCCCCCCGTCTGCCTCTGCAACCGTTGTTCCCCTACGTGGCTGCCTTCTCCTGTGGCTGTGTCCTGATCTCCGAGCCAGCTCCCAGCACCCCGGGTGCTGCTGTCCTTCATAGCCCGGGGGCGATCCCCCCTGTGCCTGTACCCCCCCACCTCTCTTGGGTGAATCTGTGACCGTGGGACTGCGCCTTCCGGCCTCCTCCTGGGGTGTGTGTGTGTGGACCGGCTGCACTGCTCCTCAGCTCTGGCTCGCCTCCATCCCGTTCATCGCACCCTCGCTGGCACGTGCAGTCCCTGACAGGCTCCTGGACCATTCCCGGGCTGCTCTCTGGTCCATGTGTCCTCCCCCTGTGCCTGTGCTCTGCCCCTGAAGGGTCCCCCCGTGCCAGGGCTGCCTGTGTAGCTGTGGGGTTGCCCGTTGAGCCTGTGCTGTTGTCGGGGTTCTGGCTGCTGTTCCCTCATGTCCTGCCCTGCCCCCGGGCTGATCCCCCCCCACTTCCCTGGCCCCAGGTCTCCCTTCCTCCCCCCCCCCGGTGCCCGTTGTACTGTGTGTGTTGTCCATCCCGCTGTGTTCCCCTTTCCCTTCCTTTCTCGTGCGGGTGTGTTTGCGCCCGGGCATGTGTTTGTTCTGTGTGTTCCACTGTGACCTCATTTTCTCTGTGCCTGTTGTGTGTGCCACCCAGCGGCTCTTCTCCCTCCTTCCCCTCCCTTCCTGTTTCCCTTGTGTGGGCATTTCCTTTTGGCCCTTCTGGCTTCGTTTGCCCTCAGTTGGCCATGTCTGCCTCCCACCCCTCCCCGGTGCTTTCTGGGTGTTTTGACCACGGCCTGGAATTGGCATCACGTCTGTTGGGCTGTCCTGGGCTGTGGTCTGTCAGCCTGATTCCCTGCCATGGTCCCGCTCCTGTTACATCTGCTCGGGGCCTTCCTGGACTCGCCACCACTGGGAATCCACTGTGGTGGTTCGGGAGCCTGTAACATCTGAAATCACCCTGGGTTGATTCAAATATTCTAAGGGGAAGCAAGGACAAGTTAAGATGGACTCACCCTGAAGTTTATGTTTCAACCAGACATGATGTGCTTGACAAAGGCTGGAAAACAAGAGAAGAGGTATTATAAATAAAGTCAGAATCTGATTTCTTATCTTCTGGTACAAAGAGATTATTAGTATTCATAATTTCTAGAGCACTTTCAAAGTGTTTAACAATCCTTATCTGTTTCACACAGATGTAATTCTTGATAAGCACTGCTTATGTCTGACTGATTAGTAACCACTTCAGGTAGAACTCGGGGTTTTCCCATCAGAAATCCCTGAACCATGGGATTTTCCTGCCAAAACACCTTGGAGTCAGCAGAGCTGCCTGGGATGAAGGAGCTTCATTGGCTGAAGGAGCTTCCTGGAATGAAGGAGTGATTGCCGGTTAAATGGAATCTTCCACTGTGGTATAACCTCTAAGAGATACTGCTTCTGCCTGTCTGGCTGGTTAGAGACGACCTTGGTGTATATGAATTTGGGTTTTCTGTTGGGAATTTTTAAATAGCCAGTAAATACATTCTCCCACCTAAATGCCTTGGAGGCATTAGCACTGACCGGAATGAGGATAGTAGTCACCGGTGAGATGGAATCTTTACTGTGGGGATCTGTGAGATGACTGGTGAGTTTAGCATCCCTTTCCTTGAGGAACAGTGGGAAATAACAATGAGTTTTGAGATCTAAAAAAATGTAACAATCTTTTGGGCTGACAAAGAACTGAGTCTCTTTAGGGAGTAATACTTTTTCTAATCTTTCCTTGGTTGTGAGGCCAGTCAGGGTCTATAGAGCAAGTCAAAATTCTTTGTCCTGTGGGGAAGGAATTCACTGAGAAAAAAAGGATGCAGTTTCACTCATGACAAGCTAGGGAAGGCCTGACGGAAGAGGTGGGTTTTCAGGAGGAATTTGAAAGTTGGGAGGGAGGGAGCAGAGTGAATGTATCCAGGGAGGGAGTTCCAGGCATAAGGGGCAGCAAGGGAGATGAGGTGAAGACATTTAGAGGAGCAAGGGGTTCATGAGCAGGTGAGGGTGGGGGCAGAGGAGGAGCAAAACTCCCGGGTACAAGCATGGCAGGATACAAGAGCAGAGAGATATGGGGGAGCAGGGCCATGAAGAGCCTTGAAGGTGAAGACCAGGAGCTTGTGCTGAATGTAAAGGGAGCCAGTGCAGGCCAGAGAAGAAGGGCTGTACATGGTCAAAGTAATTGGAAAGGTGGATGATTTTGGCTATGGAGCGTTGAATGGAGATGAGGGGGGCAAATCAGAGCACGGGAGGCCAGTAAGGAGGAAGCTGCAGTAGTCACAGCGAGAGATGACTAGAGCATGGACTAGGGTTTTTGCAGCAGCAATAGTAAGGCAAGGCCAGATTTTAGCAATATTGTACAGAGCAAAGCAACAGGATTTAGCAACAGCCTGGATCTGAGGTTTAAAGGCGAGGGAGGAATCGAAGATGAATCCCAGGCTATGGGCCTGAGGAGCCAGCTGGATGGTGACTCCCTCAGTGGAAATTGAGAGAGGGAAGTAGGAGGGAAGCGTTCTGGGGAAAAGGTGAGGAGTTCAGTCTTGGCCATATTAAGCTTGATTTGGCGACGAGACATTCAGGCAGAGATGTCAGCAAGACAGTCAGCAATATGAGTCTGGATGGAGGGGGAAAGCGTGTGAGTGGAGAGATAGAGTTGCATGTCATCAGCATACAGGTGATACTGGAAGCCATGGGTTTCAATGAGTTTACCCAGAGAAAGAGTGTAAAAGGAGAATAGAAGAGGGCCCAAGACAGAGTCTTGCTGAACTCCACAGAGAGGGGAAGTGACGTAGAGGAGGTACCAGCAAGAAAAACAATGAAGGAGCAGATCAAGAGATACAAAGAGAACCAGCTGAGAACAGTGTCCCGGAAATCAAGTGAGCCTAGCGAATCCAGAAGGAGGCCATGATCGACAGTGTCAAAGGCGGCAGAAAGATCGAGGACAAGAACAGAGTAGAGGCCCTTAGACTTAGCTAAGAGAAGGTCATCGGTTATTTTGGCAAGGGCAGTCTCAGTCGAATGGAGAGAGCAGAAGCCCGATTGGAGTGGATCAAGGGAGGAATTTGACGAGAGGAACTCCAAACAGTGCATGTAGACAGCTCGCTCCAGGATCTTGGAAGCGAAGGGTAGGAGCAAAATGGGGTGATAGCTGGAGGGGTCAAGGGTAGTCTTCTTATGAATAGGGGAGACCGTAGTGTGCTTGAAGGCCAATTAAATGATCCAGCAGAAAGGGAGAGATTGATGATGTGCAGCAGAGAGGGCGTAGCGGTGGGGGCAATCAACATTGGGAGGTGAGAGGGGATGGGGTCAAGGGGGCAAGTGGAGGGGTTGGATGAAGAGAGGAGGGAGGTGACCTCATCAAGAGAAGTTGGGGAGAAGGAGAAGAGTAGAGAGGCAGGAGGGGGAACATTAGAGAATGAGGTGGAGGCGGGAGAGGGTTGAGAAGTGATTGCAAGGCAGAGTTTATCAATCTTGCTGTTGAAGAAGTGGAAAAGATCCTGTGCGGGGAGTGAGGAAGGGGTGGGAGGAGAACAGGGGCTTCAGGAGGGAACCCCTGAATTGGACACAACCCCTCCCGCCTCATTGGTCCTTTTACCAGTCCACACAATGAAGGGGAAGTGAGAACTAAGTAAAATACTAGGGCCAGAGAAGGTATATAAAGAGGGTCCCTGGCATCCTAGGGGATAGGATTTGAAACTGATGGAGAGAGCAACAGAGCTGGAAAGAAAACTCCTAGTTGAAAATAAGGGAGAATGAAAGTTTTACTCAAAGAAACTGACTTTCATGGTCACTCAAAGAAAAGTGAGGCTCTGAAGGAACAGTGAGGATGAGTGGAAAGGAACCTTGAAGGCACGAGAACAATGAGAAACAAAAAGGCTGATGCCCCAGCTTAATCACATGACTAGCTGAATCACTGAAACACAGTTGATATTGATATGGGATTTTTCTGGGAAATGGTGAGCCTGCCCTGAGGACTGGGGGCCTGTGGCTGCTTTTACCTGCTGTCCTGAGCTTCGATGAGTTAATCATTCAAGGGACTGTAAATCATGTGAGTGATACCCACCCTTACTAGTTAAATGGTAAGGCAGAATCATTAGGGATTTGGTGCCTGACTCCTGAGCAAATTAGATGGTCTAGTTATAAAGTATTTATTTATCTTTCCCTAATTCCCTGGGATAATGCTGTAAAAAGTGTAATTCCCTTCCTAAACCTGTTACATCTTATTTGTAGAATTTTGTATTGAGAATGTATATTATACACAGTTATGGCATCCGTAATGTAATATTGTAACTATAAGCAAAAGAGAAATGGTAAAGAAAATAGTATATTCTTGATAGCATTACTGATAATTTAATGAGAAAGTAGTATTGATATGTAAAGTAAACTGAAGGTAATTGGTTTCAGTAGTGCTTTAGTATCAACCAGTCATCCAATGTAAATAAATGTTCAAATTTACTTTGCTTAAGTGCCTGAAATATTGGATCTCTGGGGAAAAGGTCCTGCCCAAGGGCCATGAGACACTGTTGTCAAACCTGTCACATCACAGGAAGGAAGGGAAGGGCAATGAGATGATCCTATAACTTCTATTGTTACATTCACAACAGCCCTGTGAGGGAGGTCATTAGGGGTGAGCTTCCATGGAACAAGGAGGGTCAGTTGAGTCCAGGTCCTGGCCTTTAGGGGGGCCCTTCTGCAAGTGGCCTGAGCGCCGCTATTCTTGGGGGGGGGGGGGAGAATGGGACCAACTGCCCCATCCACTCTGAAAATTTTCTAGCAGTACTCAGACGTGGCAAAGTGGTCCACCAAAAAGGAAACTTTCAGAGTGGGCAGGGGTGGAGTGCTAGCCTGGCTGAATTTTAAAACTTCCTTCCTGGTGGAGTTGCTGCCACTCCAGGGAACCCTCAGTTAGGAGCCAGGGTGGCACCACAACCTTTCCAGTGGAAGCCAGGCTAGCTGGTAGTCTTGGGAGGGCAATCACTTAGGAAGACCCTGCCTCCTTGCCCCGATATCGAGGTATTTAGTTGGCAGTTTTAAAAGAATGCGCGACTGGCTTTAATTCACAAAATGTCTTGTCAAATGCCTGCCCACGGGATTTAAAAAAGTCGTGCAAGTGCACCACACTCATCTAAAAGCAGCCTGAGGTCATTGCCATAGCACTATGTCTGGCACAAAACAATCATGACTAGAGACAGGTCCCCTACCCTGAGGGGCTTACAGCTTACAGTAAAGGGGTGAGGGGAGATATATTTCAGTTTTTACAGATTGGGAATTAAGGGTGAAACGATGACTTGTCCAGGGCCACCCGATGAGTTCATGCCCCCCACATCAGCTGACCTCCTGCTCCACCCCCCACAAATGAGGACAGGCCCCTGGGACAGGCACTGAAAGCGGCATGCCCGCCCCTGCGGGCGGCAGTCCTCAGGCGGCGCCCCAAGGGCGACGACAAAAGGGCGCTGGCCGTTTTGTGGCCGGTGCGAGGACAGTGCGAGGAGCCACCCCCCTGACGATGCCTACACCACACAGCCCCCTCTGACCATCGCCGGACATCGCATGAATGCTCCCGTGCCACCCTCAAGCCAGGTTACCCACCCTGCCGCCCGGACTGTTGCCACCTAGGATGCCTCCCCATACCTCCCTCGCCTCCTCGCCCTCTATATCCCCCCTCCTTCTCGCCCTGCTCATGGCTCCCCTCCTTCTCCCCCTCCCTCCTACAATGGGCATTCTCCAGCCAACCTACCCCTTATTCTCACCCATGCCCATTCCCCCTCCTC
>QEPC01014152.1:79229-128072 GCA_003113815.1 Sphenodon punctatus | reverse complement strand
GTATCCTGTTTAAACTCCTGGTATTCATGTTCAAAACACTCCACAACCAAGCTCCCCCTTACCTCTCGGACCTAATCTCCCTACGCACTCCTGCACGCGCTCTCCGCTCCTCCTCTGTCCCCTCCCTCACTCTCTCTCATTTCTCCTGCTCACCTAACCACCTCCGACCCTTCTTGCTCACTTCCCCCCATGCCTGGAACTCCCTCCCTACCCACATCCGCCTTGCCCCCTCCCTACGCTCCTTCAAATCCCTCCTCAAGACCCACTTCTTCCTCGCCGCCTTTCCCAATACCTGCTAGTCGTTCCCCATATACTTACTGTCTGCCCTCCTCTGCAGACTGCTGCAACCAACCTGATTGTAACCAAGCCATGCACATGCACCTGAGACTTCGCATCCACTTGAATGTTTGTTTGTCTTCTCCCCTGTCTCTCCCACTGTCCCCCCTCCCTGTCTCCCCCTCCTTGTCTTTTAGATTGTAAGCCACAGGCAGGGACCACGTCTATTTCTATTTCTACAGCACTAGGTACATGACCGGCGCTATATAAATGTTTATTATAATAATAATAATTAATAATTAATTTGAACCTTAGCTTCCCATCTCTAAGATTCACTTGACTACATGTGGTTCCAGAACATCACTGGGTTTCTCTGCATTGTGGGGTAATTTTACCTATTTACCAAAAGCAGGCCTAAATTTACTGAGGGGAGTACTGAGGGGAGTCAGGAAAGCACCAACCACTTCCCTCTGCTGAATTCTAAATAGAGTGAGGAGAGGGCCTGGCTGGGGGTTGAGATAGGGGCTTATTTGCTTAAACAGTGCTTTGGGGTTGTGAGAGGTAGGGACTTCTATTGAGTGCAGATTAAGTCGGATGGGGGTTGGGCTATTATAATTTGGCAGCCCCTCTTGGTTTTTCTCCTGCAGCACCAGCGCCACCCCCAGTCTCTTCCTGGCCCAGGTTGAGCTGGCACTTCTGCAGGTGTGGGAGGCTGCTGCCACCACAGGTCAGCTCTTTGGTGGCATTAGTAGCACCCACACCGCCTGTGGTGACACTAGGGCTGTATTAAGTGGGTGGATGGGGGGTGAGATCAGCAGTTCATATAGCCCCAGCGTTGTGTCCATTTAAACTCCAACCATGCACATTCATGCATGCCTGCCTCATCCAGCAGCTCCCATGTCTGTTGGAACTTGGCAGTAGCCAGCAACATTGCAACCTGGAGCTCTGGCAGTAGCCAAACACAGGCACCCCATGCTCTACCAGCAGATGTCTCCTGGAACAGGGAGAAACAAAAAAAGCGGTGGTAGGGAACAGACATGGGGTTTCTCTGCCACCACATCAGTTGCTGCCACCAGGAAAAGTGGTGCTAGGGGTCTACTCTCTACCACCTCTTTCCCCAGCAGCAGCAACTTAGTGATCAAGAGCAGAGAAAGTCCCCAATCTGCTCCCCATTAACTCTTCTCTCTTGGCTTCCTTGCACATAGTGTGAAGTCCCTGCTTAGATCTCACAACAGTTACATGCAAGTGCTTAGATCCCACAACAGCTACATGCAACATTGACCTGATCCAGTATGGCACTAATGTTCTTATGAAGCATTCCTGGCATCACCAAACTGGTGCTGGTAATTGAATTGCAGTGACCACTCACTTGCAAGTGGTTACGGTTACGTCTAAAACACCTGTTGTGCTTAACACTCACATTCAGGGCCACCATTCTGCTTCCCCAAGGCTCTTAAAGAATGGCCCAGTTTTCCAAAGTGTTTAACACCCTGCCCCTTCCAATGTGACACTTGTTAAGAGCTCTGTGTCCACCATAACTTTGAAAATTCTGGCAATGAAGCAGCTCAACATCAGTGACCCACTTCCCATTTAATTTAATTTCTAAGCATTTGCTAGTTTTAGGGTATTTGTTTTTTGAGTGGCCAAGCCAAGACCTCCCCTTCACCCAGGACTTGATTTCCCCCAGAAGCACCTGTTGCCACCAAACTCCAAGTGGTCTGTGGGTGCTCAGCACCTCTGGAAAATTAAGCCTGAAGCATCTCAAACTGAGTGCTTTAAAAAATGGCTTTTGCTGCCAAAAATATTTGCTGAGATTTAACCTCACATCAGAGATCAGTATCAGAGCTAGGAATAGAGCAGCCCCGGTTCCCCTGGTCTTCATGTAGCCAAAGAGTCCTGGGAAGTTTTGACTGGTGCATTGTGCAATTCTCCTGACCTCAAGCTAGAGGTGAAGAACAGGGCAAGTGAGATGCTTTCCCCCATCTTCTTATCATACACCCACTCAGCTTGGCATTAGCATCTGGTGCTGTCACAGGGTATATTTAGCTTCTCAGGGACAGTGTCTCAAATAGCTAGCAAGGCTGCTCAAAGAACCTGCTTCCCCTACCTTCATAGTTGATGCAGCCGTTGGCATCTTCCTGTCCCGCCATCAGTTGCTCAACCTCACTTTCTGTCATCTTCTCTCCTAGGAATGGAGCAGGAGGACAGCAAGGTTAAGAGGTGACCCTAACCCATGACCTTATTTGAGTAAGAGCTGAGGCTTCCAAGCATTAGGGTTGCCACCCCCTAGATTTCCTCAGGGTAGACCCTCCATTTCCCTGGGTTATCCAAGGTGGGGCCACATCAGAAAAGGGGTGGGGCAAAGTGGGTCTCCTGTCCCTTTTTTGATGTGGCCCTACCCCTGTGAAGCAATGGGATGTCATGATTCTCAAAAGGGGGTGTAGCCAAACTGGAAAGTGGCAAGAGTGTTTTTGCCTCTCCTTTCAGATATGGTCCTGCCCATTCAGAGCATCATGGCAAGACAAGAGTGTAGCCACATCAGAAAGGGGTGTGAGAAACCCCTTGTCCTGCCCCCTTTTGGCATGGCCTCACTCCCTTTCTGGCTCCATTTTTAGACATGTGTGGGGTACCCGCAGCGTGAAATCACGCAGCATGTAAAAATCCTGTGGGCGGGGTTTAGACAAGAATTCTTGCACGTTGTAGCTGCTCGTGCATTCTTTTAAAACTGTAGACTAAATACCGGTATTTAGTCTGTGGCTTTAAGAGAATGCGCGAGTGGCTATAATGTGCAAGAAGTCTGTTATAAACCCCACTTGTGGGATTTTTACACACCGCATGATTTCACACCGCAAGTGCCCCACGCACGTCTAAAAGCAGCCAAAGTGTCTGGAAAAGTGGCAACCCAGGATGGGTGTGACAAACGCTTTACCAGTAGTGTCAGTGCAAAAAAAATCTGGGGGAAGCAATTTAATCTCCAAACTACTCCCACCTTCCAGAAAACACACACACCATGAGCTGGGCATGCTGCTAGATATACCAGGTTGCCTCTTCCTTGTTCTCTGTACCAAATGGTCAGGATGGATAAAGTGACCAAATTTTGAAAACCCCAAAGTGGGATGCCCTATGCTTACCTCCCTGCTACCCAAATTTGCATGAATATGCCTAAATTAACATAATTAAATAGGTCAGTTGCTCACATAGACATGCACACACAAGCACTGGAGAAGTCAGGCAGGGCACTGGCCATGATGTGTGCCACCTGACTGGGTCTCATGCCATCCAGCCACAGTGTGCGGGGTCTGGCTCCGGTCTCATACATCCTGGGAACACACTGGAGCATTCTACATTAGGGTAGAATGCTCACTCACCCTCCCACGCCTCCCCTGCTCCCCCAACAGCCTTCGTCCCTTCTCCCTCGCTGCCCCGCATGCCTGGAACTCCCTCCCTGCCCTCGTCCGCCTTGCCCCCACACTCCTCACCTTCAAGTCCCTCCTCAAAACCCACCTCTTCCGCTCTGCCTTTCCTAACTCCTGCTAATCATCCCCACCCAGGATTATCCCCCACCTGTTAGCTGCAAACTCCCAACATACTGTAACCAAGCCAAGAACATGTACCTGAGTTCTCACATCCTCATGAATGTTGCCTCCCTTGTCTCTCCCTCTGTTACCCCTTCCCTGTCTCCTCTCCCCCTGTCTTTAGATTGTAAGCTCTCGGGCAGGGACCGTGTCTATCTTATTCTCTGTAAAGCGCCAGGTACATCGCTGGCGCTATATAAAAGCTTATAATAAAATAAATAATAATAATAATAATAATAATAATAATAGTGCTGGCCTCCCCCCCCGTCAGGATGATCTATGGTGGGCCAGAGTATGCTGGGAGGACTCTGTGGGAAGGATGGGGTCCAGCAGGGGTGCTCTGTCCCTGAATGCTCAGAGCACTCTCAGAGGAAGGGGGAGGGATAGCTGGAGTGCTCTGTATTGTGGTCTGCCCCAGACTACCTATGCCACTCTGCAGGCCAGGCAACAAAGGAAGGTGGAGTGAATTAAAGCCAGGGGAGGGCATGATGAGCCAGATGGAAAGTGGGGACAGATCAGAAGTGTGGACTGAAGGTCAGAAGTTCCCTCTGCTGTCCTAGCATCACCCTGTAATGACCGCATCCATGCCATATCTGAACCAATTGCTAGGGCCAGGAGTCCTGATTCTGGGTTTATGCTATAGGTCATAGACACCCATCTAATGGTGAGAAGATGGGTTAAAGTGGGCAGTAAATAGGAGAGGATTTCTCTGCCTCTCCCTGTGCTACGTGCCAGGCAAATGAAGCCTCTGTTCCCCTTCCTTCATCCCCCCTCCCCCCCGGTCTCTCAGATTGTAAACCCTAGGGCAGAGACTGTGTCTATTCCATTACTTTCTAAAGCGCCAGGTACATTGCTGGCACTATATAAAGGCGTGCTAATAATATTAATAATTAATAATTAATAATTAATAATTAATAATTAATAATTAATAATTAATAATTAATAATTAATAATTAATAATTAATAATTAATAGAAGAGTTCTGCTTGGGTGATACTAGGTGCAAGAGGTAGATCACACAATCCACTGATAGATCACAAGCTTGTCTCCAGTAGATCATAGTGTGGGGCGGTGGACCAGCCCTCTCGAGATGGTCTCTGGGGAAAAGAGCAGCACCAGCACCCCAGGAAGGATAGGGACAAGGAGAACTCCTGCAGCCATACAGGAAAGGCTCTTTCTGAGACAAGTACTCCTATCCTGAGACTGTTTGCTGAGATGACCTAGAGCTGGGAGCCAGTGGGATGGGTCCTGACCTGGAGTACTGGAGCTAGCAGGAGGAGTTCTGAGGGATCACCTGAGGCTGATGCATGATCAAGTGGATTATGACTGTGCACCTTATGTCTGGTCAAACCACGCTAGATGAATGCTATTAATATCAGTCCCTTCCCTCCAAAAGCCCCTTACCTCCATGGGTGCTATAGGATGGAGCCTCCATAGGATGGAAGTTTCTGCCACCCCAGGCTCCACAGTCAATGCTGACCACACTTAACTTTGCTTCTGGCCCTTACCTAGAGTGGCGAGCACGTGGCGAAGCTCAGCCCCCATGACAGTGCCATTCCCTTCCTTGTCAAAGACGCGCAGACCTTCCACAAAGTCTTCAAAGGTTCCCTGGTCCTTGGAGCGGGAGATGTGCTGCAGCATCGGGAGGAAGGTCTCAAAGTCCAGCATCTTTGTGTTCATTTCTGGCAGGGTAGAAACAAGAGGGGTGGCATCACTTCAAGGGCTTGTGGGACTATAACAGGAGGGGCTGGGCTATACAGGGTTTCCTGTTTGAAGCCAGCCTGCCTTGTCATCTGACATTCTGTATGGTGCGACCTCCTTGGTGTGTCACTAACACAACACAGGGGGTTGCAGAACACAGGGCTCCTTGGGCCAAGGCTTTCATTGTGTGGGTGCACCTGTCCCTTACTAACCAGCTGTTTGTCTGTAGTACCAATGTGGGGGAGTGGGCAAGGTGGCTGGAGAAGAGGAGAATTGGGCTGGATCTGTGGGGGTAGTGAGCAGGCCAAAAGGGGGAGAACTGTTGGGCAGGAATATCAGAATGTCACTATATAAATCTGTGGTGCACCAACACCTTGAATTCTGCATGCAGTTCTGGTCTCCCCATCACAAAAAAGATTGGGGGAAAAATTGAAAAACGTGCAGAGAAGGCAAAGATGATCCAAAACATTGAAATGGCTTCTGAACAAGAGCCTCAATGGGTTAGGGTTCTTCAGTTCATAGGTGATGAGAAAGGAGGATATAATAGAAGTTTACAAAATCATGAGTGGTGTGAAGCACTTAAATAGGAGCTGGAATTTACTCCTTGCTAGGAGGCATCCTATGAAATTAACTGGCAGCAGACTTAAGAAAAAATGAATCCGCCCCCCCCCAGCATACAATTAACCTGTGGAACTCATTGCCAGAGGAAGTTGTGAAGGATAATAGAGCAAGTTCATGCATAGATCTGGGCGTAAGGCCTTTGGGTTGCCAGAGTACTGGTCCAGCTAGTGGCACCCCACCCAGACCTGTTCTGCCTAGGCTCTCCTCCCCATGTCTCCTCCCAGTCCTTCTCTTGATCCCAACTCTCCTCCTGTCAATCTTTCCTGTTGCCCAGCCTCCCAGCTTCCTGGTTGGCTGCCAGCAGTATAAAAGAATGCTGGCAGCAACAGGAAGCTGGCTGGAACAACTGACTTTACTATTCTTGTGACTATGGCTCCTTGCCCCCTGGCTCTCACGATGATTCCCAGTCCTTGGTTTTACTCTGACCCTGCGTTGACTCTGACTCCTTGATTCCTGGCTTCTTCTCCTCTTCCTAACTTTTTGGTCTTGTCTCCCTCTGTTAACAGAGGGAGACAAGACCAATCTCCCTGTGACTCCTGGCTCCTTGTCTCTTGGTTCCTGGCACTGATTCCCGATTTCTTGGATCCTGGTTTCTTCGCTCCCCAGCTCTGCTCTGGCTTCCTTTGGTTCTCCTCAGCTCTGACCCACTCCTTGTCCTGGTCTTGCACCCCTCTGATGCCTTCAGCCTCTGTCTACTCCCTCCTGTATCCTTGACCTCTGTAATGAGATTCACTCTTCCCAAGCTTGGAGAGCTGCTGAGAGGTCCCCCCTTCCCTGTCTCTAGCCCTGTTTTGCTTCCTCTCCTTGGCCACCTTCCTGGGTTTGACCTGTCCCCCCTGTGACAGTTTGTTCTGTCCCACAGCCCAGCCAGATCCCATGGTCCAGATGAACCCCACAACTCAGCTGGGCCATTCTCCCATTTACTTCTCCTTTCTGCTTGTCTCTTCCCTCCTTCGGACTCTGTTTCTAGTTCCTAGGGCTGGCTATAATCTGTTTCTTGCCTTGTCTGTTCTGTTCTACCTGTTGATCCTTGCCCTGATGTTACCTTCCATTGCCACCATGGTGGGACCCTCCCACAGGAGTAGCTTGGTTCACCTACTATAGGATGTTGGCATACCACCAGGGGGACCTGGAGGTGCCTAAACCCACATTCTTCTGGCAGCAGGAAATTTACTAGGAGGTGGCAATGTATGAGGCCTGTCACCTCCGGGCGCTTGCCCTGGTCCTCCAGAAACTAGACCTGGCCTTCCAGCTGTTGCCACTGGTCCTAGTCCTCCTGGCACCTTCTGCACCAGCTGCAGTCTCCAAACCAGCACCAAGGGTAGCCCCACGTAGAGTGCGTTACAGTAGTCCAGTCTCGAGGTAATAAAAGCATGGACGATTGCGGCCAGATCAGAGTCCAAGACATACGGCCGAAGCCGACATACCAGATGTAACTGGTGAAATGCCCCCTTTGCCACAGCTGCCACATGGACATCCAGGCAAAGCTGCGGGTACAGGAGCAGCCCCAGACTCCGAACCTGAGATACCAGGGGAGGATGGACCCCATCAATGATGGGGGTCACTACACCCCCAGCCTTCCCCATCACCATCACCTCCATCTTGTCGGGATTTAATTTCAGGCGGTTCACCCTCATATGATCCCCCACAGCCGCTAAACACTGGGTAAGCACTGAACTGCTGGGCCTGAGCATGAAAAAGAGAGATATAGCTGAGTGTCATCAGCATATTGATGACACCGTACGCCAAACTCACTAACAACCTCCCCCAAAGGCTGCATATACACATTGAACAAGAGTGGGGACAAGACAGAACCCTGTGGGACTCCACATGTGAGACTCCAGGGAGAAGATGAAAAATCATCCAGGACCACACACTGGGTTCTCCCAGCCAGGAAAGAGCGGAACCATTCAAGAACGGTCCCATCAATCCTTGCCCAGTCCCATAGCCGAGTCACCAACAACTCATGATCAACGGTATCAAATACAGCCGAGAGATCTAACAGGAGCAACAGGGTTGAACGACCCTGGTCCAACTTCCGGGAGAGGTCATCGACCAAGGCCACAAGTGCAGTTTCCGTGCCATATCCCGGACGAAAGTCAGACTGTGAGGGATCGAGAAAATTAATCCGGTCCAGATACTTCAGCAGCTGCTGAGTCACCACCCGTTCAATAACCTTTCCTAAAAAGGTTATTCCTTTTGTTTGTTGTTTGTTTGTTTGTTTTAAATCTGCCGCCATTTAACTTCAGAGAGTATACCCTTGTTTGCCCTTTCTCACAATAAGAACTGGCAGCACAACAGAGAACAACAGTTCTCTAGTTGCCTTTTCCACACCGCTCATGATTTCCCAACGGGTATGGGGCCTGTGGGTATCGCAAAAGGGCACTAATTGGCAGATTGGGGATCAGGATCAGTGAGACAAGAGACCTTGCAAGTTCTTGAGAAGTCATTCCCTGTAAAAGAATCAGCAGTGAATGTGAGTGAAAGAAATCTGTAAAACAGCACCACCAGTGAAGAACGAATTGGGAGGGGAAATCACAATTTTCTCCTAACGATAAAAGGAGAAGGAGTGAAATTTGACAGAATTTGAAATTCTTCCTTCTAAATTAGTCTTTCTGGAATACAAAGGACATAAGTGGAAATATAAATGGCTAGACAGATCACTAGACAGAGTGCCTAGCCATCCATCCCGCATGTACCTTTCCTATGTATCTACTTCACACAAACCACTGAATATTTGTCAGAGAGATTCTGCCTCTGTATTGGAGGGGTTCTTGACCATTTTCCAGTCACAAGTTCTGGGGTGACGTATGTGACTACTTCGGAGCACTGCATAATTTGCATGAATAATTTGCATAAATATCCATAGATTGTCTCCCCTCTGTAATTCAATGGAAATTGAGATAATTAAACAATTCTCCACTCCAATTTGACCATTTCAATTCAGTTCAATTAATCTATTCCACTTACAGCAGCAGCTTATGAATGACTGGAGGCCTCATGTGTGAAAGTGCTCCTGAGCACTACTGACAGCTGGCTTGGGGAGCACTTTCACACATTGCCCGAGCACTCTGATGCTCCTGAGCACCAGGTTGAAAATCCCGATGCTTCTGTTCTGGGATAAATGGCAGCAGGATCTGGCTTCATGCTTCAGTAGGTGTTAATCACTCATTTGCCTATGTACACATTCCACATGGGTGTGAGCAGCTGTATAGCCTGCTCCTATAACAGCTACCTCCTTCTCAGGAGCAGGAGAGCCTCTCTTACCTGTAGTGTAAGCCATAAACTGGGATTACCACTGTGGACAGTATGTGTGGAACGGAAGGGGTCACAGGGTATTTTTGTCCAGGAAAGCAAAGTACCTTGAACTGAGCTTGACTTTTCCACTAGAGAACGAGTCTCAATGCCCTCACCCTTACCTTCTGCTTTCGGCTTGCCTAATATCTTCAGGACCTCAGCGTTGGTTGGGTTCTGTCCCAGGGCTCGCATGACGTCGCCACACTGGCTGTATGTGATCTTCATCTCCCCGGTGGGAGTCCTATCGAACAGCATGAAGGCCTCCTTGAACTCTGTGCAGGGATGGAATGCTATCAGTTCTCACTTCCCATAATGCTTCCCCATCATACATTTGGTTGTCAAAGGAGAAGCCCCCTAGGCTGCCCTTGCGAGGTATGAAAGCAGTTACTGCTAGACAGGAAGAGAGGGTGCTTTTCCTAAAGGTTGTGTTTTAGGTAAGACTGAAATCTTACCTAAAATTAATTTATCAATTAATCAATTAGTTTATTAATCACAGATTAAAATTTAGACTGTAATAAAGGATAAAAACATTTTAAAACAAAGAACATTAAGAATCAAAATTTTCAAAACTTTTTAAAAAAATCAACATTTCCAAAATTAAAAAGGTAATTAAAAAATATATTTTGGCAGCATGGTATTGTGAAAAGCTGTTTTCAGCTTCCGTAACATTCCAGTACTTAGATTCATGGGTTGATTATTTGGTTAAAAGCAATTTGGTTCTCGATCCCTCGCAGTCTGGCTTTCGTCCGGAATACGGCACGGATTAGCTTTTAACCAAACTACAAAGTTTAACTGGCTATCCTCCTTTGACCATGAGAAACATCCTCAAACCCAGTTCCATTTACTCAGTCTCTCTCCTTAGCTCTGGCAGCTTATGGCCATTCCCTGCCTGTCCCCTGCACTCTAAAAGAACCCACAGCTTTCTCTCACATCTCCTGGTCCAGCCATCTTAGCAATGTCTGCCATCTTTGTTGAACCAGAATTCAACATTTTCTTTTACCTTTTGGGATGGCTTCCATGATTAGTTCTGGAACAAACCAATTATTAACCTTAAAACTAGTCCAAAACTGAGTGTCAGACCCTTCTTACAGTGTCCTAGGGTTTTGGGGAGGGTGTATTTAGGGGCCCGTCAATGTGCCCATATCTTGGGGGGTCCCGAACAGGTACAGTGACGACAGTGCCACAGAGACAGCCCCACCAGCACAACCTGCCGTAGCAGCACCACTGGAGCCAGCACGGGGAGCCCGTGCACCGCTGGCGGCAACACAAACGGCGGTGGGGCCCAGCAGCGCAACAGAAAGCGTTCCGCCCCACCATGTCATGCTCCACCCCCATGGCCACACTGCCCTCATCCCAGGCACAGCGCTCAGAGCGCCTGCGCCAGTATTCCCTGCTGCTCACAGGGGATAAAGGGAGCATACAGACTCTCCACCTTTGCTGGTGATAAGTGCCCCATGCCTGTGAGACTGGCCCTTGACCTTCTATGTGTTGTGATCGTGAGTGGACCTCTGATGGAGAATATTGAGAGAGAGAGGGAGGGGGGGATTTGTCTTGTGAGTACCTGTGTGTTATGTGTGTCATCCCTATCCTTGTTTCCTCATGTGGGTGGCCTGAGTTTCCTATTGCATGTATGTCCTATCCCACCTTACCTTTTTCCTTGGGTCTCCCACACCTGTTCCCCCCCCCACACACACCTCCTACCTCCTGTACCCTTGACCCTGGTTCTGGTGTGAAGGTGGTCTGGTGTTGTGTCTTGTGTGGCTGTGTTCCCTGCCGTGGGACAGACCTTGTGCGTCGCCTCCCTGTGATGATCTAGGCTGGGGATTTGTACATCCCATTTATGATCCTGAGGGACATATTACAGGTGAGTGCCATTTGCCTCTGGGGACCACACCTTCCCTTTCTTGGACTGTTCCCAATCCTCACAGTATCACCGGCACTAAATCCAATAAGTGGTCCCCATGGAGCAAATGTTGGCTGAATTAAAAGTCTTAGCAAGGGCAGTACAATCCTGGCTCTGGAAGTCAAGGACTTGAAGGAACAACAGGGGTGAGGAGAGGTTCCTCCTCCCATTCCTACCCCTGCTGCTCCCATGGGGGCAGGGGTTTTGGTTCTGCGAGAGCCAAAGGGTCCCACTATAACTAAGTTTACGGGGAACCATCAACAGTTCCAGAGCTTCCTTGCTCTCTGTGAGCTGACGTTTAAGGTACATGCTAAGACATACGGAACAGATGACTCAAAGGTAGCATTTATTATCAGTCTCTTAGATGGATTAGCCCTGTCGGGGCAACACCCCTTCTAACCAGTAATAGTCCCTTGTTAAGTGATTATGATGGATTCGTACATGAATTTAAGTTTCTCTTTGATTACCCGCATTGTGTAAAAGATGCGGAAAACATGATTATGGGACTGAGACAAGGGAAGGGACCTTTATTGGAGTATGTCACAAAATTCCAACAACTGGCAAAATATTTGAGTTGGCCAGATAACATCCTAAGGGTCATGTTCTGGAGAGGTTTAAACAACGAGTTGAAAGATAAACTGGCCTATATGACATTACCTACCACCTGGGGGGAATTGGTAACTCTTGTATTACAGATTGACGAGTGTCTGAATGAACGGAAACGTGAGCACTGGCACGAGATTTTCCGGCCACCATTACTGAGACCATCAGAGGCCCTACTATCTAAGTCAGAACTTCACAAAGGGTTCTGACGCGGCTATGCTTTTACTGCGGAGAATCATCTCACTTCGCTCGCAATTGCCTGTTGCTTCCTAAAGTGCAACAGGAGGCAGGAAATATCAGGCCCCAGGACATATAGGGGGTGTCCTGGAAGCCTATGCTTCCTCTTCCACCCACTGCTGTTACTCTTTCCATGATGCTGATGGTCACGCAGCACCTGCGGCTCCCACTCCTGTTGACTCTGGGGCCTACACGAAGTCTTATTGCATGGGCCTTAATCAACTCAGGGGCCTCTGGCAATTTTATGGATGAAGGGTTTCTGTGGCGCTATGGGATTCCACACACTCACCGAGTTCCAGGTGAACTGGTCCACTCCATTGACGGGTCTCCGTTGGTATCAGGGTTTAGCACCATGCAGTCCCAGGTCTTATCAGTTATGATCAACAGGCACTCCATGCAGATGCAGTTTGACATGGTTTGTACTCCCATTTTTCCTATCGTACTGGGGATGCCCTGGCTACATGTCAACCCTGTGATCAATTGGAGCAACCGAACAGTGGCCCTCTCCCCAGATGTACTGGTGACTCCGTGCCCACAGAAACAATTATTGAGAAACCTACAGATTTCTTGGGAGGTTCATATTCCCCGGACTTACAGGGAGTTTGCAGATGTTTTCAATGAAAAAGAAGCAGCAGTGCTACCACCGCATAGGCCATATGACTGTCCTATTGACCTGCTCCCCGGGATGGAACCCCTTTCCAGGCCAGAGTTAAGTACACTGAAAGAGTACATCGATGACAATGTACAGAGGGGATTCATTTGGCAGTCTTCCCCTGCAGGGGCACCTCTTTTTTTTGTTCCTAAAAAAGATGAAGGGTTACGACCCTGTATCAATTACCGAGGACTTAATGCTATAACCATCAAGAATAGGTACCCGCTCCCTCTCATTCCAGAACTGCTGAATTGTCTACAGGGAGCTACGATTTTCACTAAGTTAGACCTCTGGGGGCCTTACAATTTGGTGCAAGTACAAGGGGACAAATGGAAAATGGTCTTTCGTACCTGATATGGTTGTTTTGAGTACCTAGTAATGCCGTTTGGCCTTACCAACGCTCCGACAACCTTTCAACATTTTATCAATTACATATTTCGTGATGCCTTTGACGTATTTTTAATTGCCTATTTGGATGACATTCTGATTTATTCCTCTACAGAAGCGGAACACATAAGACACGTGATGACGGTCTTGCATAAATTACGTCACCATCAGTTGTTCTGTAAACTAGAGAAGTGTGCCTTTCATGTAGATACCATAGAGTTTTGGGGCTTTGTTATTTTGCCTTGTGGAGTAGAAATGGATACGAAGAAGGTGGATGCCATCTTAGCTTGGATCGCCCCCTCCCTTCCGTTAAGGCACTGCAACATTTTCTTGGCACCACCAACTACTAAAGGCAATACATTCTGAATTATGCTAGGCTAACCCAACCTCTCACCAAATTATTACGCAAAGGGACACCGTATGAGTGGACTGAACAACAGCAGACATCCTTTACTGCGTTAAAGGCAGCCTTCACGTGTGCTCCTATTTTGCAGCACCCCGATTTCGAGAAACCATTCACTATGGAAACAGATGCATCCAATGAGGCATTAGGAGCTGTACTCTTACAAGCTGGACCTGATGGGGATAGATTGTTACCTTGTGCCTTCTATTCCAGGTAATTATCCAGTGCCCAAAATTTTTTACACAATATTGGACCATGAGTTATTGGCCATGAAGGCTGCCTTTGAAGCATGGCACCATTATCTTGAAGGAGCGAAAAACCCGGTAACCATGATCACAGATCATAAGAACTTAACATCTGCAAGCTGCTCAAATTTCCAATGCTCACCATGGACGTTGGGCCTTGTTTTTTTGCCTGTTTTAACTTTAAGATACAATATCGGCCAGAGCAGCAAAACCTCCTAGCAGATGCATTATCTTGTTGTACAGAAACCAGGAAACCTCCATGCGATAGAGGTGAATTGCTCCTCAATAGGAAAACCTTTGCAGCAGCTTGTTTGTCCCGTTCTTATTTGTAGCACCTCTCAAGCGGCGATCGAACTTTGGTACAGACGCTCAGCAGTCAACCTCAGCAGGAATTATACTATCACAAGGGAAAGATAATAGTACCCAAAGGGGCCCGACATCGGGCACTATGGAGTCACCACGATGCTCCCCTGACTGGACACCCGGGACTGAAATGAACGTATGATCTCCTACAACAAAACTTTTGGTGGCCCTCTATGAAAACAGATGTCAGAGTACATACAAGCATGTAGCACTTGTGCCAGGACTAAAGTCGCCCGGCAACAACGACAGGGACTGTTACATCTTGCCTCACTTCCGCAAGGCCCTTGGCAATGAATAGGTATGGATTTTATCATCAAATTACCCCCATCATATCAGTACACTACTATCCTTGTAATAGTCGATCATTTTACAAAACCCACCCATTTCGTCACATATCAGGGACTCCCCTCAGCAAGCCAGACTGCCCACCTGCTATTACAACAGGTCATTAAACTACACGGAGTACCCTTGGACACTGTATCTGACAGAGGGATGCAATTCACATCCCGGCTGTGGAAGGCCTTATTATCGCTCTCCAAATCAAGCACAGTTTAACCACCGCTTACCATCCCCAATCAAATGGGCAAGTGGAATGCACTAACCAGATGTTGGAGCAATACCTCAGGTGTTATGTATATTACCTGCAAGATGACTGGTATGAACTATTGCCTTTAGCGGAATTTGTGTATAACAACACCTTGAATGCCCCCATTGGATCCTCACTGTTCTACGTCACATATGGATACCACCCATGTATCTGCATATCCGATCTTTGTCTGCTCACCATTCCTGTATCAGGCCCCCTTGCATGCAGATACGACAAGCACATGCCCAGGCTAAAACTCTGCTTACTTTAGCACGACGTTACAAAAGACACGTGGACAGCCATCGGTGGACAGCTCCAGAGTATAAACCTGGGGGTCCAAAAGAGGTGCAGCAATACCTCAGGTGTTTTGTATACTACCTGCAAGACGACTGTGCATTATCTGTGTCATCCCTATCCTTGTTTCCTCATCTGGGTGGCCTGAGTTCTCTATTCCTTAGGTCTCCCACACCTGTCTCCCCTCCCCACCTCCTAGCTCCTGTATCCTTGGCCCTGGTTCCGGTGTGGGAGGTGGTCTGGTGTTATGTCTCGTGTGGCTGCGTTCCCTGCCATGGGACAGGCATTGCATGTCACCTCCCTATGATGATCTAGGCTGGGGATTTGTACATCCCATACACCATTTACGATCCTGAGGGACATATTACAGGTGAGTGCCATTTGCCTCTGGGGACCACACCTTCCATTTCCTGGACCATTCCCAATCCTCACACTGAGCTAGCTCTCAAGATTTTTATTGTACCATTTTAGCCAGTTTCCTTGTGAAACTGCAAGGGCATAATGTAAAATTTTGCTGATTTAGCATACGTGTGTGCATTAAGTCTACAAGGGCATAACAAGGATTCTGGGTCAGAGCAGGACAAGGATCTGCCCGATTCCCAAAGCCCCCTTCCGCTGCTGGCAGGAGCTCTCTTTTGCTCCCTCAGAAACCAGCTCACAAAGCACAGTCTCCCATTTCTTCCTCATCCAGTTCTTTATTTATATAAAACAGTAGTCTCCAGTGTTCACTTCACAATGCACACTACACCTTTGATGGCCACCAGCCTCCTTCCCATCCAGGCTACAATTCACCTGTCATTCTCTATCAAGGTCTCTTAGCTTAATTCTCCTAGCTGGCTGACTCCAAGGTAAGCTTTGATGCTACATGTTACTGAATAAGGGTTACCACCTCTTCTGGTTTGATCCAGAATCTTTTGAGTTTTAGGGTGTTTTCAGATGATCCATGATGGTCCGCTTTACCCTTGACCAGGCAGCTGTTCCCCAGTTGGTGGTGGAACTTAGCCTGGACTGCAAGTTGGGGATATGGTCCTGACTCCCAGCCCGGGACGTTGCCTGATCAGTGGTGGCATTAGCCCAGGTTGATAGTCACGGATGATGGCCTGCTGTACCTACCCCGGGTTGGGGTGGCAGTGCTTCTGGGCAGCCATGGCGGCTGTCAGAGGGTGTCTTTAGCGTTATGTCTAAAGACACCCAGAGACTGCCATGGATGTCAGTCAGGGGAGGGAGGGGGACTGCTCCACATAATGTTGGGGAGGGGACATGCGAATGCACATCTATGCAGGGCCGGCCTTACCGCAGGGTGGCTCAGGGCAACTGCCCCGGGCCCCACTCCTGGGGAGGCCCACACTCGGGGTTGCCAGCTGACGTGGCTGGGAGCTGGGGACCCCGAGTGCAGGGCCCCAAGCCAACTCCAACTGACAGGCAGTGGAGGGGGCCAAGCAAGGAGTGAGGGAGAGGCAGAGGCCCCACCTCTCCCACACTCCGTGCCCCCCTCCACTGCCTGTCAGTCTTGGCCAGGGGAAATGAGGGGGGGAGAGGCAGAGGCCCCATGGAGTGAGGGAGAAGCAGGCAGAGGTCCCACCTCTCCCTCATGCCGCTGGCCACCTCCGCTGCTTGGCTGTTTCGGCCAGGGGAAATGAGGGAGAGGCGGGGCCTCTGTCTCTCTCTCCCTCATTTCTCCTGGCTGAGACTGTGACAGGCAGCGAGGGGGGGAGGGAAGTGGAACTTCCAGTGGCTGCAGGCAGCATGGTGGCAGATTTAATCTGCTGCTGCGGTGCCCACCCCACCTGAAACTCCGAGCCAGGCGCGGGGCCTAGGCCGGAGGAGGTGGCGGCGGCGACGATGATGGTGGCAGTGGATCAGGTAAGTGATATTCGGAATCTGAGTAGCCACTCAGGCTTGGGGATGGGCGGAGGGGAGTGCCCCTCCACCCATCCCTGAGCCCAGGCCCATGTAGCACACTGCCCCCAGGCTGGGGAGCACCTCTAGCACCGCCGGCGGCAAGATATGGGGGTCCACATTTCTTCCTCACCATGGACCCCGCTTAGGCTAAGGCCGGCCCTGCATCTATGCATCTCCCCACCTCTGGCCCGGGTGCCGTAACATTTGGTGGCCGAGCCAATTTGGAGCTGGAGTGACAGCTCCCATCATGGCTCGGAGCAGTTCGGGGCCATGGTGGGAGATGTCACATGTAAAACACCCTTAGTCCCTCACTCTGTGTTCCAGATGAAGTCCTGATTTCTCCAGGTTATCCAGGGCACATGGATAACCTGGAGAAATCAGGGTTTCAGGTGGTGAGTGACAGGTGTGGGGGTCACTTTGGAAAGAGGCAGGTGAAGAGGTAACTTTTCTGCTGTGGCTTTTACCCCAGTGAAGCATTGTGACATCACAATGCTCTGAAGGGGCATGGCCATGTCAGAAAGGACTTGAAGCAAGGAAAGTCCCTTTGCCTGCCCCTTGTTAACATGGTCATGCCCCTTGGAGAATTATGGCATTCATTCATTGTGACAGTCTGAAAGGGGTGTGTCCCCTTCTGTTGTGGCCCCACCCCTTTGGGTCAAATCCTGAAAGAAGTGGCAACCCTAGCTGGGAAACAAGCTCCCCAACCTCTTCTCCGCTTCTTGGGGACTCCTGAGGCAAGTTACTAGCTTTGCCTCACCCTGATTATCTTCTTTCTGAACAGTAAACTCCATCTTTTAGGATGCATTCACATGAGATGGAAAAATTGCATTCTCCTGTTTGCTCCAGGTATTTTTTTTTAAGTGCATGAATAAGGTCACAGAACGCCTTGTTCTGCATGCGCTGCCACACAAATCCAGGTTCAACAACCATTTTTTTTTGTTCTTCCATCTTTTGTGTAACATTGGAATAGACGTTTCCCATTTTCCGACTGCCAAACACCATAGAAACATGTGATATATGGAGGTAGGATAAAGCCACTGCCCCTTGGCAAAAATTACAAGGCCTGAGGCCATGTTCCAGGGCTAGGATCTACTGGAGCATTGCTCAATGCAGGCAGAAAGAGACAAGAGTCTGACAAAGCCTGGAAGTTGCACAGGGGCTGCTCCAGCAATTCCCACAGGAACTTTGCCTATAAGGATCTCTAAAGTGAGTTCATGACCATCAGCAGAAAGGTGGTTGTTCCTGATGTTTGTGGTTTGCACTAGGGGTGGGACATCAGGGCAATTACCAGCTACCAGATTTACCGGTTACCGGATTTAAAAAAAACTGGATTGTCGGATTTGTACCTGTTTACCGGTCCCGGATTTGTTCCATTGATTTCAATGGGGAACTGTCCCCATTGAAATCAATGGAAAAAAAACCTCCCCCTCCCCCTCCCAGACTGTGTGGGTGGAAGGGGGGGCACTCCCCACCCACCCTGCCCAGCCTGGATTATTTTTTATTTTTTTTAACCGTAAGTCCGCACCAGCAGGTACTAGGGTGATCCCTGGGGTGAGTGGTGGTTTAACACCCACCCCACCCCAGGGATCACCCTACCTCCCCACCCAGGGATCGCCTACCTTGCGCTCCGGGCAGCAGCGGCGGTTCGACTCCGGCGGCTTCAGCGCTGGCTGTAGCTGCCAGCTTCAGCGCTACTAGGCCTTCTGGGGAAACCCGGAAGTTCACCGGAAGGCCTAGTAGCACTGAAGCCGGCAGCCACAGCCAGCGCTGAAGCTGCTGAAGTCAGACCGCCGCCGCCCGGAGCGCAAGGTAGGCGATCCCTGGGTGGGGAGGTAGGGTGATCCCTGGGGTGGGGTGTGTGTTAAACCACCACCCACCCCAGGGATCACCCTAGTACAACCGTACCTACCTGCTGGTGCGGGCTCTGGGTTATCGGCGGTGGCCCGAAGCTCACACTAGCAGGGACTTCGGGGGAACATTTTTTTTTTTTAAAGCCAGGCTGGGCAGGGTGGGTGGGTGGTGTCCCCCCTTCCACCCACGCAGCCTGGACTGGGGAGGGAAAGTGGAGTGTTTTTTTGTGTTTTTTTTTTACATTGCGGCCATTCATTTGAATGGCCTCAATGTAAAAAATCCGGTACGGGGAATCCGGTAAATGGGCCGGATTACCGGGTTTAATCCGATACTGCCGGTACACCAAATACCAGCAGTATCGGATACCGGAAGATCTGGAATTCCCACCCCAAGTCTGCACCATTAGGGAAGAAACTCGTATCAGCCCCCTGCTGAACTGCTCACCTCCAAAGACCTGCACACTGTAAGTACTTCTCAGGGTTTCACCCAGGGAATGTCTCTGTTACTGTCTCAAATATGAGACAGACAAGAGACAAAGTAATTAAACAGGTCCTTTTCCTGTCAGCAATCTTTAAAGCTTTACAGAGCACTTCTTCGGGCAAGTCAAAGCAAGGCTTAACTTGTGGCAGAGCTCAGCCACATTTTGTTCATGCCAGTGGTCAGTCCAGTACCTGTTCAAGACCCTGCCACCTCTACTGATGTGCAAGACCCCACCCATGGCTGGATTCAGAAGCACCAGTCTCAGCCCAAGTCTCTCCTCTGACAGGGTTGAGGCTGATCAGTAGTGTCAAACAGCTGATTGGTCACCAGCCCCATATCAAGCGGAGTCCAACAACCCTAAGCAAGTCTTTGCAAAGTAGGGGTGGGAACAGGATGCTGGCAGGGAAACTCCAGTGACCCATCTGAACAGCCCCTCCCCCCATGTTTCTGAGATTAAGGAGACTGATTTCCAGGGCAGTCTTGAACTGTGGCACCTCTTCCAGACCCTGCCACTGCTTCTGCTCTGCAAGACTCAGCTTATGGCTGGATACAGAAGCTGTATCGGCATTGTTAAACAGCTGATCAGCAATAACAATGCCAACCCACAACTAAAGCTTAATTCAACCCTGAGCAAGTGCTGGCAAAGTAGAGTGGAAACAGAGGCCTGGCAGATCCCTCTGAATACTCCCCCCATTTCCCACCAACGCTTTTGGGGTCAAGGGAACAGACTTCTGGGGAAGGTTTGAGCATTGGCACCTCTTTATTGTCAAATTGAACACTTGGTTGAAGCCAGAAAAAGAGCCCTACGAAGCTCTCAAGCTTGCCCACACTCGCCAACTGAAGATGGCCCAATAAATGGGATCATTTTAACTCTGCCTCTTGTCACTTCCACATTCTAACTAACCTTTCAAATCAAGGTCCACCCTGAGCCATGCTGCCAATTGGGATGGTGTGGTTAAGGCACACCAGTTTCTGTGGCACAAGGGAGTGACGTCTAACCACTTTTGACTTCACCAATCCAATGGGTTGAGTACCCATTCATAGCTGGGTGGACTGGAGGTAACTGGCCTGCGAGACACCAAGCAGGACTTGAACCCATAGTTTCAGTCATCACAACACTTCAAAGAGGTTGTGGCTATGCCATTAAGGGGTGGGAGAGTCTGCTCCACCCACCTCTGCTTTGGAGAGTTGTGGCTTCATGACATTATGAAAGGGTGTGTCTGAAAGGGGTATCTCATTAGTTAGCATTTGCTGGACCAAAACCCAGCATCTTCCTTTTACCATGTGGGATGTCCCCTAAATCCAGACATATCAGGACCGGCTTCGTCTTATAAGTAACATCTTTCAGCTTTTTCAACTGATGTAATATTCTCTCTTTATCTCTCAGTTCTGCCACACAGGCGATAACTGTTCTACAGAGCTCTGGGTTTGGTTTCTGCCTCTTGTTTGACATCCTGTAGGCTCTCTCCACCACAATGGGGTCATCATGTGGTAGCTTCAGGACACTGGGCAGCCATGTCTCCAGGAAGAATATAAAGTCTCTCCCCTCCTCCTTTTCTGGTAGCCCATGAATCCTTAGAGTGCGGGACTGGGACTGACTCCCCATTAGCTGCATACAGGGGCCGAGATGGTGGTATTCTCTAGCCAGGTGTTCCACAGCCATGAAACACTGCTGCGTTTTCACCTTCTGTTTCCTGACTGAAAAATCAGTCTCTGCTGCTGACTGGGCCAAGCTGCTGACTAGGCATTCCAGCATGTCCATGCGAGAGTTTAAAGCTACAATCTTACATCAAAAGCTTTAACCACCTCTAAGTTCTGGTCTGTTTTCTTTTTTATTTCTAACAGCAGCTCTTTCACAGAGGCATCACTGCAGTCCACACTGTTGAGTGGATTTAGAAGCTCAGGATTCACATGAGGTGTCGATTCAGAAGCCCATGATGCAGCTCCCCTGCTTTGGCAGAAATCCTTGGGTGGGAGTTTTGCGTGGTTTGCTTTATTACTTGGCATCTTCATTCCAGCTGTGCTGCTTTGCCTTACCTGGGATCTAGACTATAAATGTTCATGGCTTTAGCTTTGTCAGCCTAGCACCAGCATGCTGATCTCTGTCCTTTGCCGTTCACAGCATCCACATGAGGAGGGGACGGTGGATCATCACTGCAGTGGCTGCCCCTGGCTGTGACATCACAATGGCTACTCTGCCAGTGACTTTTGTGTTGCATCCAGAATATATGTGTGTGTGTATGTGTGTGTGTGTGTAAGAATGAGAGTGGTGTCATTATCTATTATTTGAGTTCAGAAAACGAAAGTCCTGCTACTAGTGCTATCTGCAAACATCCTCCTTTAGCTTATGTAATAGAGGCATAATATGTCTTTGAAACTCACAGAGAAAAGTTCTAATCTTGCTTCTCAGTTAGTATCTGATTAATCTAGTAAATGTGCCCATTGTGTGCTGCAGGTGGATTTAGTTTATTCTAGGGCTGAACCAAGTAAAAGAAAAAGTATTTGTATTTCTGAGTAGCTGAGTACCAGGCCCGAGTGTTTGGGAGCTGCTTGGTTGAATATTCTGTACCATTTGGCACTTGGTAAAATACTCAGTAAAATCCTGAGTATTTTGCAGAGTATTTTACCAGAGTTCCCTAAGTGGTAGACACTAGACAGGAAGGGAGTCAGCAGAGCAAACCCACTGAGAGGACATGGCCAATGGAGTCAAAGTGGAGCCAGCTCGCTGCCTGTCACCGCTGGTGAAGTCCCCCCAGAGCTGCAACTCCGGTGAGGTTCCCCAGCACTGCATGAGATCGGGCCACCATCTTTTCTCTGGGAGCATGCTGGGAAATGCTGTCTTTAGAATGCTGTCTTTCTGGGAGCATGCTGGACTTTATTTCCTAGCATGCTCCCAGAGAAAAGACGGCAGCCCAATCTATGTGCAGTGCTGAGGGAACTCACCTACACCCACACACACTTTTACTCCCCTTGCCCCACCAAAGTTGTTTAAATGATGTATATAATGACTAAGGGACCAAACCCAGCACCAAATTATAGATCATCATAATTTGTGGTATAAGCTGTAATATCACACAAACGTACATATTTTCCCACTTATACTATATTGCTGCTTTTCTCTTAAAGTTGTCACATGTCAGAAAGATATAGCAGAGCAGTCAAGCAGCCATGAATTCCTCATAATTCTCCTTTAGTGAGGCAGACATTTTTCCATTGTGAAAATGTACCAGATTCTATCTGTCCATTCTCCCTCACCTGAAGGGGTTGCTCATTTGCATGCTCTAACTACCACATTGACAGCCACAGAGCTTGGGTGGGTGCAGAGAGGTCTGTAATAGTCCATGGTTGGCAGTATGAGAAATAGCCCAAGGAGAAAGTTTTTGAGTGAAAGTGGGAGACAAACCAGTGATTCTGCAAATATTCTCTCTTATGGTTATCCAAAGAGCTTGTGTGAGTGGGAAAACCTTGTTTGTGTGTTAAAACATGTGACACTTCTTTGGTTTTGTAACCAGAACCCAGACTGCCAAAGGGCTGGGGCTATGGAGGGCAGGCCATGGGGGCCCTGCATTTTATTTTCACCCTGGACCCCAAATATTCTAAGTTCAGCCCTGACTTTTGTCATTAACAAACTTGTGTCTTCCTGAAATGTGAATGCCAGCCTCACAGGGTACCATAGAGAAGCTTTTATGCACAGCTTAATGAGTTTTTTTCTGAGACGATTGCATTCCCTTCTCCTTCTAAGGCCACTTTTACATGGATGCCACCCACCCACAAACACCTGGAAACACCCATCGGATGGGTGGGAGAGTGTCTGTGTAAAAGTCCTCGAGTGGGTGGGCGAGCATGCCCGACCCACCCGCCAACACCCATGGAGCAGCTGCGAGGGAGCCTCCTCATGGGTGGAGATAGGTGGAGATGGGTGTCCAACACCCAAGTGTCCGTGTAAAAGCGAAAACACCCACGCGGGCCGGACCAGTGGAGCCCCACCACGCTGGTGCCACAGGTCACGCACGTGCCGCCACACAGACACGCCCACAGGGGGGGACGCCAGACGTCCGTCCAAGAGCCCGTAAAGGAGGGCAGAACCACGGCACACATGCGCGGGCTCCCACGATGGCGACCAGGAAGGGCAACAAGAAGGCGGTGCAGGGGTGTGTGCCCCAGGCAGAAGGCACAAGGGGGGGTGTCCACGGCCGCCGGTACGGGGGGGCCCAGA
This sequence comes from Sphenodon punctatus, assembly GCA_003113815.1. NCBI lineage: Eukaryota > Metazoa > Chordata > Lepidosauria > Sphenodontia > Sphenodontidae > Sphenodon > Sphenodon punctatus. The sequence goes on along the minus strand of QEPC01014152.1, from coordinate 104,481 downwards.
TGGGAGGTACAAGGGGAGGTGCCCTGCCGGGGGGGGGGAAGGGGGAACACGCCAGGCCATAACACAGCACACGTCTCCCGGCACAGGGCAGAGGGCCCGCACCGACCCCCCCACAGACCGAGGACCCCCAGGGTACATCCCAGGGGCACAGCCAGAGGAGCAGCAGTGATAGCGAGGTGAGCGCGAGGGAACACCGCCCCCCCAACTGGGATGGGAGGGTCACGCCCCAGGCCCGGCACCATGGCCCAGGGAATACAGGGCAGGCGGCAGCCGCATAACCCGGTCCCCCGTCCCCCCAGGACAGCTTCCAGACAACAGAGCACTGCACCACCGGGATGACGGCTGAGGAGAGCCCCCCCCAGACATCCAGGTGAGCTGAAGGGCACCCCAGGGGGGGAGAGGGGAGGGCAGGCCCCTTGGGGGCACAGAGGGGGGCAGCAGGACCCAGAGTAACCCCTAATGCACTACCCCCAACAGGACACGACCATCTCCACGGCTACCACAGCCACAGGGCGGGCCCCATGCCTCCAAGCCGGTCAGCCCCCCCCACGCAGGTCCCAAAAGGGGGAGCCCTGGTCAAGGCAGGAGATCGGGGACTTTATATGCGTGTGGGGGTCCAAAAGGGTCCAGCATGACCTGGTACACAGCTACAAGACCAGACAGGTCTATGAAGCCATTGCCCAGGAGATGCTGCGGCAGGGGTACAATAGGGATGTCACCCAGTGCATGCAGCAGGCAAAGGACTTGAGGTCTGGATATAAACACATCAAGGACAACAATCTCAAGTTCAGCGGGGCCATGCACGCAGCCGAGTTCCAGGAGGAGCTGGACAAGTTCCTCTGCATGGATGGGGACATTGTGGCCTCCCGTACACACCAAACCACCACACTCCGTGCGCATCCCCAGCACCCCCAGGCCTACCAGCCACAAGGGTCACACGGGGAGCAAGCCCCCAGGAAGCAGAGGAACAGGATCCAGATATGATCGCCCCAGCGGGGCATTGGGGGGGGGAGAGAGAAGGTCCTGGGGCCCAGGTGCTGGTAAACACTAATGGCCCCCCATCCCATTGCAGCACAAGGCAGCCTGGAGGTGCACAAGGTGGAGGTCATGGAGGAGGTGGACGAGGCGGGCCCAGCAGTACCCTCACCACAGGTGAGGCGCACCTCCACGGTGGGGCACACTGGCCAAGGGACCACAGGGGGGCAGTGTGCAGAGGGGTGTGGAGGTACAGGGTGGGGAGGGGGCACCCGGGGGTGCATGACCACAACCAGCAGGGCCCAACAGGGGTTGGGGTGGTGGGGACAGGCAGGAGGGGCTGGTGGGCCCACAGCGGCCCCCACGGAACACATGACTGGCATGGGCCCCACCTGCTGTGATCAGCTGCCGGGGGGCCATCCCATGAGAGGGCAGAGCAGGGAACCCCACAGGGAAGTGCAGAGGGGAGCTGCCACACTATGGTAGCGGGCAGTGGGGCAAACTGGCTGGAAGCACTAACATGGGGCGCTTTTAAACGATCCCGCTCACAAGTGAGATCGTTCATTCTGCCGCATCTCCCCCACGCCTTTCTCTCTACGACATGTCTGATGTTCAGAAGAGCATCAGACATGGTGTAGAGAGTATGTGTGCATGCACATCCTTCTGTGAATGCGCACTCTGCAAGGAAACCCGGAAGTGCGTGTTAAAGTCGGCACATCGGTGATCTGCCTTGAAGGGGGCAGGATCGCTGGGCTGGCTTGATGCGGGGGAGCCGCGGCTGCATTCCGCGTCTGGCTTTTAAATGGACGGTGTCAATGGCAGCTGTTAAAGGGCTCAGCCGCCATTTCTGTCTCGTTTAAAAGTGCCCATGGTGTCCAACCTCTAATTCACAGACCAGGCACCTGCTTGCGCGAGGAATGTGGCTGCCGGCAGCATGGAGTGGAACTGGGAGATGCAGGCCAGGAACCAGACCTGGAGGGAAGACCTCGGCAGGGAGCTGCTGGAGGAATTGCAACTGTTAGCCACGGTGCACTCCCGGGAGCTCACGCTCACAAGGGAGCTCATCAGAGGGGAGGGGGAAAGGGACCGGGAGATCCTGGCTGCCATGATGGCCTGGCCTTGCACCGAGCACCTCTGGGACAGGCACCAGGCTGCCGCCCTCCAACGCGAGCAATGGCACGCCTGTGATGGGCTGGAGGGTCAGGCCTCATGGCTCATGGACCTCATGGGGGAGGCGATGGAGGCCCTGCAGTGTGACCCCTAGCGCGACAGGCCCCACCATGCTGCAGGAGGGTCGGCAGCTGATCAACACCATGGCGGCAACCCCCTCCTTGCACCTCGGCCACCGTGGTTCCCCCAGCAGCACGGGGGCCCTACCCGGGCCTGGTACATGGGGTCCCCCTCCCCCACATAGGGCAACGGGACCTGCTGGTGGGGCCACCCTTCCAGCCCACACCCCTCTTGGTCCCGCCCCACTGCAATACCGCTCCCTCCACCAGGAAGCGATGCCCCCACCCCAGGACCATGCACCCCAGGACAACCAACCGCCCATGGTGGCTTCCCCACCCCCTCCAGTAAGGCCACAGCACCCCAGGGGCGGGCCCTGGGGGTGAGGGGGCACTACACGGGGGAGGGCTGGACAGGCAAGATGGGGCACCGAACAGGGCACTGCCCTGGTAGGGAACACAGTACAGAACCCACACTGAGCACATGCACCACAGAAGCCGTGGAGCTACAGCCATGGCCGTAGCCAAGCGTACCAGCTCTGTGAAGCTGTACCGGACTGTGCAGGGTCCATAATACCATGGTCGGGTCAGTACAAGGGCCCCCTTCATAGGGGGTTGCTCCACGTCACATGTTATGCTCATGTGGGGTGTAGGGGGCTCCCTGGGTGACCACGGGGCCCCCAGTGGCCCGGGCCCCCAGTGGGAAAGAGATAGGTGCACAAGAAGATCGCTTACCCCATTCTTGATTCTCCTTGCAGGGACCGTCAGCGGAGGCCAGGATGGAGGGGCCAATAGATGACAGGGGGGCCGGGCCATCCAGTCGGCGATTGCTGCAGTCAGCTGTGGCTAGAGCTCGCTGGCCTGCGAATCCCAATGGTGCAGCCAAGAGGGGGCATGGGCGCCCCTGATGTTAACCACCCCCACTCATTGTACACATCCCCCACCAATAAAAATGCTGAACCTACACCGCGCTGTCGCTTCCTCTGTCCCAGGACAGGTGGCCAGGGGGGGGGCTTGTGGGGGGTCTCTGGTGGGGGGGGCACTGTACAGTGTCCGGCCAGCCAACAGGGCCGGGGGCCAACTCGGTGAGACCACTGGCAGTTGTGCTGGCTGGAACAGGTGTACACAGACCCGTCACACTCACAGGCGGACTGGCGAGTGGCAGCAGGCAGGACACTGCGGGGCCCAAGCACCCTGCGGCAGACAGCGAGGGGAGTGTGCACACAATCCGGCAACCCATGGTACCCATTCCCGGGACCCCCGTCGCCCACACATGGCACAGAAGCAGGGCTGTGGTTCAAGGGTACTACCCAGGTTTATTGAAGGGGTGCACAGGATTATGGATGTGGGTCGGGTGCTGCCTGGGCAACAATGCGGCGGCAGATGGCATCCCTGTTCTCCTCTGAGATGCGCCAGAATGCCCCACCCTGGGCATGTTGGTACAGGGGCATGGGACCGGCCCTGTGCACTGGTGGTGAGTTGTCCAAGGCAGTGCCTCCTGTCTCGCATACATTGTGCAGGATGCATGCTGCCAGGACAAGGATGGGGGTGTGGTCCAGGTTGAATTGACTCCTGTTCATCAGGAGGCACCAGCGCATCTTCAGGAGCCTGAAGATGCTGCGTGCGGACGACAAGCGCTCGTTGAACAGGCGGTGGTCTGGGCTGCACACCACTGGATAGGCCCGCATGAGCCACGGGCTGAATGGGTAGGTGGGGTCCCCTATCACAACAGGGGCCATGGGAACCCCTGCTATCATGCGGTACAGGTTGGGGATGATCTCCCCATCAAACATGTGTGCATAGAACGGGGAGGCACGCAGGATACGCATGTCATGGCTCTGCCCTGACTGGCCTGTGTACACATATATAAACAGGCCCCTATGATCCACTACGGCCTGCAGATTGATGGAGAAGGCCTGTTTCCTATTCATGTAGTCGATATTTGCATGAGGGGGTCATATGATGGGGATGTGGGTGCTGTCAATGGCCCCGATGCAATGAGGGAACCCCAGTTCCTCGAACCCACGCATCACCTCCTTGAGGTCACAGAGCTGGATGACCTGCTCCAAGAGGAGCTCCACGAGCAGGTCTCACACATCATGGAGGGCCCTGTTCATGGTGGTGGTGCCCACCCTGAACTGCTCCCCCATGCTCCTGCAGGAATCCGGGGTGGCCAGCCACCACACCACAATGGCCACACGCATCCCTGGTGTCAGTAGGAAGCACATGTTCATCTCCTGCCTCCGGAGGTGGGGGTTGAGGAGCTCCCCCAAGCGGGTCAGGAGGGAGTGGGTCATCTGGAAGTGGTCCGACCATTCCCCGTCCGTCCAGGTGGCCAACATGTTTTCCCACCAGTCATTGGTACGGGAATGTGACCAGTGCCGTCGCAGGGTCAGTAGGGTCACACAGCGGCCGTACACATTGAGGGTCCATCGGGCCAGGACAAGCTGGCCTTGCTGGGATACTGCAGAGCCCAACAGGGCACGGTGTCAGATGGCTGCCTGCCTTTCCCACTGCATAGTCGCTGCCCTCCTGAGGTTTGCTACCCTCCGCCGCCATGCCCCCAGGAGGACAGAGCCTCGATCTGTCAGGCTGAGCAGGGCCATCTGCTGTAGCAGCATGCGCAGCAGCAGGAGGGATGCGTCCAGGATTCGCAGCAGCACATCCCGGGGCTGTGGGTACTCGTCCCCCAGCAGCATGGTTCTGCAGCTCCCCACTCCCAGCCCCACCCCCCGTTGGCACGTGCCCTGGCTGCAGCGTGCTCCGCTGTGCGGCCTGTGCCCTCAGCCCACACTCCCCTGGTATCACAGGTGCACCTCTGTGTCCACCCAGCTCGGTGTCGCTGTTCTCTGTTTGCTGCTCAACCCCATGCTACCGCCTCTATGCCCCATGCCCGACTGCCTGCATTGGGTTGCTTATGTACTGTGTAGCCCGGTGGGGGCAGGCCACCGATTGGTGCTGCACTGGGGGTGTGCTGGAGCTGCCACCGGTTGCCGGGCCCAACTGATTATTCCCGCGAGTCTGCCGGCCGCATGCCCTCCGGGGGGATGGGACCGTGCACACCCCAGGGACCGCTGCCTCCGCACCTGCACTACATTCCCCCCTGCCATGGTCCGCCTTTGCATGCTGCAGCTGTGCGCAGTGTGGATGCAATGCCTGGCTCGGCTCCTTCACCTGGTGCACTGCCCGGCCGTGGCTTCCCTCATCTCTCATCACCTGTGCTGGATCCCTTCTGTCCTGTGTGTGGGTTGCAGAGCCCTGGCCCCAGCAGACTGGCCTATCTATGGCATGCAAGGCCACCTGTGGGTGAGGGTAGCCTCTCATTATGTGCTTGTCTCAGTCACTGCAGTCCTCCGTCTCCTGCCTGTTGCTTCACCGGAGCGGGCCCTACTGCTGCCATGGCCGGTCATTGTGCAGGGCCCTCAGCCAGGGATGTAAGGGAGGGGTGGCCGCCCTGTGTGGACATGCTGTTGGGGGCCCTCTGGCTGAGCCCCAACATTTAGCTGTTGGTGGGCGACCCCCTGTCAGTGGAGGATGGCTTTTGGCTCCTGTCGTGGTACATGTGGACGATGGGACACCAGGTTGGTGTCCCAGCGTGCCGGGGGCATTCCCTTGAGCTCGGCTTCATCCTCCTGCACCAACCTCCTTGGGGGCACCCACCCACCATTATAGTGCTGTGGACCGCTGTGGAGTTAACGGCCACTCGCCTGCTGATGGAGCAACCTGGGTTCAGCCTCGCCTTGCTGTCCGGGGGTCCCCCTGTTGCTTCCCTGCACCCTCCTGCATGCCCACGGCATCCTGCGTGCACCCTCAGATGTGGGGGCCCTCCTGTGGGACCTGGGCTTGCTGTTCCCTGAGGGCGGCTTGGGACATGCGGACGGTGGACCTGGGAGCAGGGGGAGTTGTTGGAGCTCCTCCTGCATGTCCTGGAGTGGCCACACCGTGCGCAGGCCAAGCGCTGGTGCTGGGCGCGGGGTCACTGGCCCTATTGACCGGGTGTTGTCCCGGGCCTGCTGCTGCTGGCGCTGCCCCCCCTTGTTGCCCCATCCCCCTGCCCTGCCCTGTTGTTGTTGCCCCCTGTTGCTGGTTCCTCAGTTCATTAAAGGCTTTTGTGTTCCTTCCTGGTGTGTCCGTGTTGTGCTTTGCTTTGACCTCTCCCCTTGTGCGGGTGCCTCTGGGTGTGTGTGTGTTGTGGGGTTGCCTGTGTTGTGTGGGTGCCTTCCCTCCCCTTGTCCCCCATGGGCTGTGTACCCGTCCCTGTGTGCTTCTGTTGCCTGCTGTGTGTGTGCTGCTCTGCTGGGAGGGGGGGCTGGCTCTGTGCCGGGGCTGTGCAGGGCCGGCTCCTTTGTAGCAGCTGTCATCCCATCTCCCTCCTGCCCCGCCCGCGCGGGTCCAGACGGCTCGGGGCAGGGCCGCGTTGCGCGGCTTCCTTTGCCCTCAGTCGGCCATGTCCTGCCGTTGCTGTGCCAGGTGGGGCTTCCCTGCCGGTCCTGTCTGTCCGTGTACTTGCATGGGTGTTTGCTGGGTGCTTCCCGGGATGGGTGTTTAACCGTTGGATGTTTACCAGCCCCTCCCCTTTCCATCCCACAACCCCCCACGGCACTGTCCGTATATCTGTGTCCCTGCTCGGCGCTGCCAGGTGTTCGCTGGGTGTGTTCACCCACTCATCCACACCCATCTCCACCCATCGGCACTGCTGCACCATCTGTGTAAAAACAGCCTAAGTATTTCTACACTTAGGTCTGGAAAGATCAAAATGTCCTTCATAGGGTGTTTTTCCTAATTTCCTAGCTTCTCTTAGTATCCCTTCTTTTTCTTGGAATTTAAAACTTTTTATCATACTGGCCCTTGGAGGGACATTTTCTGCTGGCGTTGGCGTCAGGGCCCTGTGTGCACACTCAATTTCTAGAGGGCTAGCTAAGTTGAATATTTTAGATCAGTCAATGGAATATTTTAGATCCACAATGAAAATAAAACAATGGAATATTTTAGATCCACTTCAGTTACTCTCTAGCTCACAGTCTTTGTGCAGGCCATGTCCAGCCATGGAATGGGCCATGTTTATGATTGTTGGGCAGGGGAGGAGTGGCTGGTGTGTGCCACAATGCTGATGGGAACCCTGTGGTAGAACAGTGATGTGTAGCTGTTGGTGAATGATCCCCTTTCTGTGGGTGTTGGCTTCAACCTCCTGTCCCCTTACATGTGGCTGTTGGGGCACCCCTTTGTGGGTCTGGAGTGCCAAGGCGTGCCAGGGAGCTCGGATTCACGCCCCATGCCAACCTGACCATGGGTCCCCACCTGCTGTTATGCTGCCATGGGAACCCCGTGAGCTTTCTTCTGTTCACCAGGTGGCTGGACATCAGGAGTTCTGTCTGGCCCTCCAAGCTGGTGGGCCATATGCTGCCTGCAAGCTGCTATGCATGCCCTCGATCCAATTGTCAGGACAGCCTTGGGGAGCTTGGCTTGCTTCTGCCTGATGTCGGTGACCCCTTCCTGACTGGGATGCTCACAGAGCTGGAGAGGGATGCCCTGACAGCTGTGCTGAGCCATTCAGATGTCAGAGTAGCTGCTGACACGGGACACCCCCTCCTGCCCCACTTCATGGTGAATGCCCATATGCATGCCTGTGGATACCGGGAACGCATATGGGGCTGAGACCTCTTCGCCTGGTAGGGCCTTGTCCAGGGACCCATGTTCCCCAAGCACCTGGCACCAGCACTGTGATCCTGCCTTTGCTGCAACCTCCATCGTGCAGCCTCCCTGTGATGGAACGGCGCTATTGCTCCCACTTGGCCATGGTGCTTGCTTCCTTTCACCTGCGTGACCCTTTAACCTTTAAAACCTTTATTTGGCGCGGGCTTTCGCCATGGCCATAAACTTCGAAACATACAAACAGACAAACAAACAACCTTTAAAACAAGGCGTACAGTAGAAACTGCCTCCAAATATGCATATAAACTTAAATCAGTAGCACCAGATAGCATTGGGAGCCTTCGATACATTGTATGAAGGATAAAACATACAATTTAGTCAACATAACGAGCTGGGTTAGTGTTAGGTATCAACCTGTGGGCCATATCAAAGCAACAATGACATAACAATTACTCGAAAATGGTTTCCCACTTAAATATTCAAAAGAGAAACCTAGGTCCCTAAGTAAACACCCCAAATATTGGATCCAGGGGTAACATCTGAGGCCCAGATACTGAAGTTCTTCACAGAGGCATTTCAATGTTGGCACTTCCTCATGCTGAGTGAGCAATCTGAGCCAGTACCTTACAAATGCCTTTTTTGCTTGAGCTGCAATTGAAAGGACACCCTGCGTGACCCATCTGCCTCCCCATCTGTCTACTGTGGTATGATTTGTGGGTCTACCTAATAACGCTTTCCTGCCAGGTCTGCCTGCGATCTCCTCGGGCCCCATGCTTGGCTCCTTCCTTGCACCCTGGGGTGCTACCCCTATATCGCTGGCATCTGCTCTCCCTGGCCAGTGTTGCAGCTTACTTATTGGTCCCTGTGCCAATAAATGTTTGCCTAGTTTAGCTTCCTCTGTTCTTCTGCCATGTCCAACGGCTGCCCCAGGTGATGGTGCTTGTATCCTGGGTGTGGTATATTGGGGATCGAGCCTTGGGGGTCATGGAGCTGCGTTGGGGCGGAGTGCTTGCTCCAATGGGTCACATTGCCATCTGTATGCTGGGCATGCTGTTGATCTGGCCATCCGTACCAGGGTGGGGGTGGGGATTGGCCTTCAGCTTGTGGGCACTTGCAGGTCTTCTTTGCTGGGTGTTACTGTGCTGCGGGGCTCTGCCTATCACCTCCTGCACCTGGCTCTGGGATTCCGGGTCCATGAATGGTCGGGCCCTGGGAGCATTCTCTGGGAGGGCGTGGTGGGGGTGTTGCAAGCTCTCAGGTGGTGACCACGGCCCACTCCCCTATCATTGCCAGATCCCCGTCCCCATCCCCTGCTTTCTCCTTCCTTCTAGCTACTGTGCTTGTGTTCCTGTCAGTGCTGTGGATGGGGGTAGGAGGTGGGTTTGGCCTGTTGGTTCCAGTGGGCACCTTCATGCTGGGGTCAGGGTGTAATGGGTGATCTGAGGGTTGCCCCTGTGTACGTGTGTTCCCCCCTCCCCTCCGTATATGCGGGCTCCCTGGTTGTTGCGACCGTGTCCTGCCCCACTGGCATGCTCCCCCACCCTCTCCGCTTTAGTGTGGGTGGTGTTACCATGGGGACCTGGGAGCTGGGGCAGCTGTACCTGCATGTGCTGTGGCCATTACTCCGATTGAACCGTGCCCGAGGGGGGGGGGGGCTGCCTGTCCATGTGACCCTTTCATCCATTGCACCCCCCCATCCTAACTGTGGTGTGGAACTCATCCTGAGCCCTGTGCATCCCTGCCCTGTGCTTGTTGGGCTGCTGCTGCGTTGCAACTGCCTTGTGTTTTTTGGGATGCACCTCTTCGCTCTGTGCCCTCCGTTCCTGGCTTTGGCTTGCGCTTTGGTGCCTGCTGCCCTCAACCCTGTTCCTGTCCTGTTGTTCCTGGGTTTAGGGAGTTCTGTGGGCAGTGGTCTGTGCTGGTGTGGTCCCCACCCATGTCGGGGCTTGCCTGTTCTNCTCATCCTGAGCCCTGTGCAGCCCTGCCCCGTGCTTGTTGGGCTGCTGTTGCATTGCAGCCGGCTTGTGTTTTTTGGGAAACGCCTGTTTTCTCTGTGCCCTCTGATCCTGGATCCAGCGTGTGCTTTGGTGCTTGCTGCCATCACCTCAGCTGTCCTATTCCTGGCCTGTTGTTCCGGGGTTTGGGGTGGGGTTATTTATTATATTTATTATTTATATTTATTAGCCACCCCCTCATGCCTACGGCATCTCGGGGCGACTCACAACATCACAACATACAAAATACAAAACCCTAACAACATTTTAAAAAACATCTTTAAAAATCCCATCTGTGGGTGGTGGTCCGTGCCAGGGGGGTTGGTGCCTTTTTGGGGCTCATCTGTTCTTCTTGGTGACTATGCTCGGTCCCGGCCCCTCTCCTGTGGTTGGGGTCCCCTTTCTCCCTCATCCTGCAGGGTTTCCCGGTGTGCTTGTGTGCACTGCAGTCTGTGGGCGGGATCTGGGTTTGGGGGGAGTCCGTGTCGGCCAGCTGTCTGGCCTGTGTCTTGGAGCTTGACAGGGCATGCTTCTTGGTATGTCTTGACCTTGCAGCTCCCTCTGCCCCCACCCGCTTGGAGTCTGGCAGTGTAGGGGAGGGTCCGTGTGCCACGGCTTCGTTTGCTCTTGCTCGGCCATGTTGTATCGTCACTGTGCTGGGTGTGGTTTTCCCTTGGTTCGGTGTATGGGCGGTCCGTGTAAACATTATGGATGTTTGCTCGGTGTTGCCCTGGGTATGTGTGTGCGCTGGCCCCTCCCCTTCCTTCCCACAACCCCCCATGTTGGTGTCTGTCGTCTCCCTACTCGGCACCACCTGGATGTGCAGTGGGTGGGTGAGCTCACCCACCCATCTCCACCCACCAGGCCCGCGGCGGTTTCCATGTAAAAAAGGCCATATTGAGCTCTTCCTTTTGAGCCAAGGGTGCACTTTTCAGTATGAACTGGAAATGCTCTCTCCTCATCAGGACTCGAGTTCAGGATTATCCTGTGTCCCCAGCCTTTGCTGACAGTTTTGCCATCTTATTCATAGGAGAGCAATTAGCACTGGTTCCACTGGTTCCTTCAGATGCTTTTGGAGTTTCAGTTCTTACTACTAACCCTTCTTGCTAAATCTACATGCTGGCTCCATCTTCCTTGTGACTGCCATTTTCCCTCAGTAATATCAAGGAACCTCAACCCTAGCTGGGAGGGAGACATATGTTTGCACACCCGAATTGTCTTAATAACCTTGCATGATAACAAGGAGGATAACCTGAGGATGCTAACAAGGAACCTGCTTGTTTGTCTGCTCAGTCTAGCCTTGCAGAGGGTACATGAGTTGTTTCATTCACCCTTGAGGAGAAGTCTCCACCAGGATTGTTGAGAGAAATTTGAGACTCCAGTATTTTCTGAACGCTGCTGGAGGCCCCTAGCTCTCATCCCCTTATCATAAGTTTTCAAATTAAAATCTGGAGATGATATTGATACTTTGTTCACACACTTACTACTTGCAATTATTATTTTGCTCATCATATTTAAATATATATTAAGAAAAAAATTCCTGTAGTTCTTGAGCCTGGGGGCCGAATACAATTGTACCCCCATTCAGAAGTTGACTCTGGATGTGGATGCACTCGCCAGCTACCGGTCCGCCTCTAACCTTCCCTTTTTAGGGAAGGTTATTGAACAGGCAGTGACTCTGCAGATCCAGATTCATCTGGATAGCATCGGTTTCCTTGACCCATTTCAATCAGGGTTTTGCTCCGGCTATGGTACAGAGATGGCGTTGGTGGCCTTGGTGGATGATCTCCACCGGGAGAGGGATGCAGGACGTTCAAGATTACTAGTCCTGCTAGATCTCTCAGCCGTGTTTGATACAGTGGACCATGGGCTGCTGCTGAGATGATTGTGTGACCTGGGGGGTCTGGATGGGACTGTCCTAGGATGGTTTCAGTCATTCCTCTAGGGAAAGACCCAGCAGGTTGTCCTGGGGGCAGAAACATCTAGCCCCCGGGCCCTGGACTGTAGCATTCCGCAAGGTTCAATCTTGTCTCCATTATTATTTAATGTGTATATGCAGTCCTTCTTGGGGGAGATCGTGAGAGGGTTTGGTGTGCGTTGCCACCAATACACTGATGACACCCAGTTTTACCTCTCCTTTTCAACTGACCCAGGTCCTGCCGTCTCTGTGCTGTCTCAGTGTTTGGAGGCTGTTGCAACATGGTTGTGGCAGAGCAGACTGAAGCTCAACCCTGATAAGATGGAGGTGATGGTGGTGGGTAAAGCGGGGGAGGTGCTGGTCCTGCTTGTGTAGGGTGTGCACCCCTCTGTGGCCCAGCAGGTATGAAATTTGGGGGTGGTATTGGACTCAGGCCTCCGCCTGGATCGGCAGGTGGAGGTGGTAGCAAGGGTGGCTTTCCGCCAGCTGCATCTGGTGCGGAGGCTGCGCCCATACATCTCCAGATCTGACCTGGCCACTCTGAACCATGCCTTCATCAACTGAAGGCTGGACTACTGTAATGCGCTCTATGTGGGGCTTCCCTTGACCCTGGCTCGGAGGTTGCAGTTAGTGCAGAACGCGACAGCCCGCCCCCAAACAGGGACGGGACGAAGAGAGCACATTACACCTGTGCTCCACGCGCTGCACTGGCTGTCTATAATGTACCGAGCCAGATTCAAGGTGCTGACTTTGATTTATAAAGCCCTACATGGTCTTGGCCCCAGATATCTCAGGGACTGCCTCGCCTTCCGCGTTTCAGGATGGCCCCTTCGATCCGCCAGGAGCGCCTTCCTAGAGGTCCCCTGAATGAAGCAGGGGCCACAATGGAGAGGGCATTCTCGGTGGTAGGGCTGTGGTTGTGGAACTCCCTCGGAAGCCCACCTGGCCCTAAGTCTATTGGCCTTTTGTCGGCCATGTAAGACGTGACTGTTCTCCCAGGCTTTCGGGGGTGGGGAGGTGGGGGTAAATGAGGGTTTTTAATTGTTGTGAATTATACTGGTGTTTTAAATATTGTTTTATTTTTATATGGAAGCTGCCCCGAGATGCCGTAGGCATGAGGGGGCAGCATATCAATGCAACTAAATAAATAAATTCACATCCTCTTTATTGGGGCTGCTACGAGACACCAAGGATGTTTTTAAATGTGACACCACCACGGGTGGCCACACTTTAATCTGTGTGGCCACTGGCGGTGCCGTCACATTTGATCCCACCCGCAAGATGTTTCTACGTTCAGGATCAGGGCTCTCCCTGGACTGTGGCAGGATTTAGCCCAAGCTGTGACCATCACTCTGGTCCAGGGAGAGAGCTTTTACGGGTGGGCGCAACAGCCTCATAGACCGCCACACCTACCTATCAGGGACGAGGGCAGACTGCACTCAGCAGTATGGGGGACGTGGCCATGCAGACCATGCCTGCACGTTGCCCTACCCTCTCCCTGCCCCCTCCACAGTCTGGGCCACTGGCACATCTGTTTGGCGGCCAGGCTGAATCCTGCCTGGGGTGAGGACCCTCACCCCGGACAGGATCAAAGCGTGGTAGTGTATATCACTATCATGTATGACAACACCCGGACTCTAGACTAGAGACAGAATGTCACAGCCATACTACTCCAAAATGTAAGTGATGGAGGCAAATTAGTTCAGATGATTTCTTTTATTGGTCCAACTTTTGTTAGTGAGAGTATGTAAGCTTTCAGGTCACATAGGGCCCTTCCTTAGGCTTGTAACAAGTCAGAACTCTGTTCCCTTTAGATTTAATTCACTCATGACCAGATATCCGTTTAGGAATCTGCTTGTTTGTCAGCTCAGTCTAGTCTTGCGGGAGTATCCAGATTGTTACATTTACCCTAGAAGAACAGTCGCCACCAGACATCAAGAGACACAGACTCTAAACCAAGCATTTCATTATCTTCGACTCTTTGAGTCCAACCTTAGCCTATTGGACTATTCTGGCTATGCCAGAATAATGAGGTAACCCCTAACAGCACTATTAAAAAAATTCCTGTGTAAATGGTCCTGGCGTTCCATGATCACTTTGAGAGCTGGGAGGAGGTTTATCAACTCTCACGGTTTGATCCTGAAACTCTCATAGACCAAAATGGGAGTGTCATGGTCAACCACAAAAAGTGACAACCCTTGCTGGGTAGGAGACACGTTTGCACACTCAGATGGTCTTGACAACTTTGAAAACAGGAAATGAACCTAGAGCTGCCCCTAGCCCCAAACTCAGAATGCACTGCATACCAAAAAGTCCAAATATTTATTAAGGACATTAGCTACTTGCCATGGTCCAACCACATAATACAACATAAATACATTTATCCTAAAGCAGTAGTAAATTACAAGTAATAACTCTCGAGTATACAATAATGCCAGGGATTTTCATCCCAAAATTGCATGAATAGTTACTTTGAAATACAAACTGAAGTGGAGAGTGATTTTTCAAGAGGGCATACTTCCCTTCTTACTGAATAACATTAGCTTAGCGCTTTGTTTGTGTGAATGCCTCAGGAGTAAAACAGAAGTGAGGGGGCCCAATTAAAGTGAATTAACTGTTTGTCGGAATATGGCTTAAGCAGGCAGCAAAGGCAAAAATAAGTTGGTTGAAGTAAGTCAGCACTTACCTTCAATTTGGTCAGCATTGAATTCAATCTATGGAAAAAGAAATCAGAGAAATCAGTCCCCTTCATGTTAACTTAATATTGTGCCTGATACAACAGCCCAGGTCTGAGGCACAAGCAACAAAACCATCCTGAACTAAGAGAAAGAAGAACTCAGTAACTCACAGATCAGCTCAAGTTTCCACAGCAGAGGGATGAATTCATTGAGTGGCTTCCCCTTCTAGCAGCAGGTCCTAAATGTAAATGGTCTGTGCTCCACATATCTGAAAGACCACCTCCTCCCCTGTATCTCATCATAGTCCCTAATGTCAGCTGGAAGCACCCTCTTGCATGTACCATCACTGTGTCAAGTCCACATAGCAAGGGCACATAAGACAGGGACCTGTGTTCACTATCTTTTCCACATTGGCAGCAATGCAGCAGAGAAGCATTCTCAGTGGTTACCCTGCTGTTATGGAACTCCCTGGTTCACCCAAGTCTGAGTCTGAGCATTTTTAAGAGACAATGCAAAACCTTTTAATTCAGCCAAGCATTTATCAGGTTGGGATAGTTTTTTTGGAAAGGCTGGGGTAGGGGATTTTTAAATGGTTTTATGTATAGGGGACAGCTGTGACCCACTCTGGCATGGACCTCACCTGCGTGTATATGCAGGCACCACCAGTTTTTTTTATTTATTTATTTATTTAAAATTTAAATCCTGCCCCTCCTGCCCACAGGGCAGACCGGGGCGGAAAACAACATTCATTAAAACAATATAAAATTTTAAAACAATTTAAAAATACAATATGTGGGGAAAGCCCCCATCCCCGCCCCCACCCCACCCCACCCCACCCCTACCCCTCGCCAAAAGCCTGACGGAATAGCCCAGATGTTGCCCTGGGATTGTTCCAGGCTGTAACTTTTGACGGCTAGCCTGGGCTCAGACCTCTGGAAACCCCCAAAGTCACAGCCTTGGCTAAGGCCTGCCCAACCAGGCCACAGTAGGCTTTGTGTATATTTTGGCCTGCCATGACCCAGTCTGGATTGGGGCCTGCCATGGCCAGTCACCATGGCTGCCCATCATGGCAGGGACAGGGTGGTGGGACAGGCGTGGGGATGGGGCCGCCCACCCGCACGTCTGTTGTGGCCCTCCCCAGGCTACATGGGCAGCAGGACGGTGGCCCGGTTGTGGGCACATATGTTGAGTGCCCTGACATGGCCCAGACCATGAATTTCCGTCCTGGACCGAGTCGTGTTTTTACCTTATGTGTATTTATTTTATATATTTTATGCTTTAATTCATCTTGAACTGTGGAGAAAGGGCAGGATATACATTTACATTTTATTTGTTTATTTAATCAAATTTTTATGCCACCCTTCCCATAGGTTCAGGGCAGTTCACAAACCATAAATAAAAATAAAAAGATAGTACAAGCTCTACAGGCCAGATCGGAGTTGGGGGCAGGGGTGTTTAAGAATTGTGCTCAGGATGGGGAAAAGAACAGGGGAGTTCACACCATGGATTTGTGTCATGGATCCATCCCCAATCTTTTAGGGCATGCTATCATCTTTGCTCCTTTCCCCTGAGCTCACTCTTTCAGTACTTGAGAGTGGGAACTGGATCCATGGGTCAGATCCAGGAATTGGAAAGGGGCCAAATAAACCAGCTGTGGGCTAGATTTGTCCCAGGGGCTGGAGGTTCCCCACTCCTGATCTAGTTAATCATGCAGAGGCAGGATTGGATGTGATGATTCTCAGGATTTGTTCTAACCCTATAGTTCTGTAATTATCTCAACAAAAAGCTGACATGATGTGGTCAGCTAGGGCTGGAAGTGTGCAGACAGTTGAGAGGCTGAGGGTTAGAACAAATCCCGAGAACGTTACAAGATCACAGTCAACCACAGTGAACCACAAACAATCATGCGGCGTGGCCAAAGAGCCCTGAAAGTCTGATCGGCAGCATCCAGATGTTCACCACAGTCAATCACCCGCAGGGGCCAAAGCCAACCACGCTTCCGGAGGTCGGGACGGGACCATCCCCGGAAGCATGGTGAAAGCAATTCCCACTAGGAAACTGCCAAAAGTAATGACTGAACGCCAACCACCAGGCGGAATCAGAACAAATGATCCCCAGCTGTGGCGAGAGCTATCGATACATACACTTGGCAGGGCGGTCACCAATCGCTGGAGTATCAAGGTGGTAATGGGGGCCCTACCCTTCCCGAGGGGGATGTCTCCCTGGCTCAGCTCTCCAACATCCGCTTCATAAAAAATCCCCCATCGGAGGGCGGGAACCCTATGAGCCTACTGGCAAACGTTACCGCTGCCATTTTGCCCGCAATGGTACCCGGCGCCAGGCCCCTAGCCCGGAGGAACATGGCAAATTGCAAAACCTCGCCCTCGTGTATAGGAAACCCCCTGCTCCACCCTTTACTATCTCTAAATACCTGAAATTCACTGAAGGCCCTACCACAGACTGACTGCGTTCTAGGAGCCAGGGATCCTTGGATGATCTTCTGCACCTCTAACTCCCAAGGTTCTACACCCTTGGTGGTAGAGGGTCCGGGAGTAATCTGGCGTCCGGTGCCAGTTCTCGAAAACGGTCCATCTGGAACTGAGAAAGGGCATTGGCTGCGCCGTTGTCAATTCCAGGGACATGCTGGGCTTTGAACAGGATATTAAACTTTAAGCAAGTTGCTACCATGGTTCGTACCAAGGCCATAACCCTAGGGGATTTTGAAAACAGTGAGTTGACAACATGTTGTCACACCAAAACTTGACCACCTGGTTGGCGAATAGCCGGGCCCAGAGCAAAACTGCTATCACTATTGGAAACAACTCCAGGAAGGTGAGATCCCGGGTAACTCCTGATGATTGCCAGGCCTCCGGCCACTGCGCTGCACACCAACGGGTCCTGAAATAAACTCCAAATCCCATGCTGCCCGCCAAGTCAGACTGAACCTGAAGCTCGGCGTGAAGCAGAAGACCATCCCTCCAGAAACTTACCCCATTGAATCCTTCCAAAAATTCACCCCAGGTAGCCAAGTCTTGCCTCATTTCCCTGGTTACTCGAATGCGAAGGTGAGGGGCTAAATCTCCTTTAAGCTTACCATAAAGACAAGACAGAAATGCTCTCCCAGGGGCTATTACCCGGCATGCGAAGTTGAGACTCCCTATGAGTGATTGAAGGGCTCGCACCGTTACCTTACAGGCCTGACTAACTTCATTTATCTTTTGCCGCAGGGTTACCAATTTTTCGACAGGGAGCTCCAATATCATGCTCTCCGTGTCCAGCTCTATTCCTAGGTATGTTAGTCTTGTCTCCGGCCCCTCAGTTTTTTCAGGGGCCAAGGGGATTCCCAATTCCAAAGCCATTTCCTGGAACTGCCCCAGGGCTATGGCACATTTGTCTGATTTTGGTGGGCCAATTATCAGGAAATCATCCAAGTATTTGGTGACATCACAATCCCGCAGCCTGCGCCAAAATATCCATTCAACTATGGAGCTGAAATGCTTGAACGCTGAGCATGATATCGAGCAACCCATCGGAATTGTCCGATCAGAATAATATTTCCCTCAAAAGAGAAACCCAATAAATGGTAACTGCCAGGGTGCACCGGTAGCAATCGAAATGCCGATTT
The DNA here is from genome assembly GCA_003113815.1 of Sphenodon punctatus. Taxonomy (NCBI): domain Eukaryota; kingdom Metazoa; phylum Chordata; class Lepidosauria; order Sphenodontia; family Sphenodontidae; genus Sphenodon; species Sphenodon punctatus. The sequence continues at coordinate 86,413 of QEPC01014152.1, read as the reverse complement.
GACATCGCATTTTGCCAGCAATGCACCCCGACCCATGGCCAGGGCCTTCTCCACTGCCACATCAAAAGAGGAATATCTGATCGATGTCAATTCCTTCGGAATGGTATCGTTGACTGAATGTCCCCTTGGATGTGATAGGTGATGGATTAATCTGAACTCCCTGAGGGCCTTTTTTGGCGTGACCTCCAGGGGAGACAGAACCAATTCAGGGAAAGGGGGGTGGGGGAAGGGACCAGCCACCCTGCCCAATTGTACTTTCTTGCTAATTTTTTCTTGCACCACATTTTCCATTCCGACCACTGATTTTAAATTCCTAGGACTCGAACTTCCTTGCACTGGGCCAGCAGGGATAACAAAACCTGATAGAAATCCCTGCACTATATAATGAACCTCCCTGAGGTTGGGGTGGTCCATAAGGGCATGTCTCAGTCGGTCAATTCTGACCGGCGTCGGTCCCCTTTCCTGATGATGGACTCTGGGAGGGGTCTTGCCTGCCTCTCCCGTTACCACCTCCTTGGCCGAATCACCCTCTACCGCCCTACTGGCGGGAGCGAAAACAGCTAAAACCCGGGTGATTCCCCGAACACCCCCAGCAGACATGGTGAAATCGGCAGCAAGCCCTATTGCACTTACCGACCTTATTATACTCCCAGCAAGGGCGTGCCGAACCTGCGCTCGATCTCCTAGATTCACTACCGTATGGCTCATTGGCCAGTGCCACTCCCCCTTTGACTAACGTATGTCCGCTTTCTGACCGCGGAGCGCTTGTAGCATCAATCATGCTCTCAAGCCACAGATCCGTCGCATACACGTCCCATCGTATCCCGGGATTAATGGCCACCCTATGATGAAATGCTTTGTCATATTGCAGCCACGCCCCAAGGGGGCCTGTACCAGGAGCCCGGCGGACGATGTCCACATACTTATGTAGCTCAAGTCCACGGCTGGGGAAATGCCTGCATCAAAACGCCCATATATACCGCATAGGCCACGGTCCAATTTGCCCAGTTCCTATCAGCCTTGGGGCGTTTAAATTTCTCCTTCTCCTGATCCTCCTCCGGTCGGTGATCCACTATTGGATCACTAAACAACAGGGCGAAAACATCGACGTATTTGCCTCGCCAAATCTTTTCCTTTGTGGCCTGCAATAAATGTTGCCTGAACAGCGCTGTTATGTCCAAACTGACACCGCCTGGGGGAGGCAGGGGTCGCTCCATGCCAGCCACGGGGGCTGCCAGAGAGGCTGCCTCCAAACCCATTCCTGTAGTCCCTCTGTCCCTGGGAGTTGAACGGGGTGGGGGAGACACCCCAACCAGTCCCTGGGCAGGCACACTAGCAGTCGGTGACTGACCTGGCCCTACGATAGGTGTAATCACCCACGCGCCATTAATCCACGCGACCTGTGGCTGACCCTGTACCCCTGATGGTGCCAACCCCAAGGACACTCTACCCTCTCCTGTTACCAGGGTTGTGGTAGCACTGGGCACGTCCCGTTCCTGCGGCCCTCCAGCCATTTCTTCCCCATGTGCCATACCACCTGTACCAGCCCCGCTCCCTTGGTCCCCTGCCTGAGCACTTTGCATGCCTATGGGACCCACTTTACCTCGCACTGCCGGCGACGAGCCGCTGATTGTAGCTCCTGGCCCGTATGACTCAGTGTCCCTGGGTCCTCGGCCATCCCCATACAATCGCTGCTCCAATGCCAGGATCCTCCACCATAACTCGGCATCTGCCGGTTGTTCCACCTGGGTTGGCTCCAAACGCTGCTGCCGCTCGGGGGGTGGTTTCATTGATGCTGACTGCTCGCCCTCCACAGTTAGAATGATCCATTCCCCGAGCGGCAGGGATCCGACCCCTCCTACAAGGGGGCGGAGTCCCATGCCCCATGTGACGTGCTTTTTGCGCCACTGGGGTGAAGGTTGCCAGGCAACCCCCCCCCAACCAAACACTAGAAGGAGCCTTCTAACAGGCCTCCTCTAGCTGCGACGCACTTCCCTCCTGCTGCCAGAGAGGGGACACAACAAATTCCCATCTCCGCCATTTTGCGGCGAAGGGACTTCTGTCCTGCCCCTCCTGCCTCCGGCAGCTCAGGGTGGTGTACATAAAATATGGAATTGGTTACCAGATGTGGTCAAGGCCAGTAGTATAGCTGAGTTTAAAAAAGGATTGGACAAGTTTCTGGAGGATAGGGCCATTAGCAGCTATTAGCCAGGTAGGTTTTGAGGAATGTAATCTCTTACCATCAGGAACTGGGCATGAACACCAGGGAATGGATCACCCCATTGTGACCTGTTGGGTACTTCTTCAGAGTGACCAAGATTGGCCACTGTCAGAGACAGGTGCTGGACTCGATGGACCATTGGTCTGACGTGGACGGTCACTCTGTGGATGAGCTGGTCCGGCATTGGAACAGCTTGCTGGAGGAGGCCATTGACAGGGTGGCTCCGAGGCGCCTTCTGCCTCGGTCTCGTCACCGCAGGACCCCTTGGTTTACTGAGGGGCTGCGGTGTATGAAGCGTGTGGGCAGGAGGCTAGAGCGACGCTGGCGTCGGACTCGGTCTGTCTCCGATCGTCTTCTCCATAGGGCCCATTTGCGGTCCTATGTGGAGGCTGTGAGGACGGCGAGGAAGGAATTCCTCGCCGTCCTCATAGCGTCTGCGAAGTCGCGTCCAGCGGAGCTGTTTCGGGTGGTGCGGGGGCTGGTGAGTCCGGCCTCCCTCCGCCTGGATGGGGACTTGTCCCGGGCCCGCTGTGAGGAGTTTGTCAACTACTTCGCAGACAAGATCGCTCGGATTCAGGCCGATTTCGACGCTGGGTTGATAGCAGTAGGGGAAGAGCGCGGGGGGGCGGAGGGTCCGTCTGGTCCATCTTTATGGGGTGAGTTTCAGGAAGTGACGCCAGCCGATGTGGTGGATGTCCTGGGGTCTGTGAGGGCCACGTGTTGTCAACTAGATCCATGCCCGTCCTGGTTAATAAAAGCTTCCGGGGAGACGTTGGGGACGGTGCTGGCGAGGGTGGTGAATGCGTCCCTTCGGCAGGGGAGGTTGTCGCCTTGCTTAAAAGAGGCTGTGGTGCGCCCCCTGCTGAAAAAACCATCGTTGGACGTAGACGCGCTCGCCAGCTACCGACCTGTCTCTAACCTTCCCTTTTTAGGGAAGGTTATTGAGCGGGCAGTGGCGCTCCAGCTCCAGGGTCATCTAGATAATATCGGGCTCCTTGACCCGTTTCAATCTGGGTTCCGCCCCGGCTATGGCACCGAGACGGCGTTGGTGGCCTTGGTGGACGACCTCCGCCGGGAGATGGATGCGGGATGTTCGACATTTCTCATCCTGCTCGATCTCTCGGCCGCTTTTGACACCGTGGACCATGGGCTGCTGTTGAGACGACTGCGTGACCGGGGGGGTCTGGACGGGACTGTTCTTGAATGGTTCCGTTCATTCCTCTCGGGGAGGAGCCAGCGGGTGGTGTTGGGGGAGGAAACATCGAGCCCCCGCGCCTTACCGTGTGGCGTTCCGCAGGGATCGATCTTGTCTCCATTATTATTTAACATCTATATGCAGCCCTTGGGGGAGGTCGTGAGAGGGTTCGGGGTGCGATGTCACCAGTATGCTGATGATACTCAGCTGTACCTCTCGTTTTCTACCGACCCAGACCCTGCTGTCTCGGTGCTATCCCAATGTTTGGAGGCCGTGGCGGATTGGATGCGGCGGAGCAGACTGAAGCTCAACCCAGATAAGACGGAGGTGATGGTGGTGGGGAGGGCGAAGGGGGTGGTGGCCCCCCTGATTGGGGGGGTTTGCCCCCCTGTAGCTCAGCAGGTCCGGAGTCTGGGGGTCATATTGGACGCAGACCTGCGGCTGGAGCGGCAGGTGGAGGCAGTCGCTAAGGCTGCCTTCCGCCAGCTTTATCTGGTACGTAGGCTGCGTCCGTATGTCTCTGGCCCGGACCTGGCCTCCCTCATCCATGCCTTCGTCACCTCGCGGCTCGACTACTGTAACGCGCTCTACGTGGGGCTTCCCTTGTTCTTGGCCCGGAGGCTGCAGCTGGTGCAGAATGCGGCGGCCCGTCTTCTTACGGGGACGGGTCGCCGGGAGCACATTACACCGGTGCTCCGAGCGCTGCACTGGCTGCCGATAGTGTGCCGGGCCAAGTTCAAGGTCCTAGTAATGATCTATAAAGCCCTATACGGCCTTGGCCCCTCTTACCTTAGGGACCGCCTCGCCCTTCGCGCCCCGGAACGGCTCCTGCGGTCTGCCGGGGGTGCCCTCCTGGAGGTCCCCCGTGTTAAGCGGGGGGCCACGATGGAGCGAGCATTCTCGGTGGTAGGGCCGCGGCTGTGGAACTCCCTTCCGGAGGAAGCTCGCCTGGCCCCAAGCCTTTTGACATTTCGGCGGAACTGTAAGACCTGGCTGTTTGCCCAGGCCTTCGGGAGGGAGGGTGGGGGGGTGATTTTAATCCCCCGCCCATTTATTTATTTACTATTGTTTTTTAGCCCTGTTTTATTGTTGAATTTTATATTTATGTTTTAACTGATTTTAACTGTTTTTATTAGTGTTATTAGCCGCCCCGAGCTGCATTGCAGGAGGGGGCGGGATACAAATCTATAAAATAAATAAAAATAAATAAATAAGTATGGCACTTCTTATGATTATAGCTTCCCCAGCAACAAGGAGGAGGTAAGGAATCCCCAGAACTGCAACTACCTTGCTCCCCTTCCCTTGGTCTTCACCCTTGCTGCTGCTAGTACTGCTGCTTGAAGTGAGGAGGGAGCTAGGACAGGACCATGAGACTGGTCAGAGGCAGAAGGCTAGCTTACTCAAATTGTGTATGTGTGAGAAAGAGAGAGAACATTTGATTTAACTTAGGCATGTGGTGACATTTGATTTAAATTAGGCATTTGATGGCAAAAAAACAGGGTGGGTCTTCAGGAATTAGTTAAAGGACATTTAGGGTAACAATCAGGGCACCTGTTGACCTGTGCCAGGCACAACACTGATATAGGAATAAATTGATTAATACCGCCCTTAGCAGTGGAAAGAAACTATTATAAAAATTAGGCCATTATGGTGGAGCTAGGGTTACCATTATGGTGGAGCTAGGGGTACCTTTAAAAGAGGATACTCATGAAAAATCTGTGGGTCAGGGCTGCATCAGCTCCAGTGCAGCCCTGCAACATGTATTCTTCATAAGCATCCTCTTTTAAAGGGGAGGTATGGTAACCTTAGGTGGAGCAAGGATGGGGAACCTCAGGCTTGAGGCATGTTTTTATTTGTCCCCTTTATTTGTTCCTGGATCTGGTCCCTATTCTTATCTCCAAGCGCGGGTGGAAGGGGGGACACCCCCCACCCACCCTGCCCAGCCTGGATTTAAACACCAAAAATAATTTCCTCTAAGTCCCCTAGTGTGGGCTCCGGGCCACTGCCGGCAACCCAGAGCCCGCACCAGCACTGCAGCAGCCAGCAGGTAAGTGTACCGGTACTTTACTGATCCCTGGGGTGGTGGTGGGTGGTTTAACACCCCCCCACACCCCAGGGATCACCCTATCTCCCCACCCAGGGATTAATGCCATTGCCTCCTACCTTGAGCGGCGGTGGTGGTGATCCGGTGGCTTCAGCCTTCTGGGGAAACCTGGAAGTTCCCTGGAAGGCCTAGTAGCGTGCTGAAGTCGGCAGCCACAGCCAGCGCTGAAGCCGCCGGATCGCCGCCGCCGCCCAGAGCTCAAGGTAGGAGGCAATGGCATTAATCCCTGGGTGGGGAGGTAGGGTGATCCCTGGGGTGTGGGGGGGTGTTAAACCACCCACCACCACCCCAGGGATCAGTAAAGTACCGGTACACTTACCTGCTGGCTGCTGCAGTGCTGGTGCGGGCTCTGGGTTGCCGGCAGTGGCCCGGAGCCCACACTAGGGGACTTAGAGGAAATTATTTTTGGTGTTTAAATCCAGGCTGGGCAGGGTGGGTGGGGGGTGTCCCCCCTTCCACCCGCGCTTGGAGATAAGAATAGGGACCAGATCCAGGAACAAATAAAGGGGACAAATAAAAACATGCCTCAAGCCTGAGGTTCCCCATCCTTGCTCCACCTAAGGTTACCATACCTCCCCTTTAAAAGAGGATGCTTATGAAGAATACATGTTGCAGGGCTGCACTGGAGCTGATGCAGCCCTGACCCACAGATTTTTCATGAGTATCCTCTTTTAAAGGTACCCCTAGCTCCACCATAATGGTAACCCTAGCTCCACCATAATGGCCTAATTTTTATAATAGTTTCTTTCCACTGCTAAGGGCGGTATTAATCAATTTATTCCTATATCAGTGTTGTGCCTGGCACAGGTCAACAGGTGCCCTGATTGTTACCCTAAATGTCCTTTAACTAATTCCTGAAGCCCCACCCTGTTTTTTTGCCATCAAATGCCTAATTTAAATCAAATGTCACCACATGCCTAAGTTAAATCAAATGTTCTCTCTCTTTCTCACACATACACAATTTGAGTAAGCTAGCCTTCTGCCTCTGACCAGTCTCATGGTCCTGTCCTAGCTCCCTCCTCACTTCAAGCAGCAGTACTAGCAGCAGCAAGGGTGAAGACCAAGGGAAGGGGAGCAAGGTAGTTGCAGTTCTGGGGATTCCTTACCTCCTCCTTGTTGCTGGGGAAGCTATAATCATAAGAAGTGCCATACTTATTTATTTATTTTTATTTATTTTATAGATTTGTATCCCGCCCCCTCCTGCAATGCAGCTCGGGGCGGCTAAAAACACTAATAAAAACAGTTAAAATCAGTTAAAACATAAATATAAAATTCAACAATAAAACAGGGCTAAAAAACAATAGTAAATAAATAAATGGGCGGGGGATTAAAATCACCCCCCCACCCTCCCTCCCGAAGGCCTGGGCAAACAGCCAGGTCTTACAGTTCCGCCAAAATGTCAAAAGGCTTGGGGCCAGGCGAGCTTCCTCCGGAAGGGAGTTCCACAGCCGCGGCCCTACCCCCGAGAATGCTCGCTCCATCGTGGCCCCCCGCTTAACACGGGGGACCTCCAGGAGGGCACCCCCGGCAGACCGCAGGAGCCGTTCCGGGGTGCGAAGGGCGAGGCGGTCCCTAAGGTAAGAGGGGCCAAGGCCGTATAGGGCTTTATAGATCATCACTAGGACCTTGAACTTGGCCCGGCACACTATCGGCAGCCAGTGCAG
>QEPC01014152.1:65345-78065 GCA_003113815.1 Sphenodon punctatus | reverse complement strand
GCTCAAGGTAGGAGGCAATGGCATTAATCCCTGGGTGGGGAGTTAGGGTGATCCCTGGGGTGGGGTGGGGTGTTAAACCACCCCCACCCCAGGGATCAGTAAAGTACCGGTACATTTACCTGCTGGCTGCTGCAGTGCTGGTGCGGGCATTGGGTCGCTGGCGGCGGCCTGGAGCCCACACTAGGGGATTTAGGGGAAATTATTTTTGGTGTTTAAATCCAGGCTGGGCAGGGTGGGTGGGGGGGTGTCCCCCCTTCCACCCGCATAGCCTGGAGTCGGGGACGGAAAGTGTTTGTGTTTTTTTGTGTTTTTTTTTTACATTGCGGCCATTCATTTGAATGGCCACAATGTAAAAAACCAGTACAGGGGGAATCCGGTAATTTACCTGGATTACCGGGTTTAATCTGATACTGCCGGTACGCCCAATACCGGCAGTATCAGATACCGGTAGATCCGGTAGTCCCACCCCTACAGAATGCACACACATGCCCAGGCACAAACACACCCAAATGGGAAAGGAAGGAAGGGGGGAGCACACCAGGAAGGCCAACACACACACACCACCATGGACATGAGGGGGGGAGCCCCGGACCACGGAGGGGGAGGGGACCAGGAACAGTCCTGGACACGGTGAAAGGCACCCAGAACCCCACTGACAGCACAGGCCACCCAACAGCATCCTCATGAATGTTGCATCCCTTGTCCCGCCCTCAGTTCCCCCTTCCCTGTCTCCCCTCCCCTTGTCTTTAGATTGTAAGGTCTCGGGCAGGGACCGTGTCTATCTTAATCTCTGTAAAGCACCAGGTACATTGTTTGCACTATAACAAAGCTTATGATAATAATAATAATATAATAAGTCACAGGGGTTCCCACTGGGACAGAGCAGGGCCACAGGGGGAGGACAACCAAGCCAGGGAAGTCACCAGAGCGGTCCGAGGCAGGTCCAGACGGCAAGGATCCCCCTTGCTGATGCAGATGCATGGCTGGAGATGGATGTGAGCTGAATCTGCAGGCAGCACATGCAGCCCCCCCCCCCGAGGAAGCTGGGAGGCGCTTCCAAGTCCCGCACAGTCACGGAGGCACCTGGAGGCACCCAGGGGGTGGGAGGGGCAGGGCACGGACACAGGCATGCAGCCAGCCGAGCAAGGGAGGAAGACACCAAGGGGAGAGCCGGTAGCAGTGTTCTTTATTTATTTATTTACGGCCGTAGCCAAAATACATAACACCAAAAGTCAAGAGAAACTCATAGCTCCAGAATACCAGTACAGCAATCAAAACTAATAAATCCTTCGCCCAAGATTGCACAGACATAAAATGGGTAATTAATTAAAGCAATAACACATAATACAAAATACATAGAACTCAAATACCCTTAAAAAGAAGGGACTTGAAATTGTAAAAAACATGCACGCTGCCTGAATGCAGCCACCAGAAAAGAAGCGACCGCCTTGGTTAAATTAGGTTCTACATCAGCCAAAGCCAGGCATAACAAATGATACTCAGTCCTGACTGGGTACTTCTGGAGGAAAGGGGCCAAGTGGGCCATGCGGCACCCATCATATAAATGACAGCTCCAAAGGAGGTGTTGGGATGTCTCTACTGACAGGGCATCAAAGGGGCAAAGTCTCTCAGAGGGTAGCAGTGTTAGGCAGCAGGAACCAGCCAGCAGGGCACGGTGAGGAACACCACGGGCAGTGAAGGCCAGGGGGTGCCCATGGAGGGGCACAGCAACACAGGCTAACGGAACGGGGGCAAGAGAACCAGGCAGAACAGCCGTAAGGCCGGAATGGCATGGAGTGAGCAGCCAGTGCCCCGAGCCAGCAGGGAGGTGCTAGGAGCACATGGTGGGGCTGTCATCCATGACACCGAAGACACAGGGGGCCTCACAGCCAGCTGGAGAGGGTCATGAAGGGGGCTGGGACCAGTTGGCCCACCAGAGGCATGTAGTGGGGCCACTGAAGCATGCCCCGGCGGTAGCCCAGCCCCGCCATGTGGTGGGCAATGAGGTAGTAGGCCTCGAATGGATCTGGCCCGGCGAGCCCCACCTGAACATCAGCACGGGACCACACAGCAGCCAGCACCACCAGCTCCAGTCAAGTGGGCCCCGACAAGGTATAGTCAGCAGCAGGGGGCTATGGCAGGTGCCCAAGTTCCAACAGGCAGTAATACCACGTGACTGCTGGTAGTCACAGGTACTGTGGATGCAGCAGAAGAAGGAAATGGCCAGGGCAGGGCCCCCCTCCTCCAGACAGCTCGTGAACCCAGCCAGGCTACACACCGAGAAGGCAGACACGGTCTCAGCCGCGGACCACACCACATGCGAGCACCTCATCTCTGGAATGCGCTGATCAGGAAAGTGATGGAGGCCAAGCGCCTCCGCATGGAGCCAGCACGCGCTACCGCTCACCTCATAGCCGAAGTAGGGAAGCCTGGAGCTCAGACTCGCATAGGCACCAGAGAGGGTGTCTGGGCAGCACAGGAGCAGTTGCATGGCTGGGGACTGCCACAGGTCACATAGGGTCATGGTCTCCCGGAAGGTCCAGCTATGGGGGGGCGCCAGACGATCCGGGGCACGGGAACCCAGGGGCAGCACTGCCAGCCATGGTCCTGCAGGCAGAGGGTCTGAGCAGCAAGGAAAGAGGGGCCCCAAGGTGCCATGTGGGCTGGGGAGGGAAGCAGGGGAACCCCAAGGACACGCGATAAGGCCGCAGGCTGCAACACAACACGGCTAGCAAGTGATACATGGGGAGCAGAACCAGCACAGCTGCAGGAACCAAGCACACAGACTGTCCAGCAAGCACTGATAGCAGGGAGGTTCTGATATCAGGCAACCAGCTGTGGACCGCACTGACGGGCGCATTCGGGCCCGGGGCACAAGCCCCCAGAATGGGAGCACAGGTACACCCAGGGGAGGAGTGTTGTTTGTAGGTACACACCGGCCGGCAGGCGAGCCACTCCCTTTCCCCCTTCCTGTTACCATGAAGCAGACAATAAAGCTGTTGTTTTAGCTACACCTCGTTTATTGTCCATACAGTGCCCCCTTGTGCCCTCCCCCTCTCCCCCCCACCTCCCTCGCCCTTCGCTCTCCTCTCCTTTCTATCCTTCTCCATCCCACCATGTTCCCCTGCTGCTGTGTGCCCTTTAAATCTCCCTCCCCAGTCTGTGTGTTGCGTGTTGCCTGGTAGCGACGCTGCATGCTCTCGCCACAGCTGGGGATCCAAAGTCACATACACGGTGGTAAAGAGCTGCACCTCAAGTTCTATGGAGCTTTTAGGGTCAGCAAAGTGGTGGCAGTATCCAACCGAGATAGCTCTGACAGGACCTTGGGAGTCCAGGGATCTCAGACTAGCAGACGAGTCATTACAATTGGTATTACAGTATGCTAAAAATGATCAGAGAGGAAAGGGCCAAGTGGTACGTCTGTATAAGACAGGGGTTGACGACATCTGCCCTGTGATACAAATGAAAAGGTATATGAGCACACGCCCGGGGCTTCCTGGCAGGTTGTTTGTTCATTGTGAAGGCTCTCCTTTGACCAGTTACCAATTTTCAGCAGTATTAAAAAAGGCCATGAGTTGGTTGGGCTGTCACCAGGGGCATTTGGGTCCCATTCTTTTTGGATAGGGGCTGTAACAACAGCTGCGGCAGCTGGAATGGGGGAACAGGCAATTAAAGCAGTGGGTAGATGGCGCTCTAGTGCTTATGAAAAATATATTAGACCATCTCTGTACTAAACTTGTTTTATTTTATTAGGACAATCGAACTTACTGGCCAGCAGAAGTGATGTATGGATTCTGGGCCACAGCATCGTGAGATGGGTGAGTGTGGCAGCTGCAGCATTACCCGGGGGTACCCAAGTGGGATTAGGGAGTCGTGCCACAATTAATTGGATTGGAAAAAGTGGGATGCGCTGGCATCAGTTATTGCTGACTTTGTGGGACCGGGTCAGGGTCCAGCACCACATATACTAGTATTACATTTAGGTGAAAATGATATGCCGGCCAAAAAAGGGGTGAATTTGATTGTAAGAGTCAAAAGCAATTTGTTAATAGTTAAAAAACGGTTCCCTCAGACCCATTTGGTCTGGACTAATTTCATTCCTCGTTTGAGGTGGGTTGATGCCCAGAAACCTGACAGAGTGGATAAGACCCGTAGAAGTATAAACTGGGAGGTTAATAAATGGGTCATTTGAATTGGGGGTACATCAGTGACCCATGTGGGTATAGTGCACACAAGCCCGGAGTTGTACCGGGATGATGGTGTGCATTTGTCAGCAAAAGGAAACGAGTTATATTTGGCTGGGATAACTGGACACTTGGTGTCGTTGTTGGAATTGAGGCAGTGGGTGTCGGAGTAGTTCGTTAAGCGACTACCCCTTTGTGGCAGGGGTCCAGTATGTGAAAGTAGATAAATAGGTAGGGCATAGGTAATATGAAGTCATCTCCTTAAGAGATGGGGACGTGACACCCAGGTAATGTGGGGTGCAGCATGCATGGGGTTACGTCTCGGGGAGTGTGTGTTAGCTCGGGGAGCAAGGATGGGCACAATCCTCAGCCTCGATACCGCATTAACTCCTTACTTGGTATAGGGTGAGGGCGGCACACCTCACCCTTCCCCGTTCGGCCATGGCTAGGGCCTGTCGAAGGGGTCGTTGAAGTTATGTTGATCAGAGCTGACATTGGAAGGCACATCCAAGTCAGCCCAAGTTAATAAAAGTTGATTTAGTTAGCATACTGGACCCAAATTGCTCTGGGCAATTACCCACTGGCCTCAGGATATTGTTAATAAAAGTGCGGCCTGATTTAACACCAAATTATGGCTCCGTGTCTGATTGGGTGTGTGTGTGTGTCGACAAATGGATAAAATAAAAATAATAAAATAACATAACTTGAGAGTCATGTTCAACAGCACTCTACCTCCACCTTGTGTCACAATGGCAGCAAGGGACCACTCTACTGCATGGGACACAGGACACAATGCCCTCAATTCCAGCTCCTCCCGGATCCCTTTGGTGGCAGCAAATCTCTGCCACATCTCTGCTGTAATACCCACCCCATAGATTTCAAAATGGCTGCTGCCTTGCTCACTTCAATGGAGTAGACTGCCAGACTGGCTGAGAATGGCTGCATGATGCAATCACATCACCTGCCAATGAAGGTGTCCAGACTATAGAAATGAATGAGGGAGGGAGCCATTTTGAAATCCTAGGGCGAGGGATTAGAGCAGAAATATGGGAGGTAGATCCATGGGTGCTTATTCTCAGTCTCCCACATAGTCCCTGTTCCAGCCTTGTCTCCTGGCTCTTGACCTGGCACCTTAGCTCAGGCTGCTGTGGGTTTGGACACTGGGCTGTGTCTGTGGCCAGGGAGGGGTGCTGAGCTCATGGGCTCCTTTCTAGGGCTGTGTCCTTAACCGTGAGCTGATTGTCAGAATTCTGACAGCTTTCAAATGTAACCAAAAGATTTACACAAGAAACACACCAACTGTGGGTACTTTACTCTGAGGTAAACTACTCCTGTTGAATCAGGAATAGGTCTCCCTACATCCCAGGGACAAAGTAACAAAATTACAACTAGGCAACTGACTTGTGGAAATAACATATCTCCCTTCATTTCAAGTATCCAAAGGGGCATAAGCCCTTTCACGCACGCTCACTCGCACACGCTCATGTTCACACACAATCATGTCCCCTTTCCTGTTCTTACAATAGACAGATAAAGGATGGGTTCATAAATTACTACTAGTCAAATTGGCCAAGGATAAGACCTCTGACTGTTTGGGGCTGGGTGTGGATAGCAGGAAATGAATTGCTCCATTATAACCTGTTCACTTCCCTCAAGCATCTGGGGGTTGCCCACTGTTGGAGACAGGATTCTGGGCTGAATGGACTGGGTCTGACCCAGCATGGCACTGCTTACATTCTAATTGATGGGAGTGGTGACAATAAGGTTGCCACCTATGTATATTTTCCCAAGCCACTTATGAAAAATACAAGTTGCAGAGCATGCATTGTCACCCATGGCACCAATGTAGGCCCTGCAATATGTATTTTTCATAAGTGGCCTGGGAAAACTATACATAGGTGGCAACGTTAGGTGGCAGTCTGGCTCTGATGGGGGTGGAGGGAGGCAGCTGTGGAAGTGAAAGACCAGCTGCCCAGCTCTAAAAATAGCTGAGCCACCCAGCACTCTAGCAGTAACTGTGCACAGGGCCCTTGATTCTCTGGCAGCAGCCATGCATGAGCTCCTCCAAAAGCAGGGACTTTCCCTCCAAAGAACAGTGCTGTACTGGGTCAGACCAATGGTCTATCAAGCCCAGCATCCTGTCTCTGACAGTGGCCAATCTCGCTCTCTTGAGATAAGTATCCAACAGGTCACATTGGACAATTGTTCCAACCCCCAACAGTAAGGGATTACGCCCCCAAAACCTACTTGGCTTATCCTTCAAAGGCTTATCCAATCCCTTTTTAAAAGTAGCTATGCTACCAACCTTGACCCCTTCCTCTGGCAGTAAATTCCACAAGTTAATTGTGTGCTCAGTGAAAAAATACTTTCTCTTATTTTGTTTTAAATCTGCTGCCAGTTAATTTCATGGAGTGTTCCAATGTTCTAGTACTGTCAGAGAAGGTAACTACTCCCTATTTAGGTGTTCCACACCACTCAAGATTTTATAAAGTTCTATTATATCCCTTCTCAGTCATCTCTTCTCCAAGCTGAAGAGCTCCAACCTAGGGGCGTAGATGCTTGGCATGAGCCCAGGGTCAAGAAATGTCCATCCTTCCCCCTCTTTTTTCCTGCTGGTGGTGAAGCCGTTGGCTGGCCTAGAGGCACTGGGCTGCTGGCGCTCAGGACTTACTTGCTGTCTGCAGAGTCTGCGGCGTGCTGGTGGTGGCCTGCTGCTGCTGGGCCCATCCGTCTTCTGGGCTGATAGTGAGCTGGTCCCACGGTGCACTCTGTCCCTCACGGCTCTCTGCTCGCACGCTGGGGCTNAAAAAAAACAAACAGGAAGACACAGCCTGTCCCTATGGTAAGTTTAGCTTACCATAGGGACAGGTGGACCTGTGGGCCCCAGCCACTGTGGGCCCCGGGACACATGCCCCGCCTGTCCCTATGATAGCTACGCCCTTGAAAGTTGGTCCAATAAAAGAGATCATCTGAATTACGTTGTCTCCATCTCTAGATACTGTTCAATTTGTCACATACGTGTTACATACAGTATTGCTACACTCTGCCCCACCTGCATGTTACTAGTGTGGGGGTGCACAATGGAAATTATTAGGCCAATAACGGGTTTTACTCTTAACATGAGGCTCCATCTAATGGTACATGGTGTATTTCAAGCTGGTGTGCATGCTCAACATTGTTGCTGCGGGGAGGGGGGGGGGCGGCGGCAGTGGGGTATCATGGGGACCTGATCTGCAAAATATTGTAAGCTGCCCTGAGCCGATTCGGGAAGGGCACCATATAAATTCAAATAAATAAATAAATAAATACATTTAATATTCTGGGCAGGACAAAGACTTGACAGGCGATTAACCTTTGAGCCATGCCTGCTGCCCATATGAGTCATTTACAGAGCATGGGGAGTCTGATGTGGTGTGTGGGTCCCAGACATTTGGGGTGACCAAGAGTCCTAGTATTGCCAGTTCCAAATGCTCAAAAAATGAATCAAGTCTCTAAAAATCAGAAGATTGGCTTAAAAGCCACAACTTCTTAAAATTAATAAAATGTGGGAGTTCTTTTAATTAGATTTCTGAGCCTTTATTGACTCATCATAGTCACATTTCCAAGCTTTTATCCAGAACCATGAAAGTCAGAAAATTACTTTTCTAAAAATTAAAACTGAAATTCTCATGATTTTATCAAGTGCTTCCAGGGCAAGCAAAAGGCCTTGAGAACTGTGTGTGGGCACCTTGCACTCTGTCTCTTATACACATCTAGATGTGTATAAGAGACAGGCGGAAAGGTGTCCGGCTGCGGTTCCACTCAGTGGAGCTGCTGCTGGGCACCTTCTCACTCGGACTGGGTCTCCCTCAAGCCAGCTCTGCCCGGACTGGGTCTGGACTGGTGGGGAGGACTCCTCCTCCTCCGTGACGCAGCACCAGGGGGGCGAGCCAAGCCGCAAGGCTTGTGAGTGTGACCTGGCCCGACGCAGATTGGTGCATGGGGCCCCTCTCCCTCTCTGCCTGTGGTTGCAACATTGTGTCAGACACACTAGGTGTCTTTAGACATAACATCAACGGGTGTCTGAATTTGTGTTTTGACCTTGATATGAACACCAGTTTGGCCCTGTGTTCACCATGTAGTGCTGCTTGGGGCAAGTCGGTGTTTTGCTCGCCTCCTGATCTCAGCACGCAAGCGCTGCTGCCTCATTCCCCATGTTGTACCTGCTAAAATGCCACGTGATATCATTAGATACAGCGTTGGCCATGTGTTCAGCCGGAACATGAAAATTGTCCTTGTGATGCGGTGGTGTTTACATCGCACGTTCAATGGGTGGCCAAACTGGTGTTGGAATTGTTATGGTGTTTACACACAACGTCCAAACATGTGCTTAGGGGTTTTTACACCCAATATTTATTATGTCTAAAGATGCCCAATGTTGCAACCACAGGCAGGGAGGGGGAAGGGGCCCACGCACACACAGCGGCCAGAAGGGTCCCTAGCCAGCTCAAGGTGGCAATTAAAAAAAAAGGGGGGGAGGTGGAAGGGTGGCTTAGCTACCTTAGATATTGGACCCCCAGCCAGTACTGACCCCGGCACGAATGTCCCTGTTTGACCAATGGTAGCTACGCCCTGAAGCTTCTCTTCATATGGGAGTTGTTCCATACCCGTGATCATTTTAGTTGCCCTTCTCTGTACTTTTTCTAGTTCTACTATGTCTTTTTTGAGATGGGGAACCAGTACTGCACACAATACTTCAGGTGTGGTTGTATTATAGATTTATATAGAGGCATTATGATATTTTCAGATTTATTCTCTAATCTTTTCTGAATGATTCCTAATGTTTGGTTTGCTTTTTTGACCAGTGCCGCACACTGAGCTGAGGATATCCATGTATTGTCCACATTAGGAACTTTAAAATGTGACGGGTTCTGCTGCCACCATGGACTTCTCTGGGCTGTAAAGCCATCACTCCAGCTGGGAGTCGGCCCATCCGCCAAATAAACGTTACAGTGGCCAGAACAGGGATGGGGTGAGGAGACGCACGGACATGCATCACCCCCATCTCTATGCTTCGTGGAGCAGCCCACCCCCCCAGCAGATGAGGGTCATGGCAGCCAATGATGGCCAGTGATGGCTGCCATGGTGCCTGGCCCCTGTTGTCGCCCCAGACTGTACAAAAGTTTTGGCATGCTTTACACCTGGTTGGGCAGCTGTTCCTTGGGTGGTGTTGCCACTTACCGTGGGCTGTGAGTTTGGGAATTTCCCCATCTCACAGCCTGGGCAGTGCCAATGCCGCCTGGGAAATTGTCTGGGCTAACATCTGGTGGCGGTTTCTGGCGTTACAATAGCCCACATTTCCATGTAGGCCAAAGCATGGAAATGAGGGCTATCGTAATGTCTGTAGACACCCAGTGACTCCAAGATTCTTTTCTTGATGAAGACAGAACCCATGGGATTTTCCTGCCTAAGCTGGGATTGTTGGGAGGTCTAATAAGTCCTCGCTGAGAGGAAAAGACAGTAATGATTTTACAGCAACAAATTTAGCTGAGAAGTTCGTTGGCCTAGGGCAGGGGTGGGGAACCTTTTCCCTCCCACAGGCCACTTAAAAGTTAGCACTAGCTCCATGGGGGGATAGGAGCTGGCAGCTCTGGATCCAGGGGAATTAGGGCCCTGTGTAAAAAAGCGCTCCTCACAGAGGAATGTTTGTCTGTCATCATTGTTAAAGTAAAGGAGATGTAATGTGCTTTCTTTTGTGGGGGCTCTGCCCCTTCATGGCCAGTCCACCATGTGGGCCTGGCATTGTACAGGACTGACATAGTTGGCCTAACCAGTTGGATGTACTGTCTTGAGTCCAGAAGGCTCTGTCCCTCCATTACCTTCCCCTTGCAGGAAGTTCAACTCTTCTATGCCTACTATAGGCCAGCCATGGGGAACACATTTCTCATGCTCCAGCTCCGCTCCCACTGCCCCTTTGAACAATACTCTGGGCCACTCCTGGTTTTTCCAGAGCCACAAAGAGCTACTATGCCTTGCCTGTGGTGCATCCAACACATGGGATCTTGTGTGTTCACACAGTCTGCACATACCTGGATCCAGCCCCGGGAGTTGGGACAAAGGTGCTTGAGAGGTGTGTGAAGAATGGGGGAAGGAAGAAGAGGGTTCAGGTTTTAGATCTGTGCCATGGATGTATCCCCTATCCTTGAGTGCATACCCTCACCTCTGCTTCCTTCCCCTGAGCTCACTCTTTCAGTGCTGAGGGTAGGAAGTGGATCCATGGCCCAGATTCAGGAAATGGAAAGGGGTCACATAAAAAAACAGCTGTGGGCTGGATTTGGCCCCCAGGCCAGAGGTTCCCTTTCCCTGTGTGGAGTATATAAAGTTTTTAACATACTCTATGGGGAAATAGCCCCCTGCTGCATTAGCCAAACAGGCTCTTTGGGAAATAAAGGGCATTTTATGCTGAGCTGCAAGGAAGTTAGATAAGAGGTAAGAACCACCCCTCTACAGCAATGAGATGAATCTTAAACCCTGCAACACCTCTGCCCAGGAGCTCCCATTGCCACACTGGGCTGGGATCACTGAAGTCTCTTGTGGCATGCTACCTCTAGGAGGAATGGAGTCTAGCTATTTGCCCACTTTACCTGCTCAGCAAATCTTCCGGCTCGGAATCTCCCGGCTCGGAATCTTATGCTGATCTCTGCACATGGGTTTGGGGGTAAAAACATCAGTAGCCGGGTCCTGCAGTAGTTTTTCTTACGAATGACAGGGTTCAAAGTCTAGCCCTGTCATTAATAAGAAAAAATGCTGGAGGTCCTAGCTGATGATATTTTTACCCCTGCACCCACATGCAGAGATCAAGGTAAAATTCCTACCAGGGAGATTCCTCAACGGGAGATTTTCCAGGCCAGGTAATGTGGACAAGCACCATGATTTGAGTAGGATGAGGAGTTGCTAAACTTGAGCAGCTAATGAGTCAGCTACTTTGGTCTCCTTACCCCAAAGGGTAGACACCAAAGGATGTTTAATGTCAGATGTTTCAGAGGAAGGTGTAAAAGCTCTAAAACATACAATACTGTCCCAGGGGGGAAACTCTTCCTGATCTGAGGAATCTTTCCTGATAATTTTTACACCCTGAAGCATAAAGATTTTACTCCTATCCCAAGGTACAATCTTGAAAGTAATTCAGTGCTGGTGATAGCCCTTAGTACTGGTGTGAGTCTCATTGAAGTGAATACGAATTAATTAATTAATTAATTAATGGGGCTTACACCACTGCTAGGGGCCAACATTAAACATGCAAGTTTATGTCACTGAGACTGATCTCGCAATAGTGCTGCCAATGAGAACTTTTCCATTGATTTCAAAGGTTGCATTTCTCAAAATCAACAGATTGCTCCATAGTAGTAAGTGACTTGAGGTTTGTGGCTACAGGGAGCAGGATTGGACTCACTTGGAAGTGTTATTTTCAGTCATGTAGTCAGCATAATAATTAATCTAGGAAAAATTAAGTTGAGCACCTTGGACTAAAGCATCCTATTTCAAAACCCCTAGAAGCCCTTGTGTCTGCTTCAAATCCCATTGATCTTCTTATTTCTGGTGGGAAAGGATTGAGTCTCACACTGCGTGTTCTGTACAAGGCCTTCATCCCTTCAAAACCAAATGCCTCTTAATGATTCTAGGACACAAAGGACTAGTGCTTGACCCTATTGTCCTTGTCTGTTGCCAAGTCCTGTCTCTTTGCCCTCTGTAACATTGCATGGATTCGCCCCTTTCTCTCTGTCTCCTCAGCCAAAACCCTTGTTCATGCCATGGTCATCTCTCACCTTAACTACTGCAACGTCCTCCTTGCTGACCTCCCCCGCTCTTGTCTGTCCCCCCTTATTTCCATCCCAAACTCTGCTGCTAGGATCATCCACTCGGCCCGTCGCTCCAACCACATGCAGCCTCTCCTCTCCTAGCTCCCCCTTCCTGCATGCATCCTTCACAAACTCCTGGTATTTACTTACAAAACCCTTCACAACCTGGCTCCCCCTTACCTCTAAGCCCTTATCTCCTTACACACTCCTGCACGCACTCTCCGCGCCTCCTCTGTCCCCTCCCATGCTCTCCCTCGTCTCCCCTGCTCACCTAACCGTCTTTGTCCCTTCTCCCTTGCTGTCCCCCATGCCTGGAACTCCCTCCCTGCCCACATCCACCTTCCCCCCTCCCTCCGCACCTTCAAATCCCTCCTCAAAACCCACCTCTTCCTCGCTGCCTTTCCCGACGCCTGTTAGAACTTCCCTCTCAATACTTACCGTCTGCCCTCCCCATTGACTGCAACCTAACTGCAACGAAGCCAAGCACGTGCACCTGAGACTTCGCATCTGCTTGAATGTTTTTATCCCTTGTCTCCCCCTATGTCCCCTCTCCTTGTCTCCCCCCTCCGTGTCTATTAGATTGTAAGCCGTAGGCAGGGACTGCATCTATCTCATTGTTCTGTAAAGCACCAGGTAACCAGCTGGCGCTATACAAATGCTTATAATAATAATAATAATAATAATAATAATAATAATAA
>QEPC01014152.1:39465-63467 GCA_003113815.1 Sphenodon punctatus | reverse complement strand
GGCAGGCAAGTCCTGTTCAGTGGCAAACTCAAGCGCACCGGGAAGAGCACCCCCCACACCCTCCGTCCACGCTCCAGGAATTTTTTTTTTTAAAAAAAATCCCTCCCACCTGGCCTGCCAATCCCCTGCTCCCCGCAATCTGCCGCCTTACTTAGTTTGCCTCCTGAGTCCCCCCACCTGCCTGCCTGCGGCCAGCCCGTGTCACCGGAGTCCCCGGCCCCACCACACTCCGTCTGTCTCCCATCTGGAGAGCTGCCTCCCGTCCCGCCACTCCCTGCAAGTGCGAGCTCGCCTCGACAAGCCGGTCACTGATCACGCCTCCTTCCCCGCCCGCGTGCTGCTTCGAGTGGCTCCTTCCATTCTCACAAATGGGTTTGCACTTGCGCGCCCTTGCGTGTCAGAATGGTCGGAGCCATCTCAAAGCGGTCAGCACGGAGGAGGTGTGTGGGCCGTGGGGGTGTGTGTGCGACCCTTTGTCAGCAGCGGGGGCGAGGGGGGGCTTAAAAAAATGAACAATTAAAAAAAACAAACAGGAAGACACAGCCTGTCCCTATGGTAAGTTTAGCTTACCATAGGGACAGGTGGACCTGTGGGCCCCAGCCACTGTGGGCCCCGGGACACATGCCCCGCCTGTCCCTATGATAGCTACGCCCTTGAAAGTTGGTCCAATAAAAGAGATCATCTGAATTACGTTGTCTCCATCTCTAGATACTGTTCAATTTGTCACATACGTGTTACATACAGTATTGCTACACTCTGCCCCACCTGCATGTTACTAGTGTGGGGGTGCACAATGGAAATTATTAGGCCAATAACGGGTTTTACTCTTAACATGAGGCTCCATCTAATGGTACATGGTGTATTTCAAGCTGGTGTGCATGCTCAACATTGTTGCTGCGGGGAGGGGGGGGGGCGGCGGCAGTGGGGTATCATGGGGACCTGATCTGCAAAATATTGTAAGCTGCCCTGAGCCGATTCGGGAAGGGCACCATATAAATTCAAATAAATAAATAAATAAATACATTTAATATTCTGGGCAGGACAAAGACTTGACAGGCGATTAACCTTTGAGCCATGCCTGCTGCCCATATGAGTCATTTACAGAGCATGGGGAGTCTGATGTGGTGTGTGGGTCCCAGACATTTGGGGTGACCAAGAGTCCTAGTATTGCCAGTTCCAAATGCTCAAAAAATGAATCAAGTCTCTAAAAATCAGAAGATTGGCTTAAAAGCCACAACTTCTTAAAATTAATAAAATGTGGGAGTTCTTTTAATTAGATTTCTGAGCCTTTATTGACTCATCATAGTCACATTTCCAAGCTTTTATCCAGAACCATGAAAGTCAGAAAATTACTTTTCTAAAAATTAAAACTGAAATTCTCATGATTTTATCAAGTGCTTCCAGGGCAAGCAAAAGGCCTTGAGAACTGTGTGTGGGCACCTTGCACTAGTGTGTACACACTTGGTGTGTGTGTGTGTGTGTGTGTGTGTGTGTGTGTGTGTGTGTGTGTGAAAGCTGCAAAATACATTTGGGGAAATCACATGTAATTTTGAAAATAAAGATAACCAGCTTCTCTGAACTACTGTTCACTCCATTTACTCTGAAATACTGTTTGCCTTGAATGTTTGGATCAGACCAGTTAACATTTTTATACCCTTTCCTGAGATGCAAAAGAGATGAACTGTTTGGCTGTTAGTGCAGCACAAGGTATGGGGGAAGGATGAGCAAATCAACATCTAAATCAGGGGTGAAGTACCTTTTCCTTCCCGTGACCCACTTTGAAAGAGATACAGGTGGAGTTTCTTAGGGGTGTGCTCAGAAAGGGAATGGCCTAGATTATGCATCTGTGCCATTGATCCATCCTCTGTCCTTGAGCACATGCCCTCATCTCTATTTTTTCACTACTTGTAGGTACAGACTAGCTCAATTGGCCAGATCCAGGAACTGGAATGAGGCCAGATAAAAAAACAGCTGCAGACTGGAGGTTCCATACCCCTGATCTAAATTAAGATATTCAATAAGATTAAGTATATTCTCCTGTCTTTGCTGGCTCCTCCCCAGACTAGGCAACAAACTTTTCAGTACAAAAGCGGGGATGTGGATCTTGGCAAAGAAAAAGGAATCCACCAGGGCTGTGGAAGAGTAGCAGGCCAAAGTCCCTGTGCCCCTATTATGGGGGTACCATTCCAAGGGAATCAATCAATGTGAGGCAGAATGTTTGCTCCTCTAAGATAAAGAGTGTGGCCATTCTCAGGCAGGATTCTTTGTCTTTGCAGAAGAGGATATACTTGTGTTTCCTTGGCCCTGCAAACAGATCTTTCCCTATTCTAGTCCTGGCTAGGGTGCAGTCCTGCCTTTATTGAAGTCACTTGCTCAGCTCCCATTTATTTTAATGGGTACAAATTTCATCCAAAGGGGGAGGGGACGGATAGGTAATCTAGCTAATGCAAATTGCATGGCATGTTGAATGACTAAGTGCTTAGCAGGTCGCTGAAATTAACTGGAAATTATAACAATATTTGTCACTAATACTACACTTTAAGTGGGCAGAGCCCTTTACAATCATTATCTCATTCATCTTCACAACATCCATGGAAGGCAGGCTGCTCAATAATATTATTCCCATTTCATACATGAGAGAAACTGAATCTGGGAAATAGTGTCTTGCCCAAGGTCACTCAAAGAGTCCATGATCAAGATAGGATTTGAACACAGATCCTGCAGGATCGGGGAAGTAAGGAAGACATACCACCCTCAACATTCAACTCATCGTCTATGCAGCCTTTGAAATTGCTAACGGTGAAGTTGTCCCTAGTTGTTGAGTCTTAAAGCAGGTTAAATAATACACACTTCTGAGTGATATAGACAAATTGGAGAAAATTCAAAAGGAGAGCAACTAAGATGATAAAGGGGGCTAGAATGCAATCCATATGAGAAAAGGCTGAAAGAACTGGATACTTTTAAGTCCAGAGAAAAGATGACTCAGGGGCAGCGGGAGAACATGATAACAGTTTTCAAATAACTAAAAGGATTCCAGGGGGAAAAAGGTGAACATTTGTTCTCTACTTTTACTGAAGACAGAACAAGAAGGGATGGACTTAAATTACAGCAATGGGGATTTGGGTTAGACAGACTTCCTAACTGTAAGAACTGGAATAAATGGGCACTGGAATAAGTGACTCAGGGAGATTGTAGAATCTCCCTCATCAGATGTTTGCAAAATCCAGCTGGACAAGCATCTCTTTGCAATACATTAGGTGAATGGATATCCGCCTTATAGCAGGGGGTTGGATTAGACAACCCTGATATCCCTTTCAGGCTTACAATTCTATGATTCTATCTAGGTGCAGTTGACTCCAGCTGAAAGACAGAGGGAGAACTAGATGACCTTTTAAGATCCTTTACAGCTTTAAAATTCTATGGTGCAATTGCCCCCATGCTCATGTCACCAAGCTTTGTGTTCCATGGACCAGCCCACACCAGGAAAGATAACCAACAGGGCTGTCTAATTTTTTCCCTTACCGTCACACTCTTGGGGTCGAAGGCGGGTTCCTTGGGTGCTTCTGGTTGTGGTGGGGCAGTAGCAGGAGCAGCTGCTGGCTTGGCTGCCTCTTTCTTGGGATCAGGCTTCTTGGGGGCCATAGCGTTGACTTCTTTGTGAAAGAGCTGGGATGAGTCTTTGCCCCTAACGAGTGAAGGCAGAAACCCCAACAAAGCAACAGACGAAGGGACAAAAGGCAGAGCCTGTTCCCTGTCCTTATATACACAGTCTTGGGCTCGCACCAGAGGGGCTGGCCAGCTGTGGCAGCGACTGCTACTTACTATAAAAGGAAGGAACTTCCCACTCAACAATTGCCCGCTGTCATCTACTTGTAGCAAGACAACAAACACTGCAACCCTACTAGACAGGGGTCTTTTCACACTTGAGCTGGGAGGGGGCAAAAGCTGCCTTCTAAAACACTGTTAAATATAAAATGCAAATAAGACAGGAGTGATGGGCAGGAAAATAACGACAGCTGATAAACCTGCCCCAATTCTCAGGAGGAAAGTGTGTCTTTTTATAGACAAGCTTGTGTGTGCAGCTACTGAGGATGCCTTTTAAGCCCTGGATTTGTTCTCTGACACTTTATCACAGCCCACTAGATAATTTGCTCACAGCCCTTTGGGTCCCTTTATCTCCAAATGGATCGTTTCTAGAATATCCTGTCAGCCCTAAAAGTCATCCATGACATTTTCCCTGGTCTCATCTCACTCTCCTGTAGCCAGCTATCCTGTATGTGTGTATGCTCATTTATCTGGCATATCAGTAGAGTTAACACAGACAGATTTGGGTGCACTCTGAAAGGCACAATAAATGCCAGCCACTTTGTACTTCACAGGGGATTTTTCAGAGCAAAGAAAAGCAGCAGGAAAGAGAACATTGGCCTCTTTCCAGAAGCTCCGCTGCTAACTTCAGTGAGACTTGCCATTCACTTCAGTGAGACTTGTGCTAGTGCTAGCCATCCAGAGAAGCACTTCCTATAGGCTGACAACCAAAACTGCAGCTGTTGAGTGCTAGGCACTGGCAGGCACTATACAGATAATTCCTGCTTGCAGTCTAAGGGCGTTTTCACATGGACAAAGTAATCCTTGATAGAATCAGAGCTTATTATCTAGTATTCACAAACTCCTGTTTGTTCAGATGGACATGTTAATGCTAGATAACATTAATCCTTGATAGTCTGTGAACACAACCTTGCTGTTAATCAGGATTTAGAGTCTCCTGGATGAATTTGCAATCCCGTGGTGCTCTGCAGATGTGCTCAGCGCAATCTACAGGTGGGCGGGAGATCTGGACCTCCTCTTCCTGAGCGCCCCCCTTAAGCAGCCCTGTTAATTCCCCTCACTCCTCTCTGCAGAAAATTGGGAGATCCTGCAAGATACAGCCCACCCCCCCAGACCAAGGTCCCTCCCCGGACACGCACGCTCTGCCCCCCTGCACCTTGGTGGACCGCTTCTTTGTCCAGCTGGCTGTGTGTAGCTTTTAAAAAATTCTTTCTGCACTGGTCCTGCTTTGATCTCTTCTGCTTTTAATTAAGCAACAGCGCTCCATCCCAGTAACTATTTTCCCGGTGTGCTGCTGAGTCCCTAATGAATCCAATCTCGCTTTATTTGGTGGGACATCTTTCCTACAAAGCTGGAAGCTTATCCTAAATGCAGGGTGTGTGTCCTCCGGGAATCATCCAAAGCAGCAGGGAGGAGGATGGAGGGGTGATAGCCTGCTGCAGAGAAGNGGGGGGGGGGGGGGGGTTTGACAGACTGAGCTGGGGCTATAGGCAGAGTTCCTTAGGGTTAATGCAAGCAGGTGCGTTACCTGCGTGCTTTACAGCTATGTCTTCGCGCCTGCTCTGCTCTTAGAATTGAGATTCTGTTCATTGCTGCTGAATGGAGGGTAGAGGCTTGGGGGTCTTTGTGGGGAACCCTGGAAGCTCACTTTGCTTCCCCCAGTGCGCACTGTGTAGCCAAGTTACTGGAGTTTAGGAAGTGCTCCCTGCAGGGATGACCCTCTCACCAGGCGGATGCTGCTGATGGCACAGGAGGTCTTAGTAAGGCGGCTATCGCCCATTTAGGAGAAGGAGCTCTGCAAAGATCAGGATGACACAGATGAATTTCAGTACCAAACAAGAGCAGGCTGCGCACCAACCCCGGCACCCCTCCCTGCTGTTATTGGGTCCCTACCAGACATCGGCAATCATCCCCCAAACACAGCTCTGGAGCGATGTATGGGTGGGCGGAGGATCTGGACTCTCCTCTTCCTGAGCGCCCCCCTAAGCAGCCCTCTTAATTCCCCCCCACTTCCTGTCAGCCCCCTTCATTCCCTCTGCCCGTCTTTCAGCTCTATGTGCCATAGAGCAAGAAATGCCTAGAGTGGTGGTCAGGTCTTTATGTAGGACTCTGTGGCTTTAGTCTAGGTTTAGTTGACTAATCCTTGATAGTTGTTCACATGGACACTATCATGGATTAGTTTGACATCCAGATATCATAAACCCTAGCAATCGAGGGTTTATAGATACCGATGTTTTCCTAATCCTTGATGAGAATTGCAGATTTGCTGCATTCAGACAGACAGCTAACATAGGAATTAGGGCTTTAATTCCTATTTAAATGTCTATGTGAAAATGCCCTAAGCCCTCCAGGCCTGCCAGTGGGGGAGGACTGACTCTGGTGGTGTCATGGCCAGGAACCCCGAATACCACAGCAGCCCACACAAGAGCTCTGGCAATGGCTGGTAGAATACCAGGGTGCTCTGGTGCCCACTGCATCCAGAGGAACACAGCCTGTGTCTGGCTGCAAAAACAGGATGCAGGATTTGAGGCATCTTTTAGTCCAGGGATGGAGAACCTATGGCCCAAAGACTAAATCCAGCTTAGCGTTGTTTTTTATTTGGCCCCTTTCCAATTCCTGGATCTGGCCCATACCTCCCAATAGTCCCTATTTAAGAGAGACAGACCCTCTTTCGGTGCTAGGTCTGTGGAGCTTCTATGCATCTTTAAAGCAGCACATGAGAAAGAAAAGGTTCCCTACTCCTTTTTTAGATCCTGTCTGATTGGGATGGGAACTGAACTAGCTGTGACTGCATTCTCACTATGCTGCAGTGGCATAGCTACTATGAAGTGCTCCTATGCTCTGGAGAGGGCCTTTGTAAGCATAGCCTGAGTGCTGCTAGGAAATTTTCAGAGTGGGTGAGAGAGGGAGCGGGGCCAGCACTTCAACCCTCCCTCAGTGGGTGGTTTTAAATGGGTAAGAGTGGCAGACAGGTCTGCTGGCATGACTGGCCATCTGTCACGATCTGTATGACGAGTAAGTCAGTTGGGGGACGTGGTCACTGAGTGGCATTGCCACGGAGCACCCACTCTGAGTGCATGGGGAGGGATTCAGATGGGTGGCTGGCTCCCAGCGTGGCTACCTGGCTACAGAGACAAGCCGCCATGCACTCTCTCTGCCACTGATCATGTGGCAGGGGGAAGTGTGCCGGGCTGGCCTTTGCAATTGACATGACTCCAGCTTAGGGGAACCCAGGCTCCGAGCAACTTTTCAAACCGCACTCCAAACATTCGGGCTAGGTGGAAATGTGCGCGCTCAGTGCATTCACACCAGCCCGGAAGTGCGTTTTTTTTTAAATCGCACGATGCCTCCGAGGCAGCTGTGCGATTTAAAGACACGTCTGAATCCGCCCTAGCTTCACCTCTTACAATCAGTATCACAATCAGGAAAGAAACAAACTGTAGCAGCTAGGTTCTTTAGCAAGACTAGAAGGATATAGTTTCTGCATATCACAGGAGACAGATCAGTTGCAAGGACAAACATCAACTGCTGGTAAAGGGTGCAACTGTTCAGTTAAATCAGTATTCCTCATGATGGGGGTGGGGAATCTGCAGTTCTGAAGCACCTATTTTGAGTGAGAGGGGAAAGATCTTCACAACCATCCCAGTTCATATGGGCAGGGGCTACATGGCCAACTGGTGCCACGGAGCTATTTGGCTTGCCCTGCATAGAGCACTCCAGATTTCTTGACAGTGCTCTGTGCATGGCCATGAGTGTGTGCTCCGTGACTCACAGATTAACAGTGGGCTCCTGGGTGATAGTAGTATCTGATCTAAAAACACCCCACCACTCTAAAATGTTCCTGTTGGTGCTCAGGCTGCTTGCAAAGGGCTTTTCGAGGAAGGAAGTTTTCAGAGTGGACATGGGTGGAGAGCTGGCCCTGCCCACTTTGAAAACCCTGGAGAGCTGCTGCCACTAGGAGTCATAGGGTGATTTCAGACGTTACGGGGCCCTTTGGCCCCGTACCGAAACCACCGGCTTCGTTCCCCGCCGGGGTCACCCCGTAATGCCTCAACAGACGTGCCGGGGGGATCCCGGCGGGGAAAGTGGGAGGGGCCGGGGCCGCGCGGCGCAACGTGTGGCCGCATGGCCCCGCCCCCTCCACGCACCCCGCCGCCCGCCCTCCGAGGAGACGGGCAGGCGGCAGGGCCATTGCGGCCGCCGCGTCGGGCCGGAAGCGCCGTGGCTCGGGATCCCGCCGGGGATCCCGGGCCGTGGCGCGCGGCCAGACGTGACTTTTCGTTGGTCCCGGCCCGGGGTCCGTTTGACCACGCTTCCCGGGACCTTCCCCCGGCTAGCCCGGGAAGCGTGGTTCAAACAGACCCCATGTGGGGATTCACCGTGGCGAACATCTGGCAAACAGACGTTCGAGACACGGTGACCACAGGTGGGTATTCACCGTGGTTCACCGTGATCTCGTAACGTCTGAAGACACCCATAGTGAGACCGCCATGGGGATATGGGAGTCCAAAGCTGGCCAGGAACCCTCTTGCGAGTGTTTCCACTGTTGCCACTCAGGGGATGGGCCCACTGAAGAGCTCATTCCTAAGGCTCAAAGGCCACTCATTCCTGAGGCTCAAAGCTTTATCCGCTAGGCTATACTGGCTCTCCTCCAGGTTTAAACTGTAGGATGGGAAGAGAGTGTAAAATCCAGGGTGAACTCACACATAACTCTTCTAAATTCCGATGTCCACGGGGCCCTGGAATCTGACTAATCAGCCCCAGATGATCCCCAGATAGCTGTTGCATGTGAGCGAGACACTCTGAGTTCCAGCCCTGCTTTAAACTCTGATCTGACATTTAGATCTGTTCTATTAATCAGATCAGAGTTTAAAGCTGGGCTGGAACTCTGCGTGTCTCACATGCAACAGTTATCCGGGGATCATTTGGGACTCATTATATAGCTTGCCTAGGCGGGTGAACCAGGGCCCTGTCACATTTATTAACACCTACTAAACATTAATAATCTGTTTCCAGCCCACATATGGCAACCCGGAAACAGATGGGTGGGGTGAGGTGCTGGCCCAGGCGGTCATGGGTGAACTGGGCCCCTGTCATGTTTATTAACACGTTTATGGGTAGCATTTTCTCTTCTGTGGGCCATGCATTGAGGGATGGGGTGGGGGAGGGAGAGTCAAGAACAGGGCTGGCCCTAGGATTTGTAGAGCCCATGGACATCAGAGTTTAGAAGAGTTATGTGTGAGTTTACCCCCAGTCTTGAGAGCAGGACTGGGGGAATCTTTTTCAATCTGGTGGGAAAGCCAGTTGCAAACAGCTTTAAGGAAGATCTGTCTACCAGTGCTCCACTGATTACAATACAGAACAAATACCCTGAGCTATTGCTCCGCCCCCCCCCCCCCCCCCCCCCCCCCCCCCCCCCCCCCCCCCCCCCCCCCCCCCAAAAAAAAAAAAAAAACCCCCGGGTTTTTCCCCCCCCCCCCCCCCCCCCCCCCGAAGGCAGGGCCACATCCTCATGTGATATGGAAGGAATAAAAAGGCTGCCAGTCCTACTTCAATATCCTTGAAACTGTTGGCAGGAAGGGAGCCAGAGCAGCAGCATTCCTGCCCTGGGATCAGGGTCACTAAAAGCCTCACTGCATGGAATCCGAGTGGTGCTATTGTATTTACACAGGAAACTCTACGCTCTGCTCCTTCTCATTCTTTGCAGAGACAATGCTTTGGAAGAAGAAAGGCACTAAAGCTACTGCCAGACCTGGTGAAGGGCCAAAGCAGCTCAGAAAGCCAAGGCTAATTCAGTGGAGTTCCCCAGCTGTCGGCTGAGTCCATTGGAATTAGTACCAGGGGAGAACAGCACAGCTAAGAGAAAATGTCACTCAGGCTGTGGCAGGCCATGGTGGTTCTTGGTGATCTGTGGCTTGGAAATAGGGTATGGTCCTACCTACTGGAATACTGCGGAGCACCCTTCTGTAAAGCCCTGGGCCGAAACGAGGCTGAAGTTGGTTCCTTATTCCTAATCCATGCTTTTTGATTGGTAAACGATTACCTGGAAGGTCCTGCCCCTTTGCTCTGGGCTCTACAAATTTTAGGGCCAGCCCTGTCCTTGCCCCCCTTGCTCCCCCACCCCTATCCCTCAATGGATGGCCCACAGAAGAGAAAATGCTCCCCTTCATTAGGTGTTAATAAACATGACAGGGGCCCAGTTCACCCACGACCACCTGGGCCAGTGCTTCACCCCACCTCTCTGTTTCCGGGCTGCCATATGTGCAGACCCTGGCAGGGTAGGCAGCTGGCTCAGAAATGTGGGCCCGGAAGGAACTGGGCCCACGGCCTGGTCAGGCGGTCCATAGTGGAACTAACCAGGCAGGCGCATGTGGTTTTGCACCAAATTGGCCTGGCGTGGGGGGTTGCCGTGGCTGCCAGCCATGGCTGTCTGTTATTGGCAGCTATGGCTGCCTGTCATGGTGGGGAGGGGTATGGTGCCAGCCGCGAGGTGGGACCAGATGGCCACACATCACTCCCTGCTCCCCCTCCACAGCAGGGTCAGCCCGGGAAAACATTTATTCTGTTCCCTGACCTGTCCCGGGTGGGGGAGGCCCCTCCTCCCTGGGATGTACAGCTGGCATGCCAGCTGCACACTTGTTTTTGACCCATTGTCTTAAAGTCTCTGGAAACTATGGAGCCATAGTACTTGAGTTACACAACAAGGGCCCTTTTTAAATGAGACGCACCCACTCATGCCCACACAGTGGACATGAGTGGGTGTCTCCCACGTAACACGCACCTCCACCCATCGCCCCCACATAGAGCAACGGGCAAAAAGGCTGGTTGTGTCGTGTGGGGGCATCCTCCCCCTCGCACTGCCCCCACAGCAGCGCACCCCCTCCCCCTCCCTGAAGCGGCCTGTTTAAAAAGGGTCAAGTAGAGGTCCTAAAAAACCACAGCTTTATTCTGCTTCTCATAACAGAAGCTACTCAGCCCAAATTTATTTGGTGGCAACTAGGGTGGCCAGATATACAAATTTTAGAGGGCATTTATGAGAAATACAGGTGCCAATGTAGCCCTGCAACCTGTATTTCTCATGTGTCCTCTAAAATTTGCATATCTGGCCATCCTAGTGGCAACAGTGCCTTTGAAATGAGACATAAAATAATGCAAACACCCCAGTGTGCTCAGAAATGCCAGCTGCAGTCAATCCCCACCTTGGCTTCCCTAGGGCCGTTTATCCATGCATGACCTTGTCTAAGCAACCATTGCTTCAGAAGCTGTAGAAGTTTCCTCAGAGGAACAGGGGTATCAGAAATATCCCAGTGACTGATGCTGGAGCTTGTCTGGACAGGGAAAACTAAATTTAGCTTGCTGTAGAGTGAGATCATCTCTCCATATTTCCCACTTCCTTTTGTGTCCATGACCA
Organism: Sphenodon punctatus; assembly: GCA_003113815.1. Lineage (NCBI taxonomy): Eukaryota > Metazoa > Chordata > Lepidosauria > Sphenodontia > Sphenodontidae > Sphenodon > Sphenodon punctatus. The sequence goes on along the minus strand of QEPC01014152.1, from coordinate 52,231 downwards.
GGTCCCTCCATATATTGTGTTCTTACCCCACCGTAGAGACAGTCCATAAAGTATGTCACGCCAAGAAGAAGGTAGGGGATAGTAAAGTTGTGACCATTTGTGACAAGGCAAGGAATGGGTATTGGTTGTAATATGGCATCAAAATAATTTCTTATCATACATTTTTCAAGTATATTTCTAAGTTTGAAAACTAAATAGATATTCTTTACATCTAATAAATTGGGTTTTACATTACTGGTATTAAAAATGTGTGAGGAGGGGAAGAGGGATCTGTAGTGTGACATACTTTTTGGAGAGGGCCTGTAGTAGACTGACAAATTGTGACAAGGAGAGCAGGGGTTAAAAAAATATGACCTCCTCAACTTATCCTCTGGCAATAACCACTCTTTGGGCCATTTGCATGGATAATGTCCTGAACCCAGAGTAGATAAATACACTACCTTAAGCTTAGAATTTATCCCTGACCTGCAACTTTACCCCAAAGTAACTGCCCTCATGCATAAACTCTTATGAAAGAGCAGATTCATAAATGGTCTGGTTGGGAGTGTGAAGGACAGGGCCATGAGGCAGGTCTGGAGCTAGGGAGCAAGGAAAACAAGACTCAGACACCAAGGAGAGGAACTGGGAATATTGCTCCACACAGCTTCCTGCTGCTACCAGTCAGGTTTCTATCCTGGCTGCCAGCAAACCAGGGAGCTGGGAGACATGGTAGGGGTAGGAGATATAAAACAGAACAACACTGGGGTATGCTTGCAAGAACTACAAAAATTAAACTTCTTTCACAAAAATATGGGCAATTAAAATTGCGTCCGCCCCCTCCCCAGCGGGGATTGGGGGCGTGAGGCCCTTTGCCGCGCCCGCCTGAGAAAGGGGGCAGGATGGCAAGGGTTAAGCTTTCCCCGCTGTCAGAAGCTGCTGCTGTGCTCCGAAGCGGGAAAAGCCGGCTCGCACTGGAGAAGGGGGGGATGCAGCCTGGAGTGCATTAGGCCCAGGCTGCACCTCCCATTAGTTAAGTTAGGCACGTGACCCCGCCTAGGGGCGGGGCCACAGGCAGTGAATGCCGCTCGGGCTGCATTCCAGCCCAGCCAGCGGCGAAAATGGCAGCACGGTGTGTGCTGCTCTGGGGGACAGAAGCCACGAGGCCTATAAGCCCATGGGAAAAAGTAAGAAAAATGCCGCAGCAGCGGCTAAGAAAAGGAGGGTGGGTTCCGACAACCCACCCGCTGTGGGGAATTGCGGAGACGGGAGAGGGCAGGAGTGTACCGGGGAACGGGGTCACACTCAAGCACGCACCCCAGGCAATAGAGCAGTAGGTGACAGCAAGGCCCTGCTGGGAAAACAAGCCCTCAGGGTGGAATAGGGCTACCAAGATGGCAAGTCCCCAGCCTATCTCATCATCGGGCACGGGGGCAATCACAGACCTTAACTGCTGCCACCTGCTCGCAATCACACAGGGCAACGGGCGGGGCTGGAGGCGTGAGGCACGTGTGTGGGTCGGGGGTGCAGAGGGTCCCAGGAAGGGGGGGCAGGAGGGATAGGTCTGAGGCTCAGGGAATGCACCCAGGCACCCGTGCTCCCCCCCACGCCCACAGGAATACTCACTCACCTGATTCACGCTGGAATAGCAAACACTCACACACGCCCACTCACCCACCGGTCACACAAGAAGCAGTCACCCACACGAAGGATCAATCCACACACAATAGAATGCAGCACACAAGGGGCCAGTCTCACGGGCACGTCAGCTCCGATCACCAGCAGCGCAACTATCCCTGGTGCAGCCTTTTATCTAGTTCCCCCCCCCCAGGGCGTTGCTGCAGCCGCGCAGAGCGGCGCACCTGAGGGGGCGTGGCATGGGTCGGCGTGGCCTGCGTGCTGGCCCCGCCCCCGGACGTCTCGGCGTGCAGCGGAGGTATGTCGCTGTGGGAAGGCGTGGCCTTGGGGCAGTCCTGAAGCGGGCGCTTCGCTGCGGGGGTTAGGTCCGGTGCGGCGGGGAGTGCGGGGAGCCGTTTTGCGGGGGCCAGTGCCCCCGGGAGGGGGCTGATGAGTCTCCTAGCCCCTGGATTCCTTACAGCACCCCCCCTCCAAGGCAGATGATCTATCGTGGGGCGCGGTTTGAGGGGGTAGCGCATGTGAAACAGCCGGGTCAACCGAGGGGCGTGGACATCCCCTGCCCGTTCCCAAGATCGTTCAGCGGGTCCATACCCTTTCCAATCGATCAAGTACCATAATCGCCCGTGTCGTCGTCGCGCGTCCAGAATCTGTTGCACTTCATATTCTTGAGTCGCGGGTAAGGGACCAACGTGTTTATTGACGGGTTGACGGGGCGCTTGTGCGGGTTTTAGTTGCGACACATGGAACGTGGGGTGTATCTGATAGTGGGCAGGGAGCTTAACACGATAAGCTACCTCGTTGATCTTCCGTTCAATAGGAAAAGGACCGATGTACCGATCGTCTAATTTGGCAGAGGGTCTTTTGGAGGGATAACTTCGTCTATCCACCCACACCCAGTCTCCAAGTGTATAGTGCGGGGGTCTTTGTCGATGGCGGTCAGCATAGGCCTTGTATTGTTGTCGTGCGTGGTGGAGTGCCTCTCGAGCGTGGTTGTGGGCCTGGCGGATTCGCGTAACCAGGGCCCCCGCTGCCGGAACGGTACAGGCAGTGAGCTCCGGTAGGCAGAGAGGAGGATGATATCCATAAGTGACATAGAAGGGGGAATTTCCCAGTGAGGCGTTGAGCGCATTATTGTAGGCGAACTCCGCTATGGGCAAGCAGTCGTACCAGTTGTCTTGGTGGTACCCGGCATAACAGCGCAGGTACTGTTCAAGGGTTTGATTCACCCGTTCCACCTGCCCGTTGGTTTGTGGGTGGTACCCTGAAGTTAAGCTGCGTTTAATCTTTAGGCTCTGTAGTAATTCCTTCCACAACCGGGAGGTGAATTGAGAACCTCGGTCTGACACTATCTCTAACGGTACTCCGTGTAGTTTAATGACATGGTGCAGCAGCAAGTGGGCCGTGGTGCTGGCAGTGGGGAGGCTCGTTGTGGCCACGAAATGCCCTAGTTTTGAAAAGTGGTCTACGATGACCAGAATAGTAGTGTATGTGGAGGACAGGGGTAAATCTACAATAAAGTCAATTCCAATGCGCTGCCACGGTCCCTGGGGTAGAGGGGTTAACTGCAGCAGGCCTTGAGGACGACAACGGGGTACCTTTGTACGGGCGCAGATAGTACATTGCTTGACGTATCGGGCGACGTCCTGCTGGAGCGTTGGCCACCAAAAGTGTCGTTGGAGGAGGGTGACGGTCCGTCGAATTCCTGGGTGTCCGGCCAGCGGGGCGTCGTGGTGGATCCGCAGCAGGGGGGTCCGTGCCTTGGGAGGCACCACCAGACGGCGCTGGTAATACAGGAGGCCATCCCGTCCCCGCTGCAGCTGAGCACCCAGGCGTGTCTGAAGTGGTCGGGGGCAGTTCCGAAATGGGGCTGCAGTGAGGCAGTGGATCCCCATTGCCCCTGTCGGTAAGATGGGTTCCCCTCGGTGGTCTGGGGGTTCCCCGGGCTCAGTGCAGCGGGAGAGGGCATCGGCGACAATATTTTGGGCCCCAGGGCGGTATTGTATCTGGAATCGGAAGCGAGTAAAGAAAAGCGCCCACCGTCCGTGCCGCGCATTCGTAATTCGTGTGGTATGTAAGTACGTGAGGTTACGGTGGTCCGTAACCACGGTAATGGGGCACGTCGCCCCTTCGAGGTACTGTCTCCAGGCCTCAAAGGCCGCCTTGATGGCCAACAGCTCGCGGTCTAGGACGGTGTAATTCTTTTCGGCACTGGTGAGCTGTCGGGAATAGTAAGCGCACGGGAGTAGGCGGTTTCCCTTAGTCTCTTGCTGCAGTAGCACGGCTCCAATAGCCACCCCCGAGGCGTCGGTTTCTACCGTGAAGGGGTGTTCGAAGCGAGGGTGCTGCAGAATGGGGGCTTGGGTGAAGGTTGTTTTCAGGGTATCGAAGGCCCGCTGGTGGACTGGCTCCCAAGTGTACGGCACCCCTTTTCGCAGTAAGGTAGTTAGCGGGGCCGTTAATTGGGCATAGTTGGCAATATATTGACGGTAATAGTTTGCCGTTCCAAGGAACCGTTGCAAGGCCTTAGTTGAAGGGGGCGGGGTCCATTGGAGAATCGCCGATATCTTCCCCGGGTCCATCCTGATCCCTTGGGGGGAAATGATAAAGCCGAGAAAGTCAATAGTGGAGACATGGAAGGCACATTTCTCGAACTTACAATACAACCGATTTTGAAGGAGCCGCTGCAACACCCGTTGAACCTGGGGGATATGTTCAGCTAGGGTCCGGGAGAAAATCAAAATATCATCAATGTACGCTACCACACAGGTGTCCAGCATGTCGCGCAACACATCGTTTATGAGGTGCTGGAAGGTGGCCGGTGCGTTGGCCAGGCCGAAGGGCATGACACAATACTCGAAGTGCCCATAGCGGGTTCGGAAGGCCGTTTTCCATTCGTCCCCCGATCGAATGCGCAGAAGGTTGTACGCCCCCCGGAGGTCTAGTTTGGTGAAAATCGATGCCCCATGTAGCCGATCCAATAACTCGGGTATCAAGGGGAGGGGGTAGCGATTTTTGATGGTGATGGCGTTGAGTCCGCGATAGTCAATACAGGGGCGTAACCCCCCATCTTTTTTTGCAACAAAAAACAGCGGGGCCCCGGCCGGAGAGGTGGAGTGGCGGATGAATCCCCGACGTAAGTTGTCGTCCACGTATTCCTTCAGGGTCTTTAGCTCCGGGGCTGATAGCGCATAGATTCGGCCGTACGGGGGCTCCGTGCCCGGGCTTAATTCAATAGGGCAATCGTACGCACGATGTGGTGGTAGGCTCTCGGCCTCCTGTTTACTAAAGACCTCTCGCAGGGGGAAGTACGGTGCCGGTAGGTTGGGCAGGTCCATAGCGAGCTGCGTACCCAACAGGGTTTGACGGGGCGACAATGAGATACATGTGGTGGAACAATGGTTGGTCCGAAAGCGCAGGATCCCCTGTGCCCACTGGATATCGGGGTCATGAGTTCGGAGCCACGGCATTCCCAACACGACCTCAAACATCGGTGAAGCCACCACATCAAAGCACAACAGCTCTCTATGGGCCCCTATATTCACTTGAAGGGGGGTCGTTTGCCATATCAGCGGTCCTGATCTAAGGGGGGACCCATCAATGGTGTGAACCTGTTCCGCCGTTTCCCGGGGCGTATGCGGGATACCATAACGTTGCATAAACCCCTGGTCCATAAAGTTTCCCGACGCCCCGGAGTCGATGAGGGCCCAGGTCACGGTGCCCCGGGGAGTGTTCCCCTGAAGGGTCACAGGAATTTTCAAATGTTGGGCCCCCCCCAGCTGCTGCCAAGAATACGGGGGTACGTGCTCGGGGTGTGGACATCCGCCACCGGGGACCCCCCTATAGTTCCCGGGGCCGAGCTTTTCCCGCATCCCTCCGAGCCGGGGGCAATGCAGGGCATTCCCGTGCAAAGTGCGTTGACTCACCACAGTAGAAACACAGCCGGGCTGCGCGTCGATGTTCCCGTTCGGCGGGGGTCAGGGGGCCTCGAGAGGCCCCGATCTGCATGGGCTCATCTTCGGTTTCCCGTGCCCCGTCACCCCGGACCGGGGGATGGGGTAACACCCGGGGCCCCATGGGACGATAGGGCTCTTGGCGTCTCTCTCGCCGTCGTTCTCCCAGGCGTTCATCTATTTGTATGGACAGGTTGACCAAGGCCCCCCAGGTGTCAGGTAGGGGAATCGTAGCGAGGTGATCCTTGAGCTCTTCACTGAGCCCCCGCCGATACATCACTCGGAGAACATGATCCGGCCAATTAAGGTCCACTGCCATCTGTTGGAAGCGAGTGACGTAGTCTAGTAATGGACCTTTCCCTTGTTTAAGGCTCAGGATGGCGGTCTCGGCGTCTTTAACTCTATGGGGATAATCAAAAAGAAACGTGAACTCTTGCACAAAACGGGGATAATCTTGGAGTAGGGGACTCTTGCTGATAAGCAAGGGCGTGGCCCAGGCCAGGGCATGACCCTCCAACAATCCAATGATGTAGGCGACTTTGCGAGCGTCGGTATTATAAGTTTGGGGTTGCATCGTAAAGGCCAGTTCGCAGAGGGCCAGAAACCCCCTAAATTGCTTGCGATCCCCGGTATACTTGGCGACCTTGGGCCCCTTGGGTTCGCGAGGCAAGTGGCCAACGTTTTCCCCTGGAGCCACAACCTCGACTTGCGGGGGTGGCGGGGGAGCAGCCGCTCCCTCCCCGGCTTGCAGGTCTTTTAAGTCTTTTACTTCCATAGCGAGGGACTTCACAATGCGTGTAAGTTCCTGCACGTCTGCAGCCAGCTGCTCCATGTTCCGTCAAAGGGATGGTGTAAATGCTGGTGATTCTGTGGGGAATTGCGGAGACGGGAGAGGGCAGGAGTGTACCGGGGAACGGGGTCACACTCAAGCACGCACCCCAGGCACTAGAGCAGTAGGTGACAGCAAGGCCCTGCTGGGAAAACAAGCCCTCAGGGTGGAATAGGGCTACCAAGATGGCAAGTCCCCAGCCTATCTCATCATCGGGCACGGGGGCAATCACAGACCTTAACTGCTGCCACCTGCTCGCAATCACACAGGGCAACGGGCGGGGCTGGAGGCGTGAGGCACGTGTGTGGGTCGGGGGTGCAGAGGGTCCCAGGAAGGGGGGGCAGGAGGGATAGGTCTGAGGCTCAGGGAATGCACCCAGGCACCCGTGCTCCCCCCCACGCCCACAGGAATACTCACTCACCTGATTCACGCTGGAATAGCAAACACTCACACACGCCCACTCACCCACCGGTCACACAAGAAGCAGTCACCCACACGAAGGATCAATCCACACACAATAGAATGCAGCACACAAGGGGCCAGTCTCACGGGCACGTCAGCTCCGATCACCAGCAACGCGACTATCCCTGGTGCAGCCTTTTATCTGGTTCCCCCCCCCAGGGCATTGCTGTAGCCGCGCAGAGCGGCGCACCTGAGGGGGCGTGGCATGGGTCGGCGTGGCCTGCGTGCTGGCCCCGCCCCCGGACGTCTCGGCGTGCAGCGGAGGTATGTCGCTGTGGGAAGGCGTGGCCTTGGGGCAGTCCTGAAGCGGGCGCTTCGCTGCGGGGGTTAGGTCCAGTGCGGCGGGGAGTGCGGGGAGCCGTTTTGCGGGGGCCAGTGCCCCCGGGAGGGGGCTGATGAGTCTCCTAGCCCCTGGATTCCTTACACCCGCACAACCTGAAGCACCCCTGGGAGCAGGGGTAGGAGAAAGGGGGGGAGTACTGGCAGGGACCTCAGGGGAGCAGATCCCCCCCACCCGCTGGAGCAAGGGTGAGGAGTGGCCCCAGCCCAGACTGGGGAAGGGGAAACCCCCCTCGCGCTCAGGATGGCTGGGTGCGAGGCCCTTTTACAGCAACTTTTGGAAGTGGGAGGGGGTAATCCTCGCACACTAATGCAACCACCCCCCCTGCCAATGCCGGGCCCCCAACAACCAGGCCCATCAGGAATAGCTGGGGAGAGACTTGCAGCTGAGGGGGGATCTCCTTCGCTGCCTCCCCCATGGCGTAGCAGACGCCCCATCAGCTTACCAGCCCGATACGCGGGCAACTGCCGAGGGTATGGGGGTGCAGGCCCGCAGGGGTCGGCAGCCCCCCCCTCGGATGCATTAGCGGGGGTGTCCCCCCAAGCAAATTGGCAGGCCCCAGTGGCGGACGCTGGGGCTCCAGGGGCTGCAGCCTCAGCAACCGTAGTGTCCAGGCCACAAACAGTATATTCGGGGCTGGGCCCAGTCGATTCACGATGGGCCCTGCCCTGCCTCGGGATCCCACAGTCCTCCCAGGCTTTAGCCAGTCAGGGGCGTGCCCACGGGGGCAGCCCCTGCACGGGGCTGGGCCGGGGAGCCTCTTCCTTTCTTCTTGCAGAAAGAGCATCAAGCAGGTAGACCGGTGCCGCAGGGACAGGGCGATGGAGAACTGAGGAAGGGAATGGATCCCATGGAAAGGCTCTTCAAGCATTAATTGATCAGCGTGCCCCAACATCTGGAACCCAGCAGGCGATGCATGCTGTCCAGCTTACCCCGGATACAGGTAACGCACCCGCCCCCAGCGGAGCAGTGGGCAGGGCCAATGCAGGGAACTTTGCGCAGCCCCCCGGAATGGGTAGCATGGGTAACGAGGGGCCGGTAGCAGAGAGCCTACAGGGTGCTGAAGCACGGGGGGTAACAACACAGCTGGTGTGGTGGGGCAGGAACTGGGTCCCAATGACATACCCACCACCCCCTTCTACGGTGGGCGAAAGAACTGGTGGACCAGCAGGGGGAGTGCTCCCCCATGAGGGCCCGCCGAGCTCATCCTCACTTACCGGGCAGGCCCTACAAATATGGGCTCCAGCACCCGCCCCACCGCCAACCCTATCGAACACAGGGTTTACTACCCCGCCAGCAACAATGGTCACACAATGCCCCCCACCCGAGGGTGGGGGCTACTCTTCAGTCTCGAACCCTATAGGGGGCCATTTGCTACCAGCAACGAAGGACAGGATATGGCGGGGGAAGTACATTGATTTGTTTGCCCTCCTGTTTAGTGATCCGATTCTGGATCCCACTGAACAGGATGACAAGAAAGAAAAGGAGCGCTTCAAGCGCCCCAAGGCGGACCGGAACTGGTCCAATTGGACTGCTGCCTTCTCCATATATATGGGAGTTCTGATCCAGGCATACCCCACACGAGCTGCGGACTTGCTAAAGTACGCCGACATTGTGTGGCGTGCTTACGAGGCCGGGCCAGCGGGCGCATGGCTGCGGTACGATGAGGCCTTCCACCACAGAGCAGCGTATACACCCGCCCTTAGGTGGAATCTGCATGCACACGACCTCTGGCTAAATTGTATGAGTGGGGTGGGGAATGTACCCAGGTCCGAAAGTGGCCATCTACTGGCAAAAGGGGGGGCATCTTCGGCAACGGAGTCCTTTCGTGATGCAGGCAAGAAAGGAACGGCACCTTCGGCAGGCATGTGTTGGGAATTTGATCGGTATGGGCGATGTTCTTGAGCGACCTGTAAGTTTCCCCACACTTGTCCCAACTGTGCCGGACACCATGCTGCCTCAGCCTGCCCAAAAGGGAAGGGTTCTGGTAAAAGAAAACAGTTCCCTGGCGGGCCGGGCAGAGGAGGCCCCATGGTAGCAGTACACCCCCATCTAGCAAGGGCACCAACTCTGGTTAGGGTAGCTGAGTTCGCAAAAGCCCTCCAGTCCTACCCGGACCAAATGGAAGCCGTGTTCATAATAACGGGTTTTCGTGAAGGTTTTCGGATCCCCGCTACCGAAGTTCACCAGCACCGGTTGTGCCCGAATTTGAAATCTGTAGCAGGGATGGAGGAGATAGTGCGAACCAAAATTCAGAAAGAAAGGTCCGAAGGAAGGGTGGTGGGCCCATCCCCTGTTCCACCATTTCCTGACATGGTTGTATCCCCCTTAGGCGTCGTGACAAAGAAGGTCCCAGGTGAATTTCGTTTAATCCACCATTTGTGGATTAATGGTGGTTCGGTCAACGATGCGATCCCCAAGGACCTCTCCTCAGTCAGATATGCTTCGTTTGACTCGGCGGTAACCCTAGTGAAGTCATTTGGTCCCCATGCAGTACTCGGGAAGTGTGACATCAAGTCTGCTTTTCGCTTGCTCCCTGTGCACCCCGACAGTTTCCTGCTGCTCGGTTTTCACTTCCAGGGAGGATACTATTACCACAAGGCCATGCCAATGGGGTGCTCGATCTCATGCTCAGTTTTCGAGCGTTTCAGCACCTTACTGGAATGGATAGTACAACAGCGGTCTGGAAAAAGAGGAATCATAAAATATTTAGATGATTTCTTATTCATTGGCCAGGCCAATACAAGCGAATGCATTGACTTGATGCATATTTTTCAGGAAGTAGCAGAGAACTTGGGTATCCCCTTAGTCCATGAGAAGACAGAAGGACTTGCCACCAGATTAACTTACCTGGGCATAGAACTGGATACGGAGCAGGCGGTGTCTCGCCTGCCCGGGGATAAGTTAGAGTCATTAAGGGAGAAGATTTCAAATTGCCTGGTAGCTAGCAAAGCCACGGTCCGGCACATGCAATCGGTTGTGGGGAGCCTTAACTTTGCTTGCCGGGTAGTGGCACCGGGTCAGGCCTTCTTGTCCCGCCTCTATGCAAGGTTCGCCGGCAACCCGCCCCCCCACCATCACATCAGGGTCAACAGGGAGATGAAAGAGGATCTCCAGACCTGGGCCACCTTCCTGGAACGTTTTAACGGTACCAGTTTCTGGAGGGAGCAGCTTCTATTAGAAGCGGAGCTACAGGTCCATTCTGATGCGGCTGGCGGAGCGGGCTTTGGGTTGATCTTCAGTGACAAATGGGTAGCTGCCCCCTGGCCGAATGAGTGGATAGAACAGGGCATCACCAGGGACCTCACCTTTTTGGAATTCTTTCCAATTGTGGTGGCGGTACATCTATGGCCCAACCAGCTGGCAAATCAATCTGTTTTGTTCTGGTGTGACAACCAAGCCGTTGTACACATAATCAACATGCAGTCTTCAAGGTCTCCAAGAGTGATGAAGTTCGTGAGGGTTTTCGTGCTCACTTGTTTGGAATTTAATATCCTGTTCCACGGCAGGCATGTGCCGGGTCTAGACAACAGTGTAGCCGATGCCCTTTCTCGCTTCCAGATGGATTGTTTCCGTCTGCTGGTGCCCCGGGCCCGGGCGAGCCCGGATCCGCTGCCGCCGTTGGTGTGGAACCTTGGGTTGTAGAGCTGCACAACGCCGTGCTGGGATCCCTGGCGTCCCGAACCAGGACAGCTTACAACAGGGCTTTCAGGGAATTTCAGAACTTCCAGAGGGAGCAGGGCTGGCCTCAGGGTTTCCCAATACCAGAACAACAAATGTTACAATTTGCCATGGCCTTGCGGCGCCGAGGTACGGCCCCGAGCATGATAACTAGGAAACTTTTGGCCCTGGCCTTTGCAAGCAACCTTGCAGGCCACACACACACCCTGACCGAGGTTTTTTTGCCAGGTGATTACTTGAGAGCTGGCATCGGGAAGGTGGTAGGACTCAAGATCAGCGGCCCCAATTACGTTGCAGTTGTTATTGGATATGTGTAAGGGGCTCCTCCATGTTTGTTATGACCATTGTGAAGTTACATTGTTTAATGCATTATTCAAGTTAGCCTTCTTCGGGGCTTTTCGAGTGAGTGAACTGGTAGCTGACTCAGCCAGGGACACGTCAGGTAGGGCACTCCAGTACAATGACATCAGGATTGGCCCAATGTCAATGGCATTGAAAATTTGGCGGTCCAAAACGGACCAGAGAGGGAGAGGGCAAGAAGTTAGACTGAATCGCGCAACTACAGAGGAATTGTGCCCGGTTAAGGCTACGGAAGGGTATATGGTAGTTCGCGGGTCGGCTGCAGGTCCCCTCTTTAGGCACGCCACGGGACACCACGTAACCAGATACCAATTCACTGCAGTTATGCGGAAGGTGCTCATATATCTGGGATTTCCCCCATCTGCCTATGGCACACACTCTTTCCGGATAGGGGCAGCAAGCTTTGCTGCAGATAATGGTATGCCAGAACAAGGCATCAGGGAATTGGGGCGTTGGAGATCTGGGGCATTTCAGACGTATGTCCGGTAAGCTCCCCACCCCCCCCCACCCCCCGCGGGAGTCCCTAATTTGTTATCTCATTCCAAAAGGTTCTCTCCCAAGGCCGCGGAAGAAGGTGTGGATTATCGGCCACAGCCTGGTCCGATGGGCGGGCAAAGTCGCCGGGAAGACCAGATGGGGATCACAACTGGGTCTGGCGACACAGGCACAAATTCAGTGGAAGGGTCGTAGCGGGATGAGGTGGCACCAGCTTCTGCCGGCAGTCCATGCTGCTGCCACAGAACCTCCGCCTGATGTCATTGTAATTCATCTTGGGGAGAATGACATCCCGCAGCTGAAAGGTGTCCAGTTAATCAAGAGCGTCAAATCCGATTTGTGGGAGGTTAAGAAACTCTTCCCTGGTGTATGTCTCCTTTGGACCAGTATGGTGGAGCGATTAGATTGGGGTTACAGGGCACAACCCTGCAAAATCGACAAAACTAGGAAGACAGTTAATAGAGATATAGTGAAGTGGCTCACCAGTTTGGGTGGAGCATATGTGGACACAAGGGTGTTGACACACAAGAAGCCGGATTTGTACAGGCGAGATGGTGTGCACCTGTCCCCCTGAGGGAATTACCTATACCTCGGTGCCTTAAAGTTGGCTTTAGTTCGCTCACTAGAAAGAATTGAGGGTTAGGTGGGGGCCGGGTCTGTCCGGATAAACCCGGCGAACCCTTAGTGGCAGGGGTCCAGTACTGTGAGTTAGAGTAGTTAGAAGGGGCATAATCTAGGAGTTATCTCTGTAAGAGATGGGGAGGCCCACCTGCCGGAAAGCAGGGGAAGGCAAGCGGCTGGGCAGCCTCCCTGGGAGGGGTGTCGTGCAACGATGGCAGGGGCAAGTATGGCCCCCCGTCGGCAGGCATCATTCTCCTTACTCACAATGAGAAGGGATCCCCTCACGGCCTGTGGTGCCGCTTGGAGGGGAGATGTGTGATCATCATTTGTGGGGCATTCGAGGGTACATCGAAGGCACCCCTGGTTCAGGTTTTGGTACGTTTTTGTTAATGTTAAAGTTAAGTACTGGACCCG
>QEPC01014152.1:14823-31411 GCA_003113815.1 Sphenodon punctatus | reverse complement strand
GGCTGGATCCTGAGGTGTAGCAGGCAAAAACCCTCAGCCTGGAGAGTGAATGAGACCCTCTTCACTAGCCTGAGGCTGCAGCTTTTGTTGTGAGCTTCTCTTGCAAAGCTGCTGTTGCTTCTCCCACTCTCTGCTTTGGTACAGCGCAGTTGGGGGGAAGTTTGCTTGGGGTCACTCCCAGGGGGGAGTTGCTTTTCCCTTTTGTTTTCAAAGTAAAAAAATGTCTAACTCAGAGGGCTGAAGCCTGCTCCTCCCCAGGGAGAGCTGTGGAGCAGAGTTCATGGGATCAGGCTGTAGGGAGACTGAGATGGGGACATGGACATTTGGGGGCCAGAGGAGCTGTTGGTTTAGATAGGTATGTAGGAGCCGGATGCATCACGAGTATCTCTTTGTGTGAGACATCCCCCCCCCTCCCATGACAGGGCCCCATGCTGAAAGGGACCAGAGATGAGGGCATGCATTCAAGAATCAGGGGACAGATCCATCACACACACCCATGATCTCTGTATCTTCCTCTTCCTAAGCACTCTGGCTGTCCCCAGCTTCTATGTGGCCCTTGGTGCTTGTACTAGTTTTCCAAGTGGCCCTGGGAGGGAAAAGTTTAACTTCCCCTGACCTATGCCATGAATCCTTCCTCAATTCTTGCATGCTCTTATCTCCACTCCCTTCTCCACACGTTTACCATTTCAGGGCTTGGGGTAGGGACTGGATCCAGGGACCAGATCTGTAAACTGGAAAAGAGTCAAATAAAAAGCAGCAACTGGTCAGATTTGGCCCACAGGCTGTAGGTGGGGGATTCCCCAGCCCTGCTTTAGACAAAGAAACTAGCTTATATAAGCAGAACTTAGAGACGGAAATTAGAGCCTGACTTATCCAAGTCACCACTTCTCATTAGGACCTAGTGCAGGTTTAAAGTTTGATCCAAAGGTCTCTGAAATGCATGGGAACCCTTTGACTTCAGTGGGCTTTAGGATCAGTCCTCTAATGCATTTTCTTTTAAAAAACAAAACAAAACACAACTCCAATGGGATGGGGGATGGTTTTTCAACTGTTGGTCAGACACACAGTGATTTTCCTGGAGTTTGGAAGAGCTGGTGTCAGGTCTCAAGAAAAGGGGTGGGGAAAGGAAGCAGATTCCCGCCCCCCCTGCTTTTATTTGGATAACAAGGGGTGGAGAGAGAGAAGGGGAACATAAGGAAAGACAGAGATGCATTCAGGAAGTTGATGCATTAAGCTTAGTTATAAGGGAATAGCTAGATCTTTAGTTTTCTAAAATGGTCCTCTGTTATTTCAGGCATTATGCTCTGTTTGGTCCCACTCCCTACTTATAGCTACTGTTGGATTTTTCTGTGCAGATGGTTGGAGTGTGGCAGGTCCTGCAGTGGTGTTGGGGGCTGGAGTAGATGACCCTTGAGGTCACTTCCAGCTCTGTGGAAGGTGGGGGATCTTGAAGGATATGGCAGTATAAAGAGAAGCATAAAGGAGTTCTTCACTCCCCACTCCCACACTCAGAGATCTCATCCCATGATTGGCTTGATGAACGGCAATTTATGGACCTGTCCTCTAAGATCTTATATAATCTTTTCATAGTTATGATGTTGGCTTTCACAACATCCCCTGGCAAGGAGTTCCATGTGTTGATGGAACCAAGGGACTAGATGACCCTTGGCATCAATTCCAGCCCTAAAATTCTATGATTGAGTGAAAAACTGTTTCCTTTGATTTGTCTTAACTCTGTCTCGTTCCTCTGAGCTTGCTCTTTAGGTCTTGAGATTAGGGTACTGGATCCATGGGCCAGATGTAGGAATTTGCTCCTCTGCCAAACAGAAGACCCATCCCGCCCACTTTATCTCCTAAAGTCTAGGTAAAGTGAGCACCCAGTAACAGTAAGACGTTGGTAAAACTTTCCTTCTGGAAAGAAAACACAATTACTTCAATGTGGTGCTATTGAAAAGCCCTATTTTTCAGTTTTGAATTTTTTGCCCTTTTCAGCTCTAATTACTCATGCAAGTCCACTAGGCACTATTAATCAGAGATAGAGAGGACAAGAGAGTCTCCATGAATTTCAATGGTCTTCATAATGGAGCTGCATCTGGAAGCTTGTATTTACTAACAATGGTGAAAGAATATAATATGTCATACCCAGGACAATAGTGAGGGGGCGCTGTGTGTGGGAAGCTAAGGGATAAGTGGTGTGGCTGATGGGGTGTGTGTTCTGAAACTATGCAAATTAGGCCCGGCACCAAGACTTCGCACATGGCCCCGCAAACCCTGGGGCCAGCCCTGATAATGAAAATAACAATGAAAAACAAAGAACAACATAGAGCCCTAGTGCACACCCCTGTCGAAGAGGTTCCTCTTAACAGAAATACACATGGGCATTGGTCTAGTCAGTTTCACCCTGGGTTAATTTTGTAGCGCCTAGTCAATTTCACTTAGAGTAGGTGTTTCCCTCACACCAGAGGGAGGTCCTTTAAACCTGGTCGGTTTCACATCTGAGCGCTTTCTCCTCCATAGTTGTCTTTCTAGTCAGTTTCATCCTGGAAGCCTTGTCTCTCTCCCACAGGAGTGGTACATGGTTTTTCTCTACCAGAAGAGCCAGCCATATCATTCTAGTCAGTTTCTCACTGCAACCATTCCACATACACAATCGGAATGTACCCAGGAGAGGTACATAGTGGTCCCTAATTACGTTCACCATTGAAATCGCCTTAACGGAGGTTTGTCATTTCATACACGCAGCAGGCTTAACCAGTGGAAGAATTTTCTGTCCCATAGTAGGACCTAGTACATTTCACGTAAGGGGAGGTATCTTCTCAGCCAGGAGGGGAGTGATAGTTGAACCTAGTCAGTTTCATTTCCCCAGTAGTTTCTCCTCAACCAGGGGAGCCAGCTCTAGTAAGATTCAGCCTGCCACCGTTCAGTACCTGCAATGAGAGAGGTACCTGGAAAGGTACCTGGTGGGCCCTAATCAGGTTCACCATTGGCGAGATGAAGCACAGCAGGCGTAACCACCTAGCCCTGTATGCCTGGTGTATATAGGTGAACAGTAACCTCTCTAACGGCAATGGTGATTACGGGCCACAATTTACCTCTCCTGGGTATTCTCGCATTGTAAATGTGACTAGGTTCACCATGTACCTCAACTGTGGGAGAGACAAATGCTTACAGGGTGAAAATCACTAAAGTGATAACACTGGTTCTCCTGCTTAGAGGAGAAAGTGCTTAGATGAAAAACCGACTAGGTTTAAGGACCGCCCTCTGGCGTAAGGGAAACACCTACCCTAAGTGAAATTGACTAGGCTCTGAAAAAATTAACCCAGGATGAAACTGACTAGACTAATACCTGTGTGTATTTCTGTTAAGAGGAACCTCGCCTGGCCTCAAGCAAGCCTGTTAACATTCCGGTGATGCTGTAAAACCTGGCTGTTCGCCCAGACCTATTGGGAGGGTGGGTTGAGGGTTTTATCTCCCCTACCCTATTTATTGTTTTAGTAAATTCCCGGGCCCTGTTTTAATATTTTAATCTTTGAATTGTATTTTTTTGAAATGTTTTAAATTGTTTTATATATATTTTATATGTACTTTTTTATTGTTGGAAGCCACCCCGAGCTGTTTTTAGGAGGGGTGGGGTATAAATTTAGGAAATAAATAAATAAGGTGTGTACACTAAGGTTCTATATTTTTCATTGTTGTTTTCATTATTAAAATGTGTTGTTATCGTTATTAATGAAATGTTTTTTGTTGTTAATATCAGTACCGATTTTGTTTTTGGTTTTGGTATCGATATCGATTTTGTGCGCCAACAAAGATTTTATTTTTGGTATCATGATTGCTTGAGACCAGGAACAATAACAAAACTGGAAACAGTAGTTCAATTGACTGTGCAGTGGTGTGGTGTGTGGCTGCCTGGTTGTGTGTGTCTGTTGTGGCTAGTTAGGTGTGTGTGTGGGGTGGTGGTGGTGGTGTGAGAATGGAAAGAAGCAGGAAGAACCTGAGGATGAAGGTCAAGGTGGAGGTGGAGGAATAAGTCATGGAGGCCTAGGCTGGACCATCTCGTGAGATAATGGAGGTGGGATCCTCACCAGAGGAGGAGGAGGGCAGAGGAGGTGACTCTGCCAGATTTGTAAAATCCATTTTTATTTATTTAGTGTTCCATACAACTTTGAGGAGGGAGGGACAAGAAGTATACTATCCTTTAGTGCAAGGTTGCAGGCATGAAGGCTAGCGGGTGGACGGGCAGTCAGGCAGGAGCAACAGCAGAAGCACCCCAAGACATGCCAGGGTCTCAACTTGCAGACCCCCAGGAAGGGCAGGACGTGCGTGTATTATTTGTGGGTCAGCCAGAGAGAGAGGCTTTTTCAGGAGCATCAATGAGCATCAGCCGGTGGCAGTGGGGCAGCAGGTGGGTGGGCGGGCAGGCAGCCAGGCACAAGCAGCAGCAGCACCCCAAGACATACCAGGGTCTCAACTTGTAGACAGCATCCCAGGAAGGGCAGGATTTGCATGTATTGTTTGTGGGTCAGCCAGAGAGAGACAGGCTTTTTCTGCAGCAGCAGCGTACATCAGCAGGTGGCAGTGGGGTAGCAGACCGACGCATGGGCAGTCAGGCATAAGAAGCAGCAGCAGCAGCACCCCAAGACATGCCAGGGTCTCAACTTGCAGACAGCACCCCAGGAAGGGCAGGATTTGCGTGTATTATTTGTAGATCTGCCAGAGAGAGAGAGAGGCTTTTTCAGCAGCAGCACCATCATTCCTCCCCACATCAGCTGCCCCCAGTGCAATATCACTGCTGCCAGTGCCAGCTGCTGGTGCTTCAGCAGGTGGCAGTGGGGGAGCAGGCGGGTGGGTGGGCAGTCAGCCACGAGCAACAGCAGCAGCACCCCAAGACATGCCAGGGCAGTACTTGTGTATTTGTAGGTCTGCTAGAGAGAGAGAGAGGCTCTTTCAGCAGCATCAGCAGGTGGCATGGAGCAGCAGGTCGGTGGGTGGGCGGGCAGGCAGCCAGGCACAAGCAGCAGCACCCCAAGACATGCCAGGGTCTCAACTTGCAGACAGCACCCCAGGAAGGGCAAGACTTGCATGCATTGTGCGTCTGCCAGAGAGAGACGCTCTTTCAGCAGCAGCAGTGAGCATCAGTGGGTGGCAGTGGAGCAGCAGGCAGGCGGGTGAGCGAGCATTCAGGCACGAGCAGCAGCACCTGAAGACATACCAGGGTCTCGACTTGTAGACAGCACTCCAGGTGGTGGTGGTGTAGGTGGGAGAAAGGGAAAGAGGCAAGGAGGCAGCAGCACCATCCATCCACTTGGTGTGGGAGAATGGGTATTGGGCTGGGAAGGACTGGAGGCATCACCATGATTACATAATATTATGTAGGTGCTATGTGTTCTTGTTTCAGAGGGGGGTGATGCTGATGCTTGTGGCGAAAGTCCCAGATCTAGGCTGACATCCCAGAGCCAAAGCAGGCCAGCAAGGTCTGTGATATGGAAACATTACCATACTGTGGGCAATACTGAACTGAACATAAGGGAGGCTGGAGTGGCAGCCAGGGGACTCAGTTGTTTATTGTAAACAAAAGCACATGGTGCCCATGTGGAGTTTCCAAGCCTGACTAGGAGTTCAGAGGGGCCACTCTTAGCACGCTCGAGGGGGCGGCGAGATGCCTGGGCCAGGTGGGGTTGATGGTGCTTAAATACTCTGGGCTTGGGAGAGATTGGAGTCAGACCCTCGGACTAAGGTAACTGGAAGCTGCAGGAGGGAGCAGCTGAGTGTGGGGACCTGAGCTGAGGACTTGTAGCTGCAGCCTGGGGAGAGCTGGCTTGACTGGGTCTGGACCCCTCTTTCCGGGCTAGATGGGGACCGCCACGAAGGAGGAACCACTGAACAGAAGAACGTGAGACTGTTGCCCTTTTGCTCTATACTTGCTGATACTGTCTGTGTGCTATACTGTGCCTAGCCTCTCCCTCTATCCCTAGGGATGTGCGAACGCTGTTCGGAAGTTAGTTCAGACTGAACTCGGTCTGTTCAGACGACCGAACCCGAACTGACCGAACCCGAACTGAACTAGATTCTGAACGTCAAAATGAACGAACAGTTCGGTCAGTTCGGATCGCGTTCGGGTGGCAAAAACGTGTCAATGGAAGGCAAAACGTGACAGGGAGGGGGAGTCAGCTTAGGAGCAGACTTCCAGGCACCAGGGTTGGAGAGGCTTGGAGTAGCAGTCAGTCTGCCCAATCACCATCCCTTTTCGCCTCAGGCCACTGGCTTCGCAGTCTGCGATTGGCCACGGGCTAGGATGCATGGAGCCAATGGGGCTTGCGGTGAGGCGGGCGCAGCAGGAAACAAAACTGATTGCCTCCCCCCTTCCCAACACCTTCTGAGCTACTCACTGTTCCTGAACAGCAGGCATTTCAGAAGGCTCCCTCTCCCAGCAGTTTTGTTCTCCTCAATCCATTGCAATCCTCCTCTTATTTCATCCATCCAACCCATCTACCTCCATATTATTATTTATTTAGCTTAACTTAGATAGATTTAGGTGGTGTTTTTTGTTTTTACCCCTCCCTGTGTTCAATATTCCTTCCCCCCTCCCCCCTCCATTGAATCCTTTCCCTGTCCTCTTATTCCATCCCTGATTCCCTTCCCCTGTTTTAAGTTTTGGATTTATTTAGAGTAGGATTATTATTAGATTGATTTTCGGGCTGTGTAGAGGGGGTGCTGTGTTGGCTGGAACTAGAGGAGGGGAGAACCCCCAGTGGAGGATTGCCCTGCCACTCAAGCCTGCATCCCTCGCTCCCACAGGTACTTTAAGGCAAGGCAGGGCCTGGAGGGCTGACTGTGTAGAGGGGGTGCTGTGTTGGCTGGAGCTAGAGGAGGGGAGAGCCCCCAGTGGAGGATTGCCCTGCCACTCAAGCCTGCATCCCTCCCTCCCACAGGTACTTTAAGGCAAGGCGGGGCCCCGTTGGTCGGGCCGTTCGTTGGCCGTTGTGGCTGTGGCCAGGGACTCTGCCGGAGACGAAGCAGGACCTGGAGGAGCAATCTCCCAAGGACGGCATGGAGGAGCAGTGGAGCAGAAAGGGGGAGAGTGCAACTGAATCCAGTAGGTGGGAAGGAGTAACCCAGTGACATCACCTGGACCAGGGCTGCTTGACGATTCAGAGTTCCGGGATTCTATTGATTCTGCCCTGCTGGAGGGGCTGCCTCAGGGTCTTTTCTGGGAGGCAACCAAGAAACAGGAGCCTGAGGTGTATGTGTCCATGTCCATGTCCTGAAAGACCGGCTTTGAGTTCCTCCAGGCTGCTGGAAGAGAGAGAGGCTGCTCGGGCAGAGCCGCTGCCCCGTGGACCAATTTTTACTCACCTGTGCCTTGTCAGAGGGGAGTCAGAACGGTGCGTGGTGGAGGCGGACCCACCGGCCAGCAGAGAGAAAAGGATGCGGCGACACTGGGGCGCGAGCCCAAGGGCAAGAGCCAAAGGGTAGCGCCCTTGTGTCGCCCTTGAGGAAGCCTGGAGAGCCGGAGCCGCCCTCCATTGTGCATCAACTGTAGGAGAACTACTAGCATTGGTGAATATGCAGGCCCCCTGAAGAGACCGGTAGCTTTATATCTCTGAGGGAATGCTGTTAAGTGGGGAGGTCTGTGTTATTAATGGTTGGTGACATCTTGATTGCGGGACTTCTTGCCGCCCTCCCTACGCCGTGCTAAAGGCCCTTTTAAAAAAACCTCTGTGAGCCAGTTGGGTTCATAGAAGATTCGTCCCCTTTGGGTTCCCCGACTCTGAGGGTTTCAGGAGGTGGAGATAACCTTTTCGGACTGATCCCTAGCTGGTCAGATCTTTCCTTCAGGGGTATGCCTCTATAATAAGAGACAGTGAAAGTGGTGCAAGGTACTTGAGGGTTCAGATTATTGTCCCTTGCCTAGTCCGGGATCAGACTTATGCCGAAAGATTGATAGGTGTTGTGCAACAATTTAGCAGACCTTATCACTTTTCCGATATGTTGTATCTTTTGTGGAGATTTGCTTAGTTCAAATTACCCACTTTGTATATAGTGAGGTGTTCTCTTATAGTGTGGGCTGTTGGGATTCCTCTCCAGAGATACAAGCTTCTGGTCTAATTCATGGAACTTGGGTCCCGAGTGATAGCCCCAGCTATGTCTCTGGCGGAAGAAATCAAGTAAGCTGAACAGTTTCAGCTGGCATCTAAATTTGCTGCCCTTACCCAGCCTAAGCTGACTTCCTTCTTCCTCCCAGTGGGAAGTACTGCCTAGAAGACTCCTTTTATAGCTACAGGTTGCTCTTTTGGACAAAGGTCCCCTTTAGTGCCAGATTCACCATCTATGGGCTCTTTTAAGGTTCCCCCTTATATAGAACAATATCTGGCTTGCAATTATCGCAAGCTGGAGGACCTAGATGTTAGGATTGAACTGGATCTGGATACAAAGTTTAAGGACATGGAAGAGAAGATTGTCCAATCTAATGAGCTACTATTCGCCATGAAGGTCCTAGTAGGGGGTTTATGATTGGAGTTCAATAATTGGACAAGTAAAATCTACTCGGGGGAGGGGAATTTGCATATAAGAAGGATGTGAGTACTCAAACGGAAGAGCCAGACAATCAGCTAGTCAAAAGTGTTGCCTGCAAGTTACGAAGTGCAACACAGATGGTAATCCCTGTGAGTAGTACTAAGAATGGTTTGGAGGCCCCAAAGAGGGACCACCTAGGGCAAGCTCTGGGGGTAGCTGAGCCTCTGGACCTTGTCCATCCTCCTAGTTTGAGCACTCCTATCAGTAACCCTGAAGCGAGCTGTGAAGCTGCTTTTGCCTAAAATATGGCCCCAAGATACTAATCAGAGATGGTCCCCTGCCTTGATGTTGCATTTAAATAAAAGGAGGAGGTATAGATTCCTATCATATGGGGCCCTAGACCCACAAGAATTAACCGCTTTTTTCAAAAGGCAGATGGGAATAGATATGACCGTGGCAGATATTATAGCAGTCAATGCTATGATTGATAAAGGGCTATTTGGCAGATGGGAAGTGGTGCTCTCAGCTCTAAAATGGCAGATAGGTTATGGGGGAAACGGGCCAAACTAAAGAGGACAGGGATATTTTTTCAGAGGTTAGAAAATACATTAGACAGGAATATTATGTTTGGGAGTAGGAATGGTGTCTGCTCCGCAGGAATGTGCAAGCATGGGGCTCGGGAGGAGCTGCAACATCTCCCAGGTTAGAAAATTTTGAGTGTCACAGGTTCACTAGAACTGATGGATTTGAATGGTATTCCAGATGGAGGATTGATTTTGGAGCCCCCTGAGTCTCTGAAGTTGCAGAATATTGAAGAGGGCTCTGACACTGCTACTAGTCCGGAGAATTCCCTGCTGGACAGTACGGTGATTTATAGACCCCTCACCACAGAAGTAGGAAAAATTAACCAGGCAGAGAAAGATCTTATTGAACTTAAGGATAGCACTCCACTTATAGATAGATCTTCCAAAATCAAACCACTCCCCTGACAATTATTCCCGGAAGCCTTCAATTGTTTCACATGGAATATAGAAGGTTTGAAGTCGAAGTTAATGGATAAAGAGTGGAGGGAATTTATTGCGGACTTTCATGTGGTCTGCCTCCAGGAAACATGGCTCTCAGGGAGGGAATCCTCTGCCATCAATATAAAGGGGTATACAAACTATGCTGTACCAGCTGTTTCTAGAACAGGTAGGGGACGTCCATCAGGAGGAGTGCTTACCTTAATTTCCCTCAGAGCACAAGTAGACGTTTTCTAACTTCATTCGGGAACTGATAATTGTCTTGTGCTGAACTTAAAGTCACGTAGGCTGGGTAATGATATCTTGATTAATGTGTATATTCCCCCAGAAGGGTCACCGTATTATAGGACAGAGGTCTGGGAACAACTGGCTGCCCTCCTAGATACATTGATAAGTAACCCGGTTCGAAGTGTTATATTAGTTCTGGGAGATTTTAATGCTAGAGTGGCTGGTGCGGATGGTGGTATTCTGGACTCTTTTCAGCGATCACTCCTTATCCTACCATCTAGAAGATCTAGGGACGGATTCACAAATGCCCGTGGAAGATCATTTCTCGACCTTTTGGCAAATCAAGGACTTATAGCACAGACTCCGATTCCCAGGGAGAATTTACTTATGACACCATCCAGGGAGTGAGTGTGGTGGATTATGTTTGTATCCACTACGCCTGATTTACGGTAGTTCGAGACCTGTGGATTATCCAGAGACCGGAGGGGAGCCATTTTCCAGTGGCCTTAGCAATGAGGCCGGTAGGGATGATTCGCAAGTGGGAGGGAGAGAAATGTTTTTTGTCTGGTAAAATAACTATCAGATGGACAATGGAAGCCCATCTTGCGGTGGCACACCTTTTGCTCTCTCTGGAAGGGGTTGAACTTAGGGCCAAGCTCCTTAATACTGAAGGCTTTACAGCAGTATATGACACTCTTAAAAGTTTACTGACTTGCCTCACCCCTTACTTTATTAAGAGCAGTATGCATAAAAGAGGGAGAGGTGGGGTTAAATGTCTAACCTGGTATGACAAAGATTGTAGGATGGCGAAGAAAATGTTGGGTAAAGCAAGGAGAATATGGAGTAGAGAACGCTTAGAGGTGAATTGGGAGTATTATGTTCTTTCCAGGTGGGCTTACTCACAGTTATTGAGAAGTAAGAAAAGGCAGAGGGCAAATCAAGTGTGGGCAGAACTTCTAGTAGCAGCAAAATTGAAAGACTCAGCCAAGTTTTGGAAACTGATTAATGGCTGGTGTAATCCCAGACAGGCCCTTGTGGAGTCCTGTATAGAGGAAGATGTTTGGGTAGAATATTAAAAAAAGATCTTCCAAAGGAAAGAAGTAATTAGGGTGCAGCTGGACGAATCTGAGGAGGACATAGGGCAGGGGAAAGAGAGTACCCCTTTCTCCCTACTGGTTACAGAAGAGGACGTTTTCTTGGCAGTAGGTAAACTTCAACTGCAAAAAGCTGCAGGGCACGATGGACTCCCGCCACAGCTGTATTAGAATTTTGCAACCTGGTGGGCTCCAGTGTTAGCGAACCTTTTCATGCAGATTAACTACTCTAAGCAGGTCCCTCAGTCATGGGCTAGGGCAGTCATCGTTCCCATCTTTAAGGCGGAAAATCCAAGGGACCCTGCATCATATAGGCCTATTAGCCTCCTCCCACTTATGGGGAAATTGTATACAAGGGTCCTCCTGATTGAACTGGAGCAATGGGTCACGACTAAACAGAGGCTGCATGAAGAGCAGGCAGGCTTCTGGAGAAATAAGTCAACTCTCCACAATATATTTATATTAAATCATTTGATTGATAAATATGTAAATATAAGGCAGGGAAAGCTCTTCCTTGCCTTCATAGAGTTTGCCAAGGCATTCGATTCAATTAGTAGGGAATTGTTATGGACGAAACTCAGGAAGATGTGGATTCCAACAGATCTCCTGGACCTTATAATCAAGGTGCATGAGGGAACTGAGGCAGTTGTGCAGATGGACAATGGAGGCAGGGTATCAAGAGCTTTCCCCCTTTTGCAGGGAGTAAGACAGGGCTGCCTCCTTGCTCCCCTGCTTTTCAATTTATATATTGACGATCTAGTTCTGGTGATGTCTCGGGTAAACCCTGCTCCCCTAGATATAAAGGGAAAGGCAGTCTCAATCCTCACGTATGCCGATGACATCATACTCCTCTCTCAGACCCAATTAGGGTTGCAAAAAGTCCTGGAAGCTCTATCTACTTACTGCCAGGAGAATTTGCTGAATATAAATAGTAAGACATCTAAGGTTATGTGCTATGGAACATCTCTCCCCAAATGTAAGTGGCGACTGGGAGATCAGGAGCTCGCATATACTACCAAATATACTTGTTTGGGGGTGATCTTTGCTTCATCGAAGTCGTGGAAGGCAAATAATGATGCGCTAATAACAAGGGCTCGACAGACGGTGGGAAGAATCCTGAGGATGATTCATGCTACTGAGCTGCCATCAGTTAGCCAAATCTTGGATGTCTTTCAGTTAAAGGTTATCCCCTCCCTGCTGTATGGAAGTGAGGTAACCATCCCAGGCTATAAAGAAAATTTGGAGCTACCTCAAAACCTCTTCCTACGTGCTCTTTTGAGAGCTCCTAGGACAACTCCTTTGCCAATGCTGAGGGCTGAAATAGGAGCACTCACAGTGCATGCACAAGCAATAATTAAAGCCTTAATATTTTGGCAGAAGTTAGCGGTAGGTAATCCCGCCCCGCTGCTGAAGGGATGCTACTTGGAGGAAAGAGATCATGAGGGCCCTACTTGTTACACCTGGTTGAAGTGCATCAAGATGTTGGCTGCTCGCATGAATATAGCAGTAGGGGGGGACCCTCTCCTAGATGTGAGGTTAACAAAATCCGAGCTAAGAATGAAAATCAGGGATTGGGCTCAAGTAGGTGATCTAAATCTTCTCGCAAGAGTTAGGATTGCGCCGTTATACTGCAAAATTAAGACATCTATTGAGCGGGAACCTTACTTAGAACAAATTCAGGACGTGAGGCTGAGGAGACTGTATACTCTCTTTCACTTCGACCTCATTGAAACGGAGGAAGTGAAAGGTAGGAGGCTATCAATCCCTAGAGCAGAGAGAATTTGCAAAAATTGTGATGAGGTGATTGAGACGCTTTCACATCTTATTTTGGACTGCCCAGCCTACGCTACCATTGGGGAGCTCTGGGTTGACCCAATTTTCCAGGACTTTGCTCTGGAAAATGTAAAGAAAATGGAAGTATTGCTCACTCTTACAGAAATCTCAAATGTTAAATCGTTAACCCTTTTTTTACTGCTAGTAGAGAAAGATAGGAGGTCCACTCCGAATACTTAGTTATTAGCAAACCCAAGTATTTTTCGGTATGTAAATCTCTCATTAGATTCAGATATGTTTATTAATAACTTTGATATACTTTGATGTGCCTTGTAAGATGTATTATTTTTGTATTGGTTTTAATTTGATATAGCATCTATTGCTGATTCAATAAATGAACATGACATGACATGACATAGATTATTAATATTATTATTATAAACATTTATATAGCGCCAGACGTGTGACCTGGTGCTGTACAAAACATAGAAATAGACGTGGTCCCTGCCTGTGGCTTACAATCTAAAAGACAAGGAGGGGGAGACAGGGAGAGGGGATAGTGGGAGAGACAGGGGAGAAGACAGACAAACATTCAAGCGGATGCAAAGTCTCTGGTGCGTGTGCTTAATTTGGTTACAATCAGGTTGGTTACAGCAGTCTGCCGAGGAGGGCAGACAGTAGATATATGGGATGGGAACGACTAGCAGGCATTGGGAAAGTGGCGAGAAAAAAGTGGGTCTTGAGGAGGGATTTGAAGGAGTGGAGGGAGGGGGCAAGGCGGATGTGGGTAGGGAGGGAGTTCCAGGCATGGGGGGCAGTGAGGGAGAAGGTTCGAAGGTGGTTAGGTGAGCAGGAGAAATGAGGGAGAGTGAGGGAGGGGACAGAGGGAGCGCGGAGAGCACGTGGAGGAGTGCGTAGGGAGATTAGGTCTGAGAGGTAGGGAGGAGCTTGGTTGTGGAGTGTTATGAACGTGAATACCAGGAGTTTAAACAGGATACGTTCAGGAAGGGGGAGCCAGTGAAGAGAGAAGAGGAGAGGCTGCACATGGTCGAAGCGACGGGCAGAATGAATGACCTTAGCAGCGGAGTTTTGGATTGCGATAAGGGGGGACAGGTGAGAGCGAGGGAGTCCAACAAGGAGGAGGTTGCAATAATCGAGGCGAGAGATAACCATGGCATGAACAAGGGTTTTGGCAGAGGAGGTAGAGAGAAAGGGGCGAATCCAAGCAATGTTATGGAGGGCGAATTAGCAGGATTTGGCAACAGAGTCAATGTAAGGTTTAAAAGAGAGGTGCGTGTCAAAGATGAAGCCCAAGCTGCNTTGCAATAATCGAGGCGAGAGATAACCATGGCATGAACAAGGGTTTTGGCAGAGGAGGTAGAGAGAAAGGGGCGAATCCAAGCAATGTTATGGAGGGCGAATTAGCAGGATTTGGCAACAGAGTCAATGTAAGGTTTAAAAGAGAGGTGCGTGTCGAAGATGAAGCCCAAGCTACAGGCTTGGAGAACAGGATGAATGGTGACTCCTTCGATGCAGATGGGCAGGTTAGAGGGAGAGGAAGAGGAGGGAGGAAAAATGAGGAGTTCGGTTTTGGCCATGTTGAACTTGAGTTGACGTCAGGACATCCAGGCGGATATCCGAGAGGCATGCCAACGAGGCGTGAGTGCTCCCCAGAGATATCAGAGAGGCAGTCGATGAGGTGTGAGTGGAGAGAGGAGGTGAGAGAGAGGCTAGAAAGATAGTTGGGTGTTGATTTTCATTTCAGTTTTGTACTCCTCCCTGTGTTCTTTGTATTTCCCCCTGTGTAATATTGTGTATATATAGATAGATAGTTATTAGATAGATACTAGTTACTAGATAGATATATATAGTAGTTAGCTTAGTTATATATAGAGAGAGTGTTTTTGTAGGACAAGGCCTTTGTAGTTAATTATTACGATATTCCATTTAGTTCAATAGGTTTTAGAATAGTTAATAGCAGTTAGATTTAGTGTAGAGATAGATATATATAATATTAGATAAAAAAAATGTTTAAATTTAAAAATTGTTTTTATAAAATATTTATGCATTCTTTTGGTGGGAGAAATGGAGAAGGGAGGTAGAAGAGGGCGAGGTCGGTCTGCTGCCTGCAAGCCAGGCAATGAGGCACGTGGCAGAGTTGACAGGGACCGTGCCAGCAGAGTGCCAGCAGGCAGAAGCAGCAGCCCATCACCACAGCACAAGCTGCGCAGGCCTGATTGTGGGTCTTTCTCTCCCAGCACTAGTGGTACTGGTGCTCCCAGTGGCACTAGGGGCCAGGGGGTTAGGTGTCACCTCCTGGCAGCATCCTCCACTGCCACGCAGGACACTGTAATGTCTAGATTGCAGGCGGCTGAGGCTGTCTCATCTGTGGCTGCAGGTGCAGGTGACTCAGTGCCTGAAGCTCCTCAGAAGTCACCATTGTCCACCGAGTCCCCCATAATTATAGAGCCAAAGCTCTATGGCTTAAGTATATTGGCCGCATTATCAGTCACCACACACCACATCAGTCATCCATGGCTGATGGATCTCACCCTGGCTGCTAGAGGCAGGGCCCGATCCCCAGGCAATGGAAGAAGGGAATGTAGCAGCAACAGCAGCTATAGGGGGCAGGGGGAGAGTGCTGCTCAGAGTGGGAGCAGCATGGGGAGTCCAGAAGCCTCTGTCACTCTGTTTGGGGATGGGGACAGTGATGCAGAGATTTCTGTGGAGGAGGTCTCTGTATCTGGTGCTGCTGAGGTGATGACTGTCCCTCAATGAGCTGTGTCGCCAGTGCCACCATGTCCTGCCCCTCCCAGGAGTGCATCACTCGGTGTGGGCCAGAAGGCAGGAGGGGCTAAAAAATCATGGGTCTGGGAGCATTTTAAGGTGCAGGCAGATGATCCTCAGGAGGTGCAGTGCACCTGGGGACAACCGCCATGTCGAGGCACCTGAAATTGTGCCACAGTGTTGCACTGCTAAGCGGGGAGGCAGGATCAGTGGATTGTAGCGGGTTCCTGACCCAAGCGGCTAGTCATCTGCCTCCTTCATCGGGCAACCGTCCTGCTCCAGTGGCTGTGTCTAGCAGCAGTAGCAGTATCACTGCTAGGGGGGGAGCAGCAGGAGCAGCAGCCTCTCCAGCAGCATCAGCCCACAATGGAGGAGCTGGGATGGGGGCAGCTGCCAAGGCCATTGGGAGCTGGAGGATGGCGTGGCTTTCAAGAGAAAGCCACGTGCCTTTTGGGTGAGATGATCACTGTAGATGACCAGCCCTTCTCCATTGTCGGGAACACCGGGTTTAAGCAGCTGATGGGGTTCCTGGCCCCACAGTTTAAGCTGCCATCCCACACCACCCTGAATCATACAGTGGTGCCAGCCCTGTATGGGGCTTTGAAGGAGCAGGTGAAGGAGCAGCTGGCACCACTGTATGACTGGGGGTGCCACTGTCCATTTCACCACTGACCTGTGGTCCAGCTGGAATGCTCAGCACGCGTACCTGGCGGTGATGGCGCACTGGTGGCAGGACCCAGAGCAGGGGCGGCTGGTGACTTTTTAGTTTGGAGGACCAGTAAGGCCGGCGAGCTGGTGGGTGGAGCCAGGGCAACGGTAGGTGGAGCCAGGGCAATGGTAGGCAGAGCCAGGGCAATGGTAGGGGGAGCCAGGGCAACGGTAGGCTGAGCCAGGGCATAACCCAGCAGCCAGGAGTTCGCAGGGTTAACATCAGATGGAAGAAAACCCAGTCTCAAATGCACTTCAAACTTAAAAGGCAAAACCCTGGCACAACCCAGGAGCTCCCAGGGTTAACATCGGATGGAATAAAACACAGTCTACATGCACATCAAGCTTAAAATAAATAATGTATAAATCCAAAACACAGGGAAACACAGAACACGCTGGCAAAACACAGCAGCAACGAGTTCCCAGGGTTAACATCAGAAAACACAGTCTACATGCACA
>QEPC01014148.1:426054-446361 GCA_003113815.1 Sphenodon punctatus | reverse complement strand
CATTAGTTGCAGGCAAAGACCTTACAAAAGGATAGACAATTACCCTAAGTCCTGCTTCTGTAAGCTCCAGGCAATATCTGTTCCTTTCTCTGGTTTCCACATTGATATATGCCACATCCTCTGCACATGGAAGGTTTTTTGAGACAAACATGTTGCTAACAGCAAACAAGACATCATTCACAACAGCTTCTGCTTCTAATCTCATATCCTTCACTTCTGTTCCTTCGAATTCCTTGAATTCTGAATCTTCTTCAAATTCTGTGTTACTGGACAACTCCATGGGATTATAATCGGTCTCCATTCTGTGTATAAAGACACCATATTGTATTTCACAAAAATAAGATCAAAAGTGTAAGAGAAAGGATACAGTGTTCTCCAAAAGAAAATAAGCTATTTTAAGTCCTGTAAAAACCAAGAGCTATGGGTCCTGGTTCTCCAGGGTGTGTGTGTGTTTTTAAAGTCAGGGGGTGCTAAGACGACCCCTATTTCAGCACAAACGTACACCTTTAGTGAGTACAGAGCATTAATGCAATAATTTATTGATTTACTTTCATTATTTATACCCCACTTCTCCTGTGCCTACGCAGCTTGAGGCAGCTTACAAAAGTTAAAATGTTTAAAAATATACATAATACATAAAAGGGAGGCATAAGAACGAGAAAGTAAAACTCCATCCTCCCCTTCCACCCTCACCCACCCCCCTCACCAAAGGCCTGGCGGAACAGCCAGGTCTTGCACTGTCGTCGAAACGAGGCAAGTTCCGGGGCCATCCAGGCCTCCATAGGAAGGGAGTTCAACAGTGTTGCTGCCTCCACCGAGAACACCCTCTCCATTGTAGCCCCTCACACCACCTGGGGAACATCGACCCCTGTGGTCCACCGGAGCACCCTTCTTGATCCAGGGCACAGAGAGTGAGGCAGTCTCACAGATAGGAGGGGCCCACACTGTATAGGGCTTTACAGGTAAGCACCAACACTTTGAATCGAGCTCAAAAGACTATCGGTAGCCAGTGCAGAGCTTGGAGCACTGGTGTAATGTGCTCACGGTGACCTGTCCGGGTAAGGAGATGGGCCGCTGCATTCTGCACCAGCTGCAGTCTCCAGACCATCACCAAAGGTAGCCCCACGTAAAGGGCGTTACAATAGTCTCATCTTAAGGTGATGAAGGTGTGGATGACAGTGGTCAGGCTGGAGTCCTAGACGTACGTCTGAATCCATCACACTAGATGTAATTGGCAGAAAGCACTCCTCGCCACAGCCTCAACGTGAAGATCCAGGTGAAACTGCAGATCGAGGAGTACTCCCAGACTCCTAACCTGAGAGACCAGCAGGGGACAAAACCCATCCATGATGGGAGACATCACACCCACCGCCCTCCCCACCAATATCACCTCTGTCTTGTCAGGATTTAGTTTTAGACAGCTAGCCCTCATCCAATCCCCTACCACCACCAGACACAGGGTAAGCACCGAGACTGCCGGGTTTGGGTTGGATGAAAGAGAGAGGAAGAGCTGGGTGTCATCACCACATACCGTCTCATGACCTCGCCAAGCGGCTGCATGTACACATTGAACAAGAGAGGGGACAGAATAGAGCCTTGTGAACCCCAGACGTGAGGTCCTGGGGAGAAGATGAACAATCCCTGATCACCACCCACTGAGTTCTTCCAGTCAGGAAGGAGTGGAACCATTCAAGAACGGTTCCGCC
The DNA here is from genome assembly GCA_003113815.1 of Sphenodon punctatus. Taxonomy (NCBI): domain Eukaryota; kingdom Metazoa; phylum Chordata; class Lepidosauria; order Sphenodontia; family Sphenodontidae; genus Sphenodon; species Sphenodon punctatus. Next base: position 444,655 of record QEPC01014148.1, on the reverse strand, counting down.
CACCCCAGCATAGTCCCACAGGCGAGTCACCAGCATCTCATGATCAATGGTATCGAAGGCAACTGACAGACCCAATAGGATTAGCAGGGTTGAACAATTGGCCGTTGACCAAAGCTACTAATGCAGTCTCCGTGTCATAACCCAAATGAAAGCTGGACTGCAAGGGATCAAGAAAACCGGTGCGGCTCAGATGCTCCTGCAGGTGCTGAGTCACCACCCGCTCAAAACCCTTGCCTAAAAAGGGAAGGTTAGAGACTGGCCGATAACTGGTGGGGGAGTCAATGTCAAACAATGTTTTTTTGAGCAGGGGCCACACCACCACTTCGAGGCAATCCAGCACCCTGCCCTACCACAGGGAGGCACTGTCAACACCCATCAGCAACAGCCCCAGCATCTCCCAGCTGGCCTTTGTCCAGTCAGGACAGGCATGGGTCTAGCTCACAGAATGTGGCTCTAACAGCCCCTGGAACATCCACTGCAATGGCAGGCATCACCCACTGAAACAGATCCCACAAAACTGGACAAGACAGAGCCTCCATAACCTCTGGTTCTTCTATTGTCATAAGTACGGAGTCAAAGTCATGGTGAATCCAAGCGATTTCATTTGCGAAGTACTCAACAAACATGTCAAAGTGAGCACTGGAAGACTCCAGTTCCGAGCAGAGGGAGGCCGGATGGACCGACCCCCTCACCACCTGGAAAAGCTGCACTGGATGAGACTTCGCAGACGCAGATGTGAAATAAAAGGTTTTTCTATTAGAAGTCAAAGGTTTTCAGGGTTCTCAACAATAGATCAACACTGAAATAAAACAGTCCTATGATGCAGTGACCACCACAGCATTTTGGTGGCCTTTGCAGAGTACCATCATCCGAAAGCAACAGCATGGTTTGGATGTATAGGATGAAAGGATTTGGGTGGGACATGTATGGGTAGAGTTAGGAAGAAACAGGGAATAGGTAGGGTGTTCAGTGGAGGAGGGAGACTGGTGGATATAAGGCAACTTTCATGCCAAAACTTTGTGAGCTAACGAATCACTGAAGTTCAAAATTAGCAAGCCTAATAGCTTTTTGCTTGAACTACAAGTCAGTTTGTGCAGCATTTTAGGGTAATTGTTAAAGCACCAATTTGCACTGACTGCCATGAGTAGTAGGACAGTCAGTGCATGTTCAAAGCTCCATTTTATACTTTGAAGTAGGGCCTTTCAAAAGATGTTTAATAATTCAGAAGATGGCTAAGTGTTGCTAATAAAAGAATAGTACACTTCAGCCCCATGGACATTAGTTGAAAGCACATATGCCATGTGGACATCAATAGCAGTCTCTACTCTAGAGCGGCAGAAAACTAAAGGCCATAACAGCCAAAGGACATCTCATATTTGAAAATGGTCCCCAAATCTCTTTGCTTACCTCTCCCACAAAACCAATTAACACTAGTGGGTTAATAAGAATGCAGTTAAGCTGTTCCTGGACACGTGGTCTCTAGCTAAACAGGTCTTTCAAGCACACCAGTCACTAATGTACTGAGAGCACAAGTACAGCTAATGCCTCAGCATCCACTGGGTCAGTCTGGAAAGAGGAAGGGGCATTTGATGTAAAGAGAGCGCAGTTAAGAGGTCAGTATGGCAGAACGGACTCAAAGACCTCTTAGCCCCTGCACTGTACTCTATGTCCTAAATCCCCATTGCCAGCTCCATCTCACCACGTCTGATCCTTCTAGTCTCCTCCCCTACACACCGTACTTTCTCCCTTCAGTTCGTTCAACAGAATCCCTCTCCATCCTGCCCATACAACTCCAATTTCTCTGCATTTTCCCTCTTTTTTCCTCTTGAGCCACCTCACTACCCATTTTGAACTTGCATTACCCCACTGTCCGCCTCTATCTCAAAAACACTTCACCTGGCATATACACCCCTCTTTTCCCTCTCATACATCAGATTTTAGCTCTGACCCCAACTCCCTCCACATTGCACAGACCCTATATCACCAACCCCCCTCACCCCCACAATACACACTCTTCTGCTGTTTCAGCAAATACATCCACTTTCCACTGCTCCCTCAGAACTTCCTAATCCATCTCCATCTCAGTCCTTCTCAGTGCCCCATCCACCACCTCTTCTGTCTGCTCACCAGGACTCACCCAAACCCATCCATCCCTCCCTCTTCCTTCCCCTTCCATACATCCCACCCAGCTCCTTTCAGCCTATACCTCCAACACGCACCATCCGTCCACCCCACACCTCCCCAAGCCTGTCCCTGACTACACACACGCTTCATCCTCCCTGCTGCTGTTTCTGCAGACTCCACCACCCTTTCTATCTGCTTCCCTAGGATTCCCTACACCCACCCCTCAACCTCTGTACCCTTCTCTACCTATCCAACTCTCCATCACCTCTCCCAGAACTCTCCAAACTCATCTCTCTGCCCTTCTTCCATACATCCCAACCGGTTCCTTTCGGTCTATACAATTTAACATGCACCAACCCAGCTCTGCTGTCTCTTTATTCCCCCGCTCCTTGAGCCCCCACCATCCAGTCTCTACCCGTGCATCCACCCTCCCCCACTCATTCTACCTGCCCCCCAGGACTCTATCTACCCCTGCCTTCCCCTTCCCATACATCCCACCGAGGCCCCGTCCCCAATCCCTTCCGCTACTCCTTCTAACCACCACCCTAAACCCATTCCTCTGCCTTCCCATCCCACCGTCTCCCCCACTCTCTCTCCCCACCTCTCCCAAACCTCCCTCTGCCTTCCCCCCAGGCCTTCTACGCACTCACCCTCCCCCTCTGCCCGCTTCCCCAGGACTCTGCCACCTCCCCCGACCCCTCCACCATCCTCTGCCCATACACCCCACTCAGGACCTCTTCCTGTACCCACCCGCCGCAGCCCGCAACTTCCAGCCTCCCCTCGCTGAGACATCATCCCCTCGCAGACCCCCCCAACTCCACTTTCTTTTTCCTCCGCCGCCGCCTTTCCAGCCACTTCCCTCAGCCCAGTCACCTGCGAAGACTCCTCTCCTTTTCAGCTCTGCCCGCTTTGTGAGCGCTGAGAACCCGAACAGCTTCCCACTTCCGCCCCGCGCCCCGCCCCCTCCTTCGGTCATTTCCACCGCCCCGCCCCCACGCTGCGATGACGTTTCCGTCTGAGCGTCACTCACTTCGCGTAACGGTCGGTGCCACTGGGAGTGGGGGGGAGGGGTGGTAGTTGTAGCGCGAGCGGCCCCGGCCGATGGTGGTGAAGGTGGCGCGGGGAGAGCGACGACAGGGCGCGCGAGAAAAGCCCTCGCGACGGAGCCCCCAGCAAGCTCTGCCCGCTCGTATCCTGGGGGGCTGAGAAGATGGCGGCGGTGACTGCTGTTTGAGAATGGAGCCACCTGTCATCGCCTTCTCGCTCCCCTGACGGGACAGAAGCCTCCCCCCTCAACGGGGCGGGGGATCCTAGGGAGCCCTTCCTCTGGCAGAGGGGCCCCGGCCCCCAGTGTGTTGGGGTGTGTGGCTTGAGCCGAATGACAGCCCTTATGCCCTTCCCTGCAGCCCCAGCCCAGTGACCCTGAGCCATCTTCCCCCATCGCTGCTGCCCCAGCCCAGTAACCGTAGTCCTTTCCCCCTTCTGCACTCTTAGTCCAGTGACAGCAAACCCCCCTCTCCCATCTTCTCTGTGGCCCCTGCACAGCGATACCAATCCCTCCTGCGCCCTCGCCAGCCTAGGGACCCCACTGCCCCCTCCTCCGCTCCCTGCAAGCTCCAGGATTGTGATCTTAACCCTCATCAGACCCAGCACAGTAACCACCCCCCTCTCCTGAGTAGACAACATGCCTTGGCCATTCTCAGAGTCCATCAAGAAAAGGGCCTGCAGGTACCTACTGCAGAGGTACCTGGGCCACTTCCTACAGGAGAAGCTCAGCCTGGAACAACTCAGCCTGGATCTTTACCAGGGCACTGGCTCCTTGGCACAGGTGCCTTTGGATAAATGGGTAAGATGCATGCTACCCTCGTAATGGTTCAGCTGGAGTGCCTGTCAACAATAATTATTGTTCTTGGGGGGAAAAATACAGTTAAATAAACAGGACTGTAAACATTCATTTGCCTATTTTCCTCTGGCAAGTATATTTTTTGAGCTAGGTTTTTGAGTGAATTTTTATAACCCTGAAAATATAAATACTTATTCCATAGTCCTATGCTCCCTTCTGATCTTTACGATATCTTAGGCCCTTACGGTGAAAACGAAGTAAATAGTTAGGTGCAGATAAATTCTTTCCTCCTTGGCCCCCATCTAGTAGTAGGGAGTGTTGTGTAAGTTTGTTGTTATTGCTGTGTTACAAGAGTTTAAAACTATAGCAGAGTGATCAGTTTGGGATTTTGGCCTGAAGGTGGCAAAATGGTTAGTCTTTCAGGCCTCAGTTGCAGAAAATACTCTGTCTAATTCAGAAAAGTCTAGCTTCAGTAGACAGCTCCGCTCTCCCTAAGGAACAATATTGTCATGTAGGAGTCCGGTTGTGAAGAGAGATGATGTAGTTTAAACTGATGGAGCTCTCTAACATGTTACGGTTAGCATTCCGACATTGAAATGAATTCTGTATTCAAGCTGGTGACGGGAGTGCTGGATTAGTAGGCTGTTGCCTGATGGTGTTGTTTATTCAACAGGTGAAATGCCATGTTTTGAACCGTTTGGGGATTCACTGAGGTCTTGCATAGTCATCCCAGGCATAGGGCATTGCAATAATCCAGTCTAGAGGCTGCAGCAACAGAAATCGGTTTGCTGACTTCATATCTGACAATATTTGGCAAAATTTCCTGGCCAGCTTTCCAAAGAAAGAATTGTTCTTTGGATCTCTGTTATCAGTGAACATTCCATTTCAGCCATCTTTGGTTTATTTTCCCAGATTAATAATTTTTGCACACTTTAGTCTAAAAGACTTGTCAAGGAGGCTCCAAAATATCAGTTGTTCTTAGAGTTGATCTTTTTGCCAGTTACTCAGTCATTTTGTTCAGAAATGGGAAATTAGACTTTGAGCAATAGCTGCTAAGGCTGTTCGTATAATATTTCAGGTTTGATTTGTGGAAGTGGTAGATTGTTTTTTTTACAAAGAAGGTGATGAATACAGATTTTAGGAACTTTCAGTGGGTTTTTTGTGTTTTTTTATCAGACAGGGAGTCCAGGAGTTAGCCTCATAAGGTGGCTTCATCAGCATCATGTAGGGCATCTAAGACTTGTATAAATGTAATTGTATAAAAAGAGTATTTTACTTGGCTCTTAAATGTGTTGACCCATGCTTTTATGTACACAGTCCCATAGACAGTGCATTTGTATAAACAGGTTTTGCCTAAAGAGCTGTGTGTGTGTGTGTGTGTAACCCCTTCAAGAACTTCAGATGAAAGGAACTTTAGGTACTTTTAGACAGGCACCTCCCCACCCATCATGCATGTTGTAGGGTTACATTATTGCTGTATGCAGCCATGCAACATGCATGATGGGAGGGTAATGAGTGGGGAGGCGCTTGTCTAAAAACACCCTTTGTAAGTGTAAAGTATTATTTACTTCTTCAAGTATGACCATATGGGCATTGCATTTCCAAAGCAGGCAGACAGAATCTGAACATTTTCATTAAAATGCCCTCTAGTGGACACCCAAATTGCTAGTTTCAGCATAGTTTACTTGAGAGGTAAACATAGGGTATTTTTAGACGTGATGCTAACATGGGTGGCCACACTAGCTCCAGCATGGCCACCCACGGTGGTGTCACATTTATTCCCGCCCACCAGATGTTTGCTGCGGGTGGGAATAAAGTAACCCAGGACCGTGGCAGGATTAACTCTGGGATGTGCACTGGACTCCCTGTGGAGTTAGGCCTGCTTCCAGGGAAGCCTACCCTGGACCATGGTAGAGCAGGTCGTCGCATCTGACAGTCTGCTGTACCTAATTCTGGCATGTGGCCGGAGCGTCTCCAAACAGGCGCAGTGGCCTCATAGGCTACCACACCTGCCCATCAGGGAGGAGGCGGGGCCACGCTGAGCAGCACAGGGTGGGGTGAGGCTGTGCAGACCCATGGCCGCATGTCCTCCCGCCCTCTCCCTGCCCCAGCCACTGGCACGTTTATTGGTGGTGGGGTCTGTTCCTGCCTGGGGTGAGGGCTCAAAGAGCTGTCATGTCTAAAAATACCCATAGTAACCTGTGGAAGTTTATAGACCGTAGTTAGAATACCGAAGAAATTATTAAAATGTACGTACAATGCTAATTCTCCAGGCTTATCCAAAAGCCTTTTTGTAGCTTGTATTGTGGCATATGAGTTAGTGATAAACACAAGTAATGCTCTTATATGGCCCTCTCGTGCATGACAGAAAGATTTCAAAAACATGTGTTGTGAAATTGCTGCAGCTGTTTTTTTTTCTCACTAGACATCTTGAACCTGTGCTCTACATTCCGTCAAGGAGTCTGTAGTTTTTATCTCACTGATTTTATCAATTTTGCCCTGTGGACATTTCATATGCCATTTTTGGTCAATGTTTTTTAACTCGCCAACAAATCAAGAATTATATGCAATGTTTTCTTGGCATTACAAAAAAGAGAGGAATGAGTTCCAGGCTTTGATAAGAGCAATATTGCATTGATTAGAAGAGGGCATAATTTGGACCCCAGTGTCTTTGAATTTCATAATATATCAAGTGGTTGGCTTCTAAATGTAATTTGTCAGATTCTAATCTTGCAAGTTCCACATACGCAGAACTCCAATTAATTTCAGTAAGAATTCTTCAAAAAAGATTAAGCTGTTTTAGTGTGTGTTTTAAATATTCTTTACATTGGTTATATTATTGGCATTTAGTAAAAAAAAATTATCATTTCCCTGCAACATATAATTTGTTTTTTAAAAATACATGAACTGACAGGAGAAAGAAATTCACACCACTCCCTATGTAGAGGCTGCAATCCTAAATTTGCTAGCAGTGCCCATTGACTTTAAAGTGACTCAGATAGTTTGGTTAGAATGCAGTTTGCTTAAAGAAGTCTAAAACCAGGCTTTTTCAAAATATTTTTGAATGGTTGATTTTATTGTGTATTTGTAGAAAAATCATTATATCTACCTGAAATGTTTTCAAAAACTGTAGAACAAAATTAGATGTTCATGCTTCTTGGAACAAAAAAATATCCTGTCATTTAACATCTATAATAATAATAATAATAATTAATAATTGTGTCCTCCTTTATTGGATAAGCATTTTAGATTGTATTGAACAATGATCAGTCTTGTAGATTTAATAATTAGATTATTTTACCCCAAATATCTTTCCCCAAACATCTAATTTAACCCTCAATAAAACCAATGAAACTTTTTCTATTATTATAAATAATAGTTTATATAATCTGTGTTCACAGTGCTTTATAATCCTTATCTAGTTCACCCTCACAACAATCCTGTGAGGTAAATCATCATTATTCCCATTTTACAGGTGGGGGACTGAGACTGGGAGACTTGCCCAAGGCTTCCCAGTGAGTTTATGACTACCTACGACAGGCTTTGAACCCTGGTCTCCTAAGTCTGTTTACTTAGGGGAAAATAATCCATTCAATTTATTGCAAATCAGGACTCAAGCAATATGCTTGTGGAAGCGCTTCACTGATTTATTTTATTATTTATTAATGCTAGTGATGCATCTGGCACTGAACAGTCGTGACTGGAGACAGGCCGCTGCCCCAAGGGACTTACAATTGAGGATGGACAAGGAGGGAACAGTGATACATTCAAGAAGAAGTTCTGAAGTGCACATGCTTAGCATAGTTACAAGAGATGGTGGGAAATCATGAAGGATCCGACAATAACTCCATCTAGCAAGGACATCTCTTCTGTTCACCAGAAACCTAATTTAGTACAGAAATTTTGTACATGAAATAGATTGCCAGGGCTGCATAGGAACTTCTGTGAGACTAAGCAAATCAGCACTGTTTTGACTTGCACTGTTTTTTTAAATGCATATTTTGTGAATACTGAATGCTACTGTGACTAATTTTTCAGAAGTCTTTATAAACCAATGAGCATTCAGTGCAGCATGTAACAGAATAAACACCAACATTATTTTTGCTCCATTGTCACAGTTTGACAAGTATAAAATGGGCATTACATCAAATTTAATTGACTTGCTGTCTCACTAAATAAATACTCTTTTACAAAGAACAAATTGTTTGTCCATTTGCTATGACATCCGTTACTACAGCTGAAATTGTTTCTTGTGGGAACACAAAGCTGTGGCACTATAATAATTTTATTAGCAAGATTTGGGCAGTTTTGGAAGCAGTTCAGTAAGCATCCATTTCTGGAACTGTAGCAAACCAAGTTTAGTATGAAAAGATGGTTCAAAAGATGCCAATGGCAAAAGTCTCTTTTTCTTCAGTAGAATCTTCAGAATTCAGATTTCACCCTAAGGCCCAGATCCTGACAACACCTGTACCTTAGTATTCAGTTAACATGTGGCATTGGGAAAACCAAGTTTATGTCATCTGCCAGCTGTTTAATCTATACCTTGAATTAAATGTTAACATGAACAGAAGCATCATATTTAATTTATATGAGTATAAAATAAAATTTGATTCTTTCTCTCTTTTAGTCTCTTAATGAGATCCTGGAATCAGCAGATGCCCCTCTCGAAGTCACTGAAGGGTTTATCCAATCAATTTCTCTATCTGTTCCATGGGGGTCATTGCTACAGGACAACTGTGCGCTAGAAGTGAAAGGATTAGAGATGGTTTTTAGGCCAAGGCCTCGTCTAGGTAGGTTTATTTAATAATTGGAAATCATAATTATTTTTCAAATAACTTCAGTGTATTAAGTTGATAAAATGAGTTTTTACAATGATAAATGATTAGCAATTGTACATCCAATTTTGTTTCAGCTCTGTAGAGTTTATTAAACTCTCCTGTTTTTTCTGAAGTGCATATCTATCGGAACAAAAATAATAATAATGAAATAAGTATAAATTGGTTGTGCGATAAGGGTTGGGCGTAGTTCTGCCTCTCTTTAAATCAGTGGTTAATCCCCAGCATTGCAGCAGTTGTAAAATTTAACACCCCCGCCCCCCCATCTGTCTCTCAGATTGTAAGCCCTAGGGCAGGGACCATGTCTATTCCAGTACTTTGTAAAGTGCCAGGTACATTTCTGGTGCTATATAAATGCTTGCTAATAATAATAATAATACCCCAGAGATGTTTCACTGAAATTAATGGATTTGGTCTGGAATAAGTGGTTTGCAGAACGCAGACTGTGATTTAAAACCTGATTTTCTTTTTATGTCTTTTTTGTGTCTTTGGGTAATTTCAGACGTGTCGGGCCTTTTGGCCCGCCATGCTAAGCCTTGGACTGGGATCCGTCTTGGATCCTGGTCTGTGATTAGGCCGTCCGTTCATTAGATGTGCCGGCCTGATCTCTGAGGGGTATCGGGGAGGGGGTGGGGCTGCGTGGCGTAACGTGCAGCCACTCGGCCCCACCCCCCTGCGCTCCACTGGCCGGCCGCCCTCGGAGCGATGGGCGGGCAGGCCGCTGCGCCCGATCCCATACCGCGGTCTGGGCCATGGTCAGGACCGGGGCAAGGTAACAGACATTACCTTTGCTCCGTTCCTGATCGTGGTCCAGCTAACCACGATTCTGGAGATGAGGCCGGCTTCACCTCCGGAATCAGGTTAGCTTTGAACCCCGCCAGGAATTCACTGTGGTGAACATCTGGCGGGGCTCAAACAGACATTCGTGCGATCACAGCCACCACACCGAATCCACTGTGATTCAGTGTGGTTGACTGTGATCACGTAACGTCTGAAATTACCCTTTGCCTGTAAACCTACTTTGGCATAATTAAGAAGTTAAATAAATAAATATTTTATATATTTGGACTTGTAGCTCACCCTATCCCGAGGGCTCAGGGCAGTTACAAAACATAACCAAAATACAGTATATATGTAAACCCCCACTAAAACATCACCCCTTTAAAGCTTATCCCTACCCACATGCTTGGCCAAATAGGAAGGTCTTACACTGTCTCCGAAAGATGTTCAGAATTGGGCGAATTTCCAAGGGAAGGGAGTTCCAGAGCTGTGGGGCAGCTACTGAGAGAGTTTCACTGTGGGCCTCGGCTGTACATCATTATGGAGTTGGCTGTTCTTGACTGACCTTAAGGATCACGATGGAACATGGAGGAGGAGATAAAATCTGTAAGATATGTTGGGCCCAAGCTATTTAGGGCTTTGTAGGTCAAATACAGCAGCTTAAATTGTGCCCAGAAAGCTAAAACTATTTGTGATTGAACATTTGATTCCTAAGATTTTATAATCTTATCAGCCATGTTCCCATATTTTTCCCTTTAGAAAAATACATCTATAGCTTTATATTTGCTTCTGCATGTAGTTGATTAATGATAGATTTGTCTGAAGACATTACACTTCCCCTTACTGAAAGATGTTATCAAATTATAGAAGCTGTACCTGATTAACTAATATTTTCTAAAAAATTGTTAAATTGTTGTAAACTCCTTTATAGACATACTTATAGCTTGATCCTTATGCCCTGAGGTCAGTCTATGCTGAAACATATTAAGATGTTTATCTTTTTATGTTATAGCATCTGGTTCTGAGCCCATGTATTGGTCAAGTTTTATGACCAGCAGTATGCAACTTGCAAAAGAGTGTCTTAGCCAAAAACTGACAGATGAGCAAGGAGAAGGGTCCCAACCTTTTGAAGGACTTGAGAAGTTTGCAGAAACCATTGAGACAGGTATGACTTTACTATGTGACTTATGAATGAGTATCTCAGGCTACATTATGTACAACTATATGTGACATTAGAGTCCGCATTGGTATTAGAAGTTTTAGGATGAAAATCTGTAGCAGACAGTCGCTCATGCTGTTTTTGCTTTATTTGAAGAAATTAACTTCAGATAATACATGTAAGTTAGCACAGCTGGAAGGAGATGCAACTCCAAAATTCAGATCCCCTTGCATTTTGTGATCATTGGCAGGGATCGCAAGCTAAGATGTATTAATAGAAGTCTAGCTTTTGATTTGAAATTTATAGCTAGTATAAGAATCGATATGTAGTCTTAACAATGGAATAAGTATTGATTTTAAAGGAAGGAAGAGCTGCCTTTGGTTGTATCAAAGTCCTGATATGTCCAACGTTTGTACACACAGCTCACACAGTTAATTGTGAGTGTGCATGCAAAAGAGATTGTAGGATCAATGCTGCTATTGATAATTTGTCTTGCGGATTTTAAATATTGATTATATTACTTCTGGCTATTGTGTTTCAGTTTTAAGAAGAGTGAAAGTTACCTTTTTAGATACGGTTTTGAGGATTGAACATGTGCAAGAAAATTCTAAAAGTGGAACTGCACTTGAAATTCGAATTGAGAAGTGAGTGTTTCTTTCTGCCTCTTTTTAAAGTGAAAGTGTACAGCTCTCTTGTCTCATCATAAAATGGAGTATTACACAGACAAACATTCCCAACATAGATCGCCAAAGTCTAGAACATTAATGGTTTTTTTTATTTCCAGTTATTAGGAAGCTTATTTACAGTGCTGCCCTTAAAAATACGTCATATTTTCTAAAACATCACACCCTACTTAGCAGGTCACATTAAATAATGTAAAATGGCAGTTAGAATTATAAAAGAGCTCAACTGTCATTCAATCATGTCAGTGGTGTAGACATTTAAAACAGCATCACTAGGTGTTTTTAAACAAGCGACTCCGAGTCCAGGTCTGTGGCTGTTGAGTGGTACTGCCATGGAGCTCCCATGTGGGTGGAGTGAGTGGGGAGCGCCTCACAGCGTGGCTACCCTGACCATGGAACCAGCCACCTTACATTTGACTGGCCCCGCACGGAGTACTCCAGATTTCCCAGCATTGCTCTGTGCGTGGCCATGAGCAGGGGCTCTATGGCTCATTGGAGCGTTATCGTACATCTAATCACTTCACCTTCAGACGGGTGGTCAGCTACATGCCTCCTGGGTGGCCATGGGGGGTAGTGTTTTGTTTGCAAACACCCAAGATCAGTTCAGTTTCAGCTCTTCTGAAAACTGCGAGGAGAATCCACAAACAGTGCCAATGAAATGATATCAGTCACTGAAATTTGTGAATTGTATTTGTTCCCAGAGTAATTTTTTTTATTTGACATATAGGAGTATCTCATCTCATTTAGTAGCATGATGAAAGCAAATAGCATGATGAAAGCAAAATACTATCACTTTTTCCATGCAGATAATGCCGATGAAGTATAATTGTTTGTTTCTTTAAAGAATAATATAAAATTTAGTTTCTGAGCACAGTTCAGGAGAGTTAAAGAATATTTCATTTCACAATGTTTTATTAGAAAGAAATATCCAAAACTAATCCATGTGATGTACGTATTAGGCAAAACATTTAGTTCTAACATTTTCTGTTTTAATTAAATGGAAAATTATTATTGCATGAAGGAATTCCCTCCATCAAGTACATTCCCAAACCTTCTAAACTCCTGAAATAAGTCTATAATTTAAAGTATTATAACAGAAATTAAATAAAGTAGAACTAGTTTTCCTTCAGTTTAAGACTGAACATCTGCTAGTAGAATCCGCTAGGATGCATTTGCTTAAACCTGTGATGCAGTAACTGAATAACCGCACTGCTAGAACTGCAGGATTTTCACACGTTCCCAGATAATGGTGATTTCCCTTTCAGGGTAATGAATTTCAGGGGAATGAATGCAGGATTTTCACACATTCCCAGATAATGGTGATTTCCCTTTCAGGGTATAAATAAACTGAACAGAAAAGAGCATATATTCCAGAATGGGGAAAAACTCCCGTTTACAATAATAGTTAAGGTCTTGCAAATTCAGTCATGCTATAAAAAGCAAATTCAGTCATGCTATAAAAAGCCTTAACTTGCAAGCCATGTAAGCAGTAAAGATTTTGTACAGTCTCACATATTATGCTTGATTCCAACTTAGGCTCCATGCACCTGTACTTTGCATTGGTCTTTCTGTCTCAATCCTCTTCTTCTGCAGGTTGGGGGCAACACTGAAACTGGGGATTAGAGGGTGTGAGGGGGCAGTGGCAGATCTGGGGAAAGCCCAGGACTGGGAGAGCAGGGGCTGGGGTAGGGACTGAGGGGCAGCAGCAGAGCTGAAGGGGGGGACTCTGGGCTGGGAGGGGGGACTCGGGCTGCAGGTGGCAATTGAGGAACAGTGGGAGAACTGGGGAACGGGCTGTGGGTGGAGATTGAGGGGCAGTGGGCGAGTTTCAGGGGTTGTGGGTGGGGATTAAGGGGCAGCAGAAGAGCTGGGGAGGAGCTCAGGCTCTGGAAGAATGGGCTGCGGATGGGGATTGAGAGGCAGCAGCAGAGCTGGGGGGCAGGGTTTGGGGAGCAAGGGCTGGGGTATGGCTTGAGAGGCAGCAGCAGATCTGGGGAGGCGCTCAGGGCTGTGGGAGCATGGGCTGCAGTTGGGGATTGAGGGGCAGGGGCAGAGCTGGGGCGAGCTCAGTGCTGGGGGAGCAGGGGCTGCAGGAGGGGAATGAGGGGTAGCAGCAGAGCTGCAGGGGTTGCGGGTGGGGATTGAGGGGCAGTGGCAGAGCTGCAGGGGCTGTGGGTGGGGATTGAGGGGGAGCGGGAGACCTGGGGGGGCAGTTAGGCTGTTGCAGCAGGATGGCAGGGGGAGCTAGAGTTGTGTAGTACCATGAGCAAGGTGGCTGGGGAGCTAGGGTGTTGCAGAGTGCTCATGCTGGTGCAAAAGCCTAGCTGCCCCCCCCAGCTCTCCTGCTGCCTCGCAATTCCCACCCCCTGTCCCAGGCTCCCCCCCCCAGCTCTGCCGCTGCCCCCTCACACCGTCCATTCCCCACCTTCGATGTTGTCCCCAATTTGCAGAGGGCTGAAAGACCAATACAAAGTGTGGGTGCATGGAGCCTAAGTTGGAATCAAGCACAATATGCAAGACTGTAAAACATATTTACTGCTTACATGGCTTGCAAGTTATGGTAGGAGCCTTGATTTGCAATTTCCATGCTTTTGATTGAATTTGCAAGAGCCTTAACTATTATAAGCCAGAGGTTTTTTGATTATGGAATTTCCAAGTTTTTTAATGAATACAGTGCAATGCAGAAAATATTTCCTGCTAGTGCGGTACAGTGATGTACTGCACTAGCAGTAGTGATACTCAGTCAGTTAATATTTTAAAGTCCAGACTACCTTTCTGTATTTGAGTTTTAGAATAGGTTAATTAGAACATACTAACTGACACATTCTAACATGCTATTAGATCTTCTATTGAAAATGCTTCTGTATATGCAGTCCCATTGAAAACAATGGTAGTACATTACTAGAAGTGTCTTCAGGATCTGTGTCTTCCATTGTAGTGATAACGGAACACATAGTTTCTCATCCTCAGCCCAGCCTGCTTGGGGTTCCTGCTTTGAGAGGGGGAGGGAACTGAAGTGCTCAAGGTTTGGGCCTGGACGGGTGGGGGGATGGATCCTGAGAGTTTATTTATTTATTTATTTATTTTCTGGATTTATACCCCGCCCCTCCTGAAAACAGCTCAGGGCGGCTTCCAGCAATAATAATACATATAAAATACATATAAAAACAATTTTAAAAACATCAAAACAATTCAGAATATTAAAACAGGGCCTGGGGAACATTAAAACAATAAATCAATAAATAGGGTAGGGGAGATAAAACCCTCTAGCCCACCCTCCCTCCCTCCCCAAAGGCCTGGGCGAACAGCCAGGTTTTACAACTTCGCCGGAATGTCAATAAGCTTGGGGCCAGGCGAGCTTCCTCCGGAAGGGAGTTCCAAAGGTGCGGCGCAGCCACCGAGAATGCCCTCTCCATTGTGGTCCCCACTTAATGCGGGGGACCTCCAAGAAGGCACCCCTTGCAGACCGAAGGAGCCGCTCTGGGGCATGGAGGGCGAGGCGGTCCCTGAGTTGCCTCCCCCCATGCCTCCTTGGGCCAACAACTACCCTCCCTAGTCTGGACCACTCAGGTTCCTGCTTGGGCTGAGCTGGGGAAGGGGAGGGTAGCGGCAGTGCTCGGGGTTTAGGCTGGGGTGGGTGGGAGTGTGCCGGGGGTTGCCTCACCCCCACGTTCCCCAGCCTCTTGGGCCTATGGCTACCCTCCCTGGCCTGGCCTACTTGGGGTTCTCTCTTGGGCTGGGCTGAGGTTGGGGGGTAGTGGCAGTGCTCACAGCTCGGGCGGCTGGGGGTTAACTCCCCCCTCCCCATGGTTCCTGCTTGAGCCAGGCTGGGGAGGGTGAGGATAGAGGCAGTGCTCCGGATTCAGGCTAAGCTCGTGCCCACCCTCCTTGAGCCTATGGCTAGACCTTGAGATGGCACTCCTAGCCTGGCCTCCCAGGTAAGCTGAGTGCCAGCACTACACGCTGCAGCCTGGGTCGTGGCGGGTGGGGAGGAATGCTGGGAGTTAGGCCAGGGATCCTGCTGAGGCTGGGGAAAAGCTCCCATCCCTCTAGGCTGCATGGTGCACATTAGGGGTCACCTCGTTGTGCGGTAAAAGGAAGGGAGGAGGCATGCTTGGGAAAGAGGGAGGAAAGGTCTCCCCACTCCCACCCCACCCAAGAGAGGCTGACTTAGGGGTAAGCCTTATCCTGGTCTGGTGCTGCGGAAGGGTCCCATGAGTCCTAGTGGGAAATAATAGGGGACTCCCATCCCTGAAAGTGTTCATGCTGCCCGATTACACACCCTGGCAGTCTGCTCCAATTGCTATGCTGCCCGAGCCACTAAGATGAGGGTGCTTGCTCTCTGACAGCCACTGCGAATGCTTTGCATAACTTCAGCTTTGCGTTCTTTCCATAGGATAAAATGATAGCTTCAACATTTAATAACTGAAAAGGCACTGTGGGGATTTAAAAAATAAATATAAAAAAGCAACGGCACACCTTGCCCCCAAGCTTGAATTTTGTCAAAGGTTTTCAGCTCCTGAACATATCTCCAAAAGCTCAAGGCTTCTCAAGTTGAGAGGGTCGTAAACACACACAAAACTGCTCCTCAGCCTCCAGCTTTAAACTGCCATATCTCAGCCATTTCTAATCCAATTTGTCTGAAATATGGGAAGTTTCAATCTCGCACCCAAGCAAACCTCCATGTGAAATTTCATAATGATAGCATAAATCATCTCAATTTTATAAAGAATGTGCCTGTATAACTTTTGCAGGAGGGGCGGGGTAGAAATCTATTGAAATAAATAAATAAATAACAAACATAACCAGGGGCTAAATAGTACAATGTATGGCTTTAAAAAAGCACATAATCTCTACCGTGCTTATTTCCTTGCTTTTGTCTACCAGAACTATGTATTGTGATGAAACCGCTGATGAATGCTCTGGAATTAATGTACATCAGCCCACAGCTTTTGCTCACAAGTTACTTCAGATCTCAGGTGTTTCTCTCTTCTGGGATGAATTTCCAGCATCAGCAAAATCCTCCCCTGTGTGTTCAGCTACGCAGATGGTAAAATAAATAAAGTATATACATACATAGTGGATGAAAGATAGAATGTGTTGTATTACTTGTGTGTGGTAAATAAAATACGTAGCCTGGTACTAAGATCTAAGTTAACTAAGTTTTCTCTGGAACGCATAGTTTGGTAACATATTGTACTGTTCTTTCAACCTAACCTACCTCAGGGGATTAATAACAGGGCTGTAACCCGGTCTTCGGAAAACTTCGGAAGTCACTGAAGATTACAGTATTTGGTTTGGAAAGTCTGAAGTTCTGAAGACCAAGGCTGTTATTTGGAAAACTTCGGAAACCGCTGCATGCGTGAGGGGCTGGTAGACAGTTGAGCTTCTTCTAGAAATGAAACGTAGTGCCATATTTGGTAGGAGGGGAGTATGGGAGGGGACAGGTGACTGATGGTAAGCCAGATGGCAAGCTTTTGATTGGCTGGCAGGGCAAAATAAAAGTGGCTGTGGCCATTTTGTCCATTCTCTTTGGTGAATTTGGCTGTGTGCTACAGTTCTGCTGGATCTGTAAGAAATCGGCTGTGGGGAAGGAATGCCTGTCCTGTCCGGTATGGTTTGGCCTGTCCTGTCCTGTCAATAGGGCCAATGCCAGGGGAATGGGGATTATGTTTACCATGCCATGCAGATTTTTTTAAAAAAGAAACACAGTTGGATGCCACATTGCTTCTACTGCTTGGTTGACACTTGGCACTATGAGGCCAGAGGGATCTTTCTGCCTGGCTCCACAGAGCTTCATGGAGCCTAATTGTAAAGTGTAACTTCTATTGTTCTGCCAGTTGCTTGGCACCATGACGCCAGACTGGGATCTCTCTGCTTGACTCCACTTCCCTTTGTCTGGTCTGTTCACCAGTTAACAGTTCCACAGTACCAATGCCATGCCAAGAGGGTGACTGGGGGGTATGTGAATGTCCAGTTTCTTCATTTTGTGACTGCTGGGGCCTCAGCTTGCTGGATTTTGGTGGGATTTAGTTCTCCGTGCAATTGCAGACTGTTTTGCAGAGTTCTTGTATTCTTGAAGAAATGTACCATTCTTGCTAGCCTGCATTTTTGTGCACTGCTGGGTTGGCATAATGATTAAAGTGGGTGCACTCACTACTGATGGTGGGCCATGCTGTGGGTACACTACTGTTGGGTTTTTGGATTTCTGCACGCAGTTGCACTTTTGTGGGGTTGTCTTCTGGAGCGATTGTCCCACTCTTGCTAGCAGGTGCGGTGCGCCCCCAAGGGTGTCAAGGGCAATGCCCCTTCTAGCCCCAGGACTCCCCCCGATCTCACGCTGCAATCTGGTTTTTTTTTAAAAAAAAATCGCCACCTGGCCAAACCCATAGAAGGTTACTACTTTCTAAACAAGGTTCTTCGAGATAGCTCCTCACATTCTCACAGCTGGATTGTGTGTGCGTGCGCGGTGCAACCCAGTTGTGAGAATGTGAGGAGCCTCTCAAAGAAGAATCACCAGAGTGGCGAGCCTGCCCCAGGAGCTGGTGGAGGCGGAGTTCGCCTCCGAGTCTGGGGCACACAGTGGCTGGCTCTTCCTATTGGCTCAGCAGGGCCAACAGTAGGAGCCAGCCACCCCCCTGAAGGCTTTCTTAGGACACCTAAGGAAGCCTTCAGGGACAAAAGTAAGGCGTTCACCCACCCCCCCATGCGGTATGGGCAGCTAGAAGCGCTGTCCATACCGCATAAAGGAGAAACAGCAATGATTTAATAGTGCCGCTTGGGGCACTATTTCATTGCAGAGGGTAGCACCAGCAGTGAAATCCATATCTGGGTGGCACAGTAGGTGCCCAGGCCACAGGACTCCCCTCACTCACAGACTGCGGCTGTGCAGTGTGCGAGGGGGAAGCCTGGGAGCTGCCGCACAGCTCCTAGACTCCGGGAGCCTAGAGTCCTCACGAGGCAGGGCCTGCTTGAGCAGGCTCCTCACCTCGCTCCTCACCATTGTCTCCTGCTGGCTGGCTGCCTGTCTGCCTCCCTCAATCTGCGAAGTGCCTTCCTTCATTTTCTCTCCTGCCAGTGAGTCCTGGGGTTCTTGGGGCCCAAGGGAATGGGATTGAGTGGAAGCAGAATAGGGGCCTGGGGGGTGGGTGGGATGGGATTGGGGGGCAGAATGGAG
>QEPC01014148.1:333352-420967 GCA_003113815.1 Sphenodon punctatus | reverse complement strand
CGCCATGTAAGCAGTAAAGACGTTGTACACTGTTGCAAGGGGTGGGCCATGGCTCAAGTGGTAGAGCGTACACTTTGCGTGTATAAGTTTCCAAGTTTAATCCCCGGCATCTCCGATTCAGTATCTCTGGTAGCATGCCTGGGTGAGGCCTCTGCCAGGAATCCTGAAGGGTCTCCGGCAGCACGCCTGGGTGAGGCCTCCGCTGGAGAGCCTGGTTTGAAACCCTGCTGCTGTGTCCGGTTGTGACAATACTGGGCTAAGATGGACCATTTGTCTGACTCACTTAAGGCAGCTCCTTATATCCATATTGTGCTCGCTTACAAATCAGGCCACATGCACCCACACTTTCCTTTGGTCTTTCAGCCCCAATCCTCTTCCTCTGCAGGTTGAAGGCAACACTGAAGCTGGGGAGAACAAGCACCACCCTACCCCAGTTTTATGTGCTTGCTCCCTGTCTCTACCATGGTCATAATTTCTCCACCTAGCTGCCCCCTCAGCATACACACACTTCTACTATTGCCCGGCTATCCCCAGTCTTGTCTCTGCGTACACATCCCACACCCATTATCCTTGTTCACCACACATACAACCCCCCATTCTTGGCTGTCCCGTTCTCCCCAGCTGAAAGCAAAGCACATAGAAAAAGCATACATATGCTTTCCCCCCACTTCTAACTGCCCCCCAGACATGTCCCTGAATAAACATCACTCATCTGACAGCCTTCTACCCCCATGAACACCTCCCCAGCATGTATGAACCCTCTTCCTATACAAATACTGCTCCCCACCACTGGCCGCCTCCCAGCCTTGTCCGTGCATATGCATCACCCATCTCTCAGGCTTGTCCATTCAAACACTCCACTAGCATGTTGCTGGCCCCCATCTATATACACACACCCCACTGCCCATCTGCCTCCAGTCCTTGTCTTCCCATACACATCCAGTATTGATCAGCCGTCTTCCTGTATATTCACCCCCTTTGCCTAGTGCTGGGCTGTCCTCTTCTTCCCAACCCAAATGAAAGAATATAGGCTAAGGAGGGGGGTCAGAGGGCAGCTGGTCTCCAGCTACAGTGTTGCTCCCAACCTGCAGAGGAAGAGGATTCGGGCTGAAAGACCTGGGGAAAGCGTGGGTGCACGCAGCCTAAGTTGTATGCAAGCACAGTATGCGAGAATGTACAATGGTTTACTGCTTACATAGCACGTGAGTTAATGCAGGAGCCTTACCTTACAATTTCCATGCTTTTTGGAGCATGATTGAATTTGTAAGAGCCTCATTAACTTCTCTCTTGAACCAAAGTTATTTGAGAATAGAATTTTCTCCATTTTTTTTAAAATGCAGTACACTAAATTCCCCCTGCTGCTGTACTACCAACCTCGTTTTGATTAATACCCTAGTAGTGAAATTTCAGGATTTCAGAGCCACACACTTTATCCCAAGAATCGCAATTCTAGCCTTTTCAAAAATCATAAAATCACCAGACTTAGTCAGATCTCAGGGTTTGAAACCCTCACAGTTTTATCCCAAGCATCACAAATCTGCCAGCTGTGCTGTCTTTATCCATGAACCTTATGGGGGTCATCACTGACCACAAATTGTAGTTCAAAGTTACTTCGCTCCCAACCCCCTTCCTTGAACCCACTAGCTACCCCTCCCCTCTCTATGAACCCTGGAGTTCTGGCTCCCATACTGACTCTAACCCACTAACCCCCACTCCCCTCCCAGAGAACTCAAGTATTCTGGTTTCCAGACCTCCCTCCTGCTCTAACCCACTAGCCTCCGCTCTCCTCCCAGAGAACCCAGGAGTCCTGGCTCCCAGCCGCCACTCCCAACTCTAATCTACTAGCCCTCACTCCCCTCCCAGAGATCACAGGAGTCCTGCCTTCCAACCCACCACCCCATTCCCCAAGTATAAGCCACTACCCCCATCCTTCTCCAAGAGAATCCAGAAATCCTGCCTCTCAGTGCCCCCGCTCCCCACTCTAACCTTAGAAATGCTCTGCCCTAAGGTGACAGAGGAGAGAGCAGGGCTGATTGATTTACAGATTTGTTTAAACCCTGCTACTCAGACCTAGAGTGCACAGAAGAGCAGGAAACAGTCACTCCTCTGAATATGTTGTTTTCATTTGTTGCTAAGTTTTGACCTTTGGTTATGACTTTAATAATAAAACTAAACACTCCTCTAAATGCTCTAGGCTGTAACCTACAGCCATTCTCAGGATTAACAGCACTGGTCAAGATCAAAAGGGACCTCTGTTCAGAGTTCACAACAGCATGACAATTAAGGGTGACTTGCATATTAAGGAAGGCATTCACAGCTGCATAGCATGGCTTAAACCAGACTGGCCAAATATCACAGTCTGTCCTGTCCTGCAAAGCAATTAAGTCTATTCCTGCTCATAATTTCTATAGCGCTGCTAGGCATACACAGCGTTCTACAGTCACAGATTTTTAAAGACTGGTCCCTACCCAGTGGGCTTAAAATCTAAGATGGACAAGGGTGAGGAGGACACAGGAACAGACACACACATATTCCCATTTTACAGATGGGGAACTGAGGCTGAGAGGTGACTTTTTGACAACCACCCAGTGAGTTCATGGCTAGGGCTGGATTTGAACCCTAGCTTCCCAGGTCGAAGTCCATCTCCTTACTGGGTGAGTGATATGCCAAATAATCAACTCATTAACACACTAGGGAATGCAGTTGACCGTTTAGATGACTGTCATATGCAGGCAAAGCTGTTCACACATCCTATGAAAATAAAACATCAAAGAATATTGTGTCCAGTTCAGGAATTAAGGCAGCTCATTCACTCACAGCTGACACGGCTTAATGTTAACATCCACACTGTAAAGTCATACAACTCAGCCATTTTCAATCAATTTTTTTGAAATTTGAACACCTTAAATTCTGCTCCCAAGTGGTCCTCCATACCAAATTTCAGAAGGACAAATCATCTTGATTTTATAACAAATAGAATTTTCAGCTGTTCAAAACTTCCAGGCATCTATTCCAGATATTATTTTTGCTCCATGGAAAATTCAAAACAGTATAAACTTAAAACTACAAGGCTGATTTTAAAAAAAAAAAAAAAAAAAAGACACACCAGGATGCGCCCTTGGATTTTTCTGATACCTCAAAATACATTTATTAAACTACACTTTACAGCGACTGAAGAAATTGTAAGAAATTAGAAGTAAAATCAATTGTTCTCTATTTTCAAACACCTGTAACCTTTCTTGTTTTAAACCAATTACTACAAAATTTGACGAGCCTCTACCCCACACCCAAGTGATCCTGTCTGCCCAGTTTCATACAGATAGGTTAACTGATGCTGATTTTACAAAAATAGAATTTGTGTGGTTTTAATGGAGCTTGCAAACCACCTTTATAAAGAGCTGGAGGTTCATATATTGGGGGGGAAGGCTGCTGTCACAGTTCCCTTCATGGGTCAGCTGAAGAGCCATCCATACGGGACAGAACTCCTGGACCCCTACTGCCCAGCAGGATTGGGCCCCCAGGAGGAACTACTACCAAACAGCTGATTTGGCAGCCTGGAGGTGCACCATCTCCCAGCCCAGGTGTGTGTGCGAAAGAGCTGATCAGGGGCTCTCTTCCAGGCCCCCCGATCAGCTGTTTGGCAGTCCGGGTGAGTGTTTTCCTCCAGGCCCCCACAATCAACTGTTTGGCAGCCAGGGAGAGGGCACTCCTCCAGGCCTGATTCTCGGAGGCCTAACAGATGGAAGGGCACAAGTTAGCCTAGATTAGCTGCAAGCAAGCCTTAACCTGGGCTGTAAATTGGACTTCTCCGGATGAGAGATCCCATAATCGCTGACTGACTGCTCCAAGGCAGAAGTGGGCAAACATCTGTCGGCCACCGAACTGATGAGCAGGTCACAGGCTGCTGCAAGCTACTATCTCATTAGTTTTCACACACAATCACGTTGGTAATACGTGTGTGTTTTATCTATTATAAAATTATGAGTGCCAAAAGGGAGCAGAATTGGTTTTGACTTCAATTTAGCTCATTTTATTTTAAATTGTATGAGCCATATTTAAAAATGAAGTTATGATTATTCTAGAATGTTGCTTTTTTAACCCTTGATGTCATGGAGTGCTGGGAAGTCTGTGGAATGTATGGAAATAAGTATACAAATGGTATGGGCAAATCACCTTGTTTACAAGTGCATAATTGCATAGGGAGTTGTGCTTGCATAACTCAGTACACTTTGACCTAGTAAGTATTCTGGGATTATAATTTTTCCAGTTCAAAGACAAATATTTTCATGCTCCTATATTTTGTTTTCCTTGTTCTAAGCTCCTGCCAAAATTAATTGTAGATAAGGTTGGAATAAATGATTTGGAAATTTCCTTTGAGTTTCTTATAGAAGTGCAGGCAATATGGCGATGTTAGTTTCTCAGAGTAGTTGCTGTGTATCTTAGAAACAGCCTGAGTTCTGCGTATTGTGCTAATTCCTAAGAGAACTGCTTGTGCTTTTCTTAACAGTCCTGTTGATACCCATTTATTTTTCTGACTCTTATATTTTCCTATTTTAGGAATTTCCTTAAACAGTCAAAATTTTTCATTCTATTCTTAAAATGCGAGGCAGGCTTTGACTTCACACAATGACACAATAGCAGGTCTCAGTAGTGCAGTAGGAGGCCAGAGATGTATAACAAAGATGAAAGTATCTATTGCAAGGCTCCTGCCTGGTAGTTGGACTCACTTAAATGCATACACCTCACCACATTGCCAGTAGAAGTCTGTAACCATTTTGCTGGACTTATTTTGGATTACTTTTTTCAAACTAGAATCATGACATTACTCTGAAATCTGAATATTCACATGTGTGGCTTACATGGTAAAGAAAAATAAATAGAAAATACAGCAGATTGAATGTACATAAAAAGGATACACAGAGTAGAAACAATTCAGCAGTTACTGTTGCAACAGAAAGCTTTAGCCCCAATCCAAGCTTTGCATGCGTGCCATGCACACCCATATTGCATGTGCACGGTGTATGTATGGTGTGTGCATGGTACACACCTGTTGTGTGCATGGTGTGCATGTAACCTTGGATTGGGACCTTAGTTTTGCACCCTGCAACTGCTGTTGAATTTTTAGGACACTTTATCCATCTGTTCAGTCAAGAATTTTTCTTGATGCAAAAGTCATTCTGGCAACATTTCCCAAAAAGGAAGACATGCTATTTATAAAATAAGAAACAATATCTTAGCACTTGATATCAGAGAATAAATGAAAGTGTGAAAACCAAGGTTCCTCTGCTTTGCTCCACAAAGAGATGACGTGCATTATCTGATGACTGATGATTGACTTCAGCAAAGTGTGTGGGTTAGTTTTTATTTTGTTTTGAGTATTCATAAACCTCTCTCTCTTTATTTTTTTAAAAGTTGGATGTAGATGGACAGATAGACTCGATACACCTGTTTCTGTCTCCAAGGCAGGTACATCTGCTGTTGGACATGTTAGCAGCCATTGCTGGACCAGGCAAGTAAAACTCATATTGTTTAACTATGTTGCTTAACTCTAACTAAGGTCTCAATAAAAAAATCCAAAACTTTCGATTTTCATGTTGTCCATATGGATATCCAATCCTTTGTGTATTCTCTGTATGAAGGAATATACTTTATTTTATTGGATCAGGTGTATATCTGGGTACATTCCTGTACTGCGCATTTTGATTTCAAAATACCTGAAAGACTGCTGGAAATGTGGTTTTTCATTTCATTTACTATATTGGGACTTAAATTTCTTATTAAAATATAAATTCTGGATGAATTGTCCATAAATATGGAACAAAACTTTATAAAAAAATGTTCTGAAAATATTTGAAAGCACTGCCTAGATGATATTAAGACCTGTCTCTTAGATTTGGAAAGCTAAAATCTTTTTTTCTCACAAGCTCCCCTGGACGTGACTTCTAAACGCTGGGGAAGATCCCCACCTCGACCACTAGGTGGCAGAAGAAGACCAATTTGGAGCATGCTCAGTGAGATCGCACCCTGAGTCTCCACTTAGTTTTTCTGCCTCAGACAGTGAGGAGTGGAGCTCAGGAGCTCAGAAATGTTTAATTGTTGTTTTTGCTCAGACGAAGAGAACCAACTAAAACACTCAGGCCATAGCTAAGTGTGTTTTCTAGAGCAGGACAGGAGAGTCTGATGACCCCTGTCCCGCCACCCCAGCCGGCATGGGGAAAGGGTAGAGTGGGAGCAGCAGGGCCTCTGCAGACATCCCACTCACTATTCCAACACTGCTGCCAGTGCCCGGACTGGCAAAAAAATTCTAGCACCTGGAAACCCCGTCCCTCTTGTCAGCAGACAGGCGGACAGTTGTAGAATCTCCCACTCTCGAAATGTAAGTGCTGGAGACTCAACAAAATGTAAGCCCCTCCAACTCTCCCTGGCGGAGGCCCTGTAGATGGACATGCTGAGCTGTATCCTAGCCTCCCTTGACAGGCTAGGTGCTGGCCAACCTCCCCGTAGAAGCCCACCAAACCAAAACTAAAAAAGAAGCCCGCTTCTTCTGTTACTCTCTGTTCCTGCTAAACAAACTCCCTTCAAGGGAAAGTCCAAACCTGAAGGAAAAGGAAAGCACCCTACTGGGGCACAAAAGGATCCAGTTGGAGGATCTCCCAGGACTTGGACATCTCCTCCCAATCCTTGGAAAGAGAGCAGGAAACCAGGGAAAGGGCTAGGGGAGATGCATCTTTCCTCAGCTGAGGAAGCCCCTCTCCCCCTCTGGCAAAATAGAAAAGAAAGTGTTCTCCCCCACCAGCCTGAAGGGGACACACAGAGCAGAAAGGAGCAAGGTTAGCAAGGAACATGGGAGTGATTTCCCTGTGCAGGCTAAGGACAGCCTATATATACAATTATCTATCATAAAACCTTCCAGTTTATAATAAATTGTTACGGTGGGTTCTTACTACTTAAACAAACCCCCCAAACCAAGGAAATTAATAAGCCCAGTAACCAAAGGAAAAAACAAACAAGCAACCCCACATCTCCCAAACTCCTGCCAAACCCGCTTTAACGACTATGCAGTGTTAAGTTTGGTTTGGTTTCCTATCCTCAGCCTCATGGCCTTAGCTTTATTTGGGAGTGAAGGGTTGTACCCACCAGGCTGCTGTCCACTTTGCATGATATACATACACGTGCAGTTACTGGTTTCTTTCCACTCACGCATTGTAGATTCAGCTTGTCTCCACCCCCGCAGAACAGTGCACTCACGTAACTCCAGCGATGAGCTTTGCCCATGGTGCATGTGGGGAGAGCCATGTTCTGTGTGGTGGTTACATGTCCCTATCTGTTTCGCTGTAGGAATGCAGTGTTCAGTTTTGTTTGTTTCCATAAGCTCAACCTCATGGACTTAGCTTTTTTTTTGGGTGGTGGTGGTGCGTTGTACCCACCAGGCTGCTGTCTACTCTGCATGATATACATACACGTGCAGTTACTGGTTTCTTTCCACCCACGCATCATAGAGTCAGCTTGTCTTCACCACCATAGCGCAGCACACTCACGTAATTCCAGTGAGGTGCTTTGCCCATGGTGCGCGTGGGGAGAGGTCCGAGCCATGTTCCCTATGATCTGTGTGGTGGTTATGTCCCTGTAGGCATGTGCAAGGCAGTTGTGACATGCTGGACTATGTAGTACGTGTAGAATCTGTCTTTTCTTAGTGGGTTTGTCATCATATCCACTGGAATGATTTCAGAGGGATAATGCAGTAGCTTGCTATTTTTTAAGTACTAAAAATATTTTCCCCTCAATGGGTTTTGTTTGTTGTTTGTCTGCAAGTTAACCAACTCAGCAGATGGGCGAAGAATATGCTGTCTGTTGTTTTAATGTTGCAGCTACCTGTAATAAAGAAACTGTAATATTCAGCGATTTTGGCTTTTGCATTGCATAGTCATTAAGGTGGGTTTGGCAGGAGTTTGGGAAATGTGGGGTGGTTGTTTGGGATTTTTTTCCCTTTGGTTGCTTGGTTTAGGAAATAATAATTTCCTTGGTTTTGGGGGTTCGTTTAAGTCGTAAGAACCTGCCTTAACTGTTTGTTGTAAACCAGAAAGTTTTGTGTTAGATAATATCATTGGTTTTTGGCCAAGTAACAACAGTTGCTACAGACTCCTCCTCACCTGCACTGTGTCTCTTTAACAGCACCTGAATTTACAGCTAACGTGAATGCTGAAAAATAGTGTTCTGCTATTTAGCATTTGTAAAAGCTTGTGAAGCTCTGCTCAGCACAAAAACCCTGCCCTGGTTACTTCAGGGAACAGTCGTCAAGGGCAGCCCCACGTTGAGTGCATTGCTATGATCTAGCCTTGAGGTGATGAAAGCATGGATGACTCTGGCCAGATCAGAGTCAGAAAGAAAGGACTGAAGCGTGCAGCACATGATTGTGTATGTGTGTGTCTGGCTGGGGCAGGGGGAGTGACTGATTTGTGTGTATAGGGAGGGAGAGTAGAGGGAAGGGGAGTAATGTGTGTGTGTGTGTGTGTTTTATCCACATCTTCATAAACTCAAGATGTCCATAGCATTCCTCCCATCCACACTATTACATTATATGTTGAAACAATACAAGTTACATTTGTAAACTGTATAAGTCTGGGTGTCATTATTCTTATTGCAGTGTACACAGTGTTTCACACGGTTTAACCATATACTGAATACAACTGATCTCCATAAATTTAGGATTTATAGGAAGATTGTTTTTTTACATTACTTTCCTTAATACATGGAGTTTATCATAATGTCACTATATGGTCGTTCCACTTCTGGAATATTGTGTGTCGTTATGGTTTGTAACTCATGCTACGAAGGTTTATTACTCCCTACATTGTTATGTATAGGTAGGGAAGTAAGACGAGCAATAGTTGTTTTTCTTCACACCATTGTGAATCCCTAAAAATACAGGTCAATGTCCTGGTGTCATACTAAAATGCAGTCATAAGACATGCTGCTAAACTTAAACATTAATTAAGCAAACCCATTGCAGTTGGATGGGGAAAGACTGGCAACCAAGCAGTTGGCCTGGAAGTGGGGAAAGATTGCAGGGGGTGAGTGGATAGAGTAGAATGGAAATGGAATGTCTTTCATGAGTTTCAGATGGAGCTCTTAATGAGAAACACCAGAAAGGAGACCACAGTATGATATACCAATGTTATGGGTCAGGTTTCCTACTCAAGTAATTGATAAAATCAATTTAAATAAAATCACCAGTGAAGCAAATGGACTTGTATCTACTTAACCCCAAATATAGTCAACTGTAGGATTTCAAGTTGCTTTACCTCCTCACATTCTAGCATTCTGGTTTTCTAACTGCATGTTACACTGAGGAACAAGTCTGTGGGATTAGGAGGCACCAGCTCTGAATTGGGGTAGTGCAGGCTCCCTTGCATTTTAAACATCTGTCTGCACTATAGTGTCAGAGGGGTTGTGTGGACCCTGACTAGACAATTATGAAATGCAGCCAATGATCACATCTTCCAAAGCAGATGAGGAATAACCAAGACACTTCCCTCCACACCCCAATTCAGTCACATCATCTGCCAGTGCACAAACAACACCCTCTAGGGAAAAGGGACACATTCTCTCTACCCTCTCCCAGTAAGGGAATAGATCATTCAAAATATCTGTCTCCCACTGTGGCCAAGTTGGATCTGGGATACTTCCACAGCATCTGATGCACTCTCTCTCCTGCAGCCTCTTTCTCCATCTGGGACTGCTGGAAGCACAAAATAGCATAGGGTTTACTCCTATTCCGTGGCCCAATCAGGGCTCGAGGGGTGAGAATGGATGTCAGCTCTACCTGTCTACCCATCCTTTCTCCAATCAGGTCTCAGGACTGGTCTTCACAGAGTGAGTGCACGCACTGGGGTGTGGGGTGGAGGCAGGCTGGCTGGTTGGCTGTGAGTGTGTGCTGGGTGGGAGGGAGCGGCAGAGTGTGTGTGTCTCATGGGAAGCGGGGCAATGAGAGTGTTTGTGATGGGAGGTACCTGCCGATAGGTTAGGAGGCAGCCGGGAGAGCGAGTGACCGGGTAGGCGGGTGGGGGTGGTGTAAGTTCCTCTCCCCCCGCCGCTAAGAGTATAACCCCCCCCTTTAAGCTCCCTGCCACCCCTCACCAGCAGTCCTGCCTGCCTCCCTCCCCTCCCTCCCCCCAGCCACCAGTCATTATGACACCAGGGCCACAGCATAGAATATTTGTGATAACTGTAAGCCCCATAGCACAAAATGGGGATATCTCAGTCTTCTTTAAAACAAACGTCACTTCTACACCACCAGACCTTAGAGGACCCATCCCTTTATTTCATTCAGGGATACTTGCATGCCCCCTAAAAAGAGAAAATCTCGACAATAAAAACACCAACCTGGAAGTAAGCAGTCTGAAAAATCCAATGTAAGTGAATGGAGGCAGTTTCATTGGAACTCCTCCTCACCTTAACTAGTAGAGCTACTCCTGCATAATTTCATAAAGTCTTATGCATTAAGGAGAAACTGGAGAAGGATTGCTTCCGAGGATGACTTGGATTGGGAATACCTCCCTAAAATCCAGGAAAAAGGAAAAGGCCTTCTTCTGGACAAGACATTCAAGAAACTAATCAGAAATGAATAGCGTAGCCCTGCTAAGCACCCCCACCTAACTAAGTCTCAGGATGCTTTGTACTCCTTCTCAGCTCATAAGAGGGCACTCTTTGAAATGCCTAACGCAGCGGCATCCTTGGCAAGAAAGTCAGTCTTTCAAGCAGAAGGAGATCTATATCCCTCCGATCCTACAGACAGGGGGATAGACAGAATTTCAAGGTGGGCTAATATTAAAGGAATATTAAGAATGGCCATCACTTCCACAAATGATTTGAGCAAGGCAGGGACCCCAAGACCCCTCCTGAAAGACACAGGGTGGAGGGACAGAGCATGCGCATCGAGTAGGAGGCACCCGAGATGAGCTCCCACACTCCGGGATTGAAATGTCCCTGATAAAGATAAGGAAGGAAAACAAAAGTGAAATAAAACAGCTTATGAAGCCCCCAAGAAACCGAAGGAACAAGCAGCGCACCGACAACATGACCCTTCACCAATTTTTGTGAGATGATTGTCACCTGGAGTAGGCCTGAGGCTGAAACGCTGGAGAAAGACAAAATGGCATCGCCGCATGAAGTGCAGGAAGTGCACTGTCTGAAAATTCCCAAGACCAAACTTTGGAAGACATCAAATGCGTATGGATGGAGGCAAAAAAACAACAACAAAGACACAAGCTGCTGGCATGTTGCATTATGCTTGCAATGGCCCTGTTATTGGACGCATCCTCCGATATCATTTCTTGGGCGCCCGAGTCATGACCTCTAATGTAGTGGCCAGAAGGAGACTTTGGCTGAGGTCATGGAAGGGCGATCCTTTGGCCAAGAACCTCCTGGTCTCAGGAGAGTATCAGGACAATAAATTATTTGAGGTCTGTCTTGATAAAGTCCTCACAGGCGCTTTTAATAAATCAAAGAAATGTACCCTCCATCAAGTCTCTAACACAAATGTTGTTTCTTCCCCAAGGCACCATATAGGTCCTTGAACTTTGGCTGCAGTTCCCAGCTGGTGAAAGTGCGAACAAAAAGACTCTGGTCTGCCTAGAAGCAGGCAAGGGACAGGTCATCCTACCAAGTCGGACTCCTGACTAACCCAAGGCGAGCCACATGTTTGACCCACTGATAGGGGGCAGACTTTAACTTTTCAAAGACAGGTGGGTCAACGCATTCTCCGACAAATGGGTGCTAGCCATCATTACACTTGGGTATGCTATAGAGCTACGGAGGCATTTGAGGCATTCACGCTGTCGCCAAAATAAAAAAAGTCAGAGAAGCACCTGGCTACGCTCACCAAGATAGCCCTCCTACACTCAATAGGTGAAATAGTCCCACATATGAAACGGGGACAGGGGCTCTTCCCCCCTCCTATTCCTGGTGCCAAAAAAGTTGGAGGAATAGCATGCTGTCCTCTACTGCGCGATTCAGCCTCTTCAAGTTAAGCAGAGGAAATTCAAAATGGAGACAGTCAGTTCAAA
This sequence comes from Sphenodon punctatus, assembly GCA_003113815.1. Taxonomy (NCBI): domain Eukaryota; kingdom Metazoa; phylum Chordata; class Lepidosauria; order Sphenodontia; family Sphenodontidae; genus Sphenodon; species Sphenodon punctatus. The sequence goes on along the minus strand of QEPC01014148.1, from coordinate 408,902 downwards.
CTGTGCGACTATTTCTCCAGGAGACTGGCTAGCCTCCTTTTGGTCTAGAAGAAGCGTACCTGCATATCCCAATACACCAGAAACACAGATGCTTCCTCCATTTTCAGTATGGCAGAGTGCATTGGCCATACAAGGCAATTCCATTTGGACTTTCAACATCACCAAGGACGTTCACAAAGATCCTGATTACTTTGGTGGCCAGCCTCTGGACGGAGGGAACCCACATTCATCCCTACCTGGATGACCCTCATTTGGACCTCATCCTAGGAGAAGGCAGAAACGGATGGACAGAAGACAATCTGGTATCTAGAGCTGCACGGCTTTGTAGTGAACTACACGAAGAGTGCCCTAATACTATCTCAGTTGCTGCAACATCTGGGGGTGGTAATCAACACCTTTCAAGACAGAATCTTTATTCTAGCAGAGACAAAGAAAGATCAGGTTTCCTGATGGCCCTAACATCAACTTGTAGGGTTTCTGAAATAGGAGCTCTCTCTATTGAGCCTTCCTTCTGTATCTTTAAGAAGGATTTTGTGACCCTTAGGGTGAACTCACACATAACTCTGCTAAACTCTGATGTCTGCAAGGCCCCAGAAGGTGTATAATCAGCCCCAGATGATCCCTGGATCGCTGTTGTGTGTGAGTGAAGCACTCTAGTTTCCAGCCCCACTTTAAACTCTGATCTGACTATTAGATCTGATCTATTTGTCAGATCCAGGTTTAAAGCGGGTCTGGAACTTAGATCTGAGGATCATCTGGGGCTGATTATACAGCTTCTGAGGCCTTGCGGACATCAGAGTTTAGCAAAGGTACGTGCGAGTCCACTTTTAGACTTGACCTGGTCTTTATTGCTAAGGTTTTCCATGGGGCCCAAGAGATGTGTCTTCCTTTGTTTTGTCCTAGGCCCTCACATCCCAAGGAGGTGTTTTGACACAACCTTGATGTGAGAAAGGCACTAAGAAGTTTATTTAAGAAGGACTAAAAGATCCAGGAAAACCTCAGCTCTCTTCATTAACTACAACCCGAACCAAAAAGGTAAAAAGGCTTCCAAGACAGTCATAGTCAGGTGGGTTATGACCTGCATCTCAGAGGCCTACAGGGTGCAAGACCTTCCTCCTCCTCAGGGCATTAAAGCCCACTCCCTTTGGGGGACCTCTACTTCTTGGGCATTCAGGTCGTGTGTTCCTTATGAGGAGGTGTGCATGGTGGCCACATGGGTGTCCCTGAACATATTCACAAAGCGCTTTAAAATCCATATACTTGAGTCTGCTGAGACCACTTTCGGTTGCAGAGTCCTGGAGGGGATCTTGGGGTAATTTCCCCATCAATAAGAGAAAGGGGTTCCACTTTGCTACTTTAGGAGTTTCTACTTTAGCCCTCCTGTGTTTTTTGGACTGAGAGACTGCTCTGTTACTTCCCCAGCATTTTGAAGTCATGTTCAGGGAAGCTCATGAGAAAGGAAAAATGGGGCTCTTACCTGGGAATTTTCCTTCTACGAGCTCCACGGAACATCATTTCAACCCTCCCTACTGCAGAAATGGATAGCCAGGGAGAGAATGTAGGAGATTCTGTTTTCGACTTGTCACGTTGCTAACTAGCAGTTTCTAGTTACAGTTGAGAGTAGGGCTGAAACGAAGTCTTTGGAAAACTTCAGAATTTGCAGAATATGAAGGTATTCAGTTCGGAAAGGCTGAATTCCTAAGTTCTAAGGACCAAGGCCGTTATTTGGAAAACGTTGGAAACTTCTGTGTGCATGGGGGGGGGGCTGGTGGACAGTTGAGCTTCTTCTGGAAATGAAACTTAGTGCCATATTTGGTAGGAGGGGGGTATGGGAGGGGACAATTGAGTGATGACAGTTTTGATTGGCTGGCCAAGTCAGATGGTCAGCTTTTGAATTGTCTGGCAGGGCAAAATAAAAGTGTCTGCACTGCAGCCATTTTGTCCATTCTCTTTGGTGAATTTGATTGCGTTGCATGCGTCAGTGCTGCTGGATCTGTAAGTAATCGGCTGTGGGGGGAGAGGGGGGCCTGGCCTGGCATGGCATGGTTTGGCTTGTCCTGTCCATAGGGCTAATGCTGGGGGATGGGGGTTACGTTACCCTTTACCATCCCATGCAGTTTTAAAAAAAAAAATATAATAATTTAGTGCCACGTTGCTTGCCTGCTGCTTGGTTGGCACGTGGCACCATGAGGAGGGATCTCTCTGCCTGGGTCCACTTCCCAAGTTTGCTTGATCTGTTCAAGTTACCATTGCCACAATCCCATGCTAAGGAAGAGGGTGCCCCGGGAGGGTGGGGGAAGGGTGTGAATGTCTGATATCTTGATTTTGTGACTGCTTCTGGGGCCTGTGCTTGCTGGCTTTTTTTGGTGGGATTTATTTCTCCATGCAGTTGCAGACTGTTTTGCCGGGTCTTTGTATTCTTCTTGAGTGAATGTCTCTTGCTAGCCTGCATTTTTGTGCACTGCTTGGTTGGCATAATGATAAAGTGGGTGCTTGCACTCACTGCTGATGGTGGGCCATGCTGTGGGTACACTACTGTTGGGTTGGTTTTTAAAAAAATTACTATTTCTGCACACAGTTGCATGTTTTTGGGGTTGTCTTCTGGAGCGATTGTCCCACTCTTGCTAGCCTGATTTTCTGGCTAGTGCTTTTCTGGGTAGTGCTTTGGCTGTGGGTTCAAGAACTTTGCAACAACTTTCTGAAGTTTTCCGAGGTCTGGAATTCCAAATCTGAATTCCGAAACTTCAGAAACAGCACTAAACGGCGACAGAGTATTCAGGCCAACTATTTGGAACTTCGGTATTCGGCCCAAGTACTCAGAAGTACTATTTGGTACAGTCCTAGTTGAGAGTGTTAGGTTTGGAGCTTTCGAGGTAGCCTAGTTAAAAAACGTAACAATTTGGTTTTAGAATTTTGTTTTAGAAAAGCAACTTTATCGTTCCTGGAGACTCAGGGTGTGATCCCACTGAGCATGCTCTAGCAGACAATTGGTCATCTTCTGCCACCTAGCGGTCGAGGTGGAAATCTTCTCCAGTGTTTTGCAATGATGTACAGTGGAGCTCGTAGAAGGAAAATTCCCAGGTAAGGGCCCCAATTTTTCCTTTCTGTTCTGTTCTTTCCTACTCTAAGATCTGATTTGTCTGAGGCAGAGGTTCAGAATTCCAAACAGAAGTTTGTTCTTATCTGAAGATATGAAATTCTTATCTGAAGAAGTGAAAATGGGAATTGTTTTTTTGACTAAGTAGTGAAGCTTTCCCTAGGAGATTAAGAAAGGGATCAGAAATCATGTTTCCATATCTTATTATTTTTTTAATATAGAAAGTCCCAATAGGATAGAGTTGTCCAATAAAGATAGAAAGAATCGACCGATGCAACAGCAAGATGAGTATCGGATCCAGATGGAGCTGAAGCGTTACTTAAGAAAAGAATCTCTATCAGCAGGCACATCATCTGAGCAGAGTTTTTATGAGACAGCCAGAACACCTTCAAGCCGTGGTGAGCCCCTTCCAGGATACCAATGTGGCAGCCATCTGTGGTCAACATAATGCAATGAATGTGCAATGCTATGCTAAAACACTCAAACCTTTTCAGTAGGGGCAAAATTAATGACCTTTACTACTATCAATTATAGTCTTAAATTAGGATGCGAGGCTTAAACTTGTTACCAGGCTAGACTGCATGCATAGCTCATGGACCTGTTTGGATGGTCCACCACTGGAGACATATGGAATCAGAAAGGAATGCTCTGGGGGAGATACGCTCCAGTCTTGGTGGTTGACATCTCGATGATCTTGTAGCCTTCCGGAACACCTTGTTGGCCGAGGCCATCGATAGGTCGACTCCCAGGCGTCCGAACCTGGAGCATCGGAGATGCGGGTCTACATGGTTTACGCAGGATCTGCGTTGCCTGAAACAGAAAGGGCAGTGGTTAGAGTGACAGTGGCGCCAGACCCGTACTGAAGATGATAGATTGTGGCATAGAGCTAGTTTGAAAGCCTATGCTGTGGCTGTGTGGGCAGCAAAGAAGGATTTCTTTGCTGCCATCATAGCATCCACAAAGTGTCGGCCAGCTGAGCTTTTCCGGGTGGTAAAGGGGCTGGTCAGTCCAGCCTGTCTCCACCTGGAGTTGGAGTTTTCCAGCGCTTGCCATGACACGTTTATTGACTATTTTGCAGATAGAATCACTTGCATTCACCACTGCTTCGACACTGCATTTGATGCAGTAGGGGAACCAGGAGTAGAGAATGCCCCATCTTGTCCTGTTTTGTGGGATCAGTTTCAGTCTGTGCTGTCCACTGATGTCGAAGATGTCCTGGGGTCTGTCAGGGGCCAGGCCACATCTTGTGAATTAGATCCATGCCCGTCCTTGCTGGTTAAGGCCAGCCAGGAGACATTGGGGTCGTTGCTGGCTGGGATGGTCATTGCCTTCCTTTGGGAGGACAGGGCTCCTGAGTGCATCAAGGAAGCCATTGTGCACCCACTGCTCAAGAAACCATCTCTTGATGTTGACTCACATGCCAGCTATTGGCCAGTCTCTAACCGTACCTTTTTAGGGAAGGTTATTGAACGGGTGGTGGCTCGACAACTTCAGACTCATCTGGATCAGATCAGTTTTCTGGATCCCTCACACTCTGGTTTTCGTCTGGGTTATGGCACTGAGACTGTACTTGTAGCCTTGGCTGACGACCTCCACTGAGAGTTAGATCAGGGCCGTTCGATCCTTTTGGTTTTGTTAGATCTTTCAGCTGCTTTTGATACCATTGACCATGTGATGCTTGTGACCTGCCTGTGGGACCGTGCTGGGGTGGGTGGAATCATTCTTGAATGATTCCACTCTTTCCTGGCCAGGAGAACCCAGTGTGTGGTACTGGGGGACTGCTCCTTGTCTTCCCAGGGATGTCATGTGCGGTGCCCCACAGGGATTTATTCTGTCCCCTCATCTGTTCAATGTGTATATGCAGCCATTGGGTGAGGTCGTGAGAGGGTTTGGTGTCCTCAACATGCTGATGACACCCAACTTTACCTCTCGTTTTCAGCTGACACAGGTCTGGCCGTCTTGTTGCTTACCTGGTGTTTGGCAGCTGCGGGGGACTGGATGAGGATGAGCCTTCTGAAGCTGAATCCTGACAAGATGGAGGTGATGCTGATGAGGAGGGCCGGGGAGGTGGAGGTCCCAATCATTGATGGGGTTCGTCCCTCCCTGGTTCTTCAGGTCGGTAGCCTGGAAGCGCTCCTCGACTTGCAGCTCCACCTGGATGTCCAGGTGGCGGCTGTGACTAGGAGTGCCTTCTGCCAGTTACGTCCGGTACAGCCATATATTTCAGACTCCAACCTGGCCCCCATCGTCTGTGCCTTCATCGCCTCAAGACTGGACTATTGCAATGCGCTTTACGTGGGGCTACCCTTGGTGATGGTTCAGAGACTGCAACTGGTGCAGAATGGGGTGGCTTGCCTCCTCACGGGGATGGGTTGCCGTGAGCATATAACATCTGTACTTCATTTGCTGCACTGGCTGCCTAGTCTTCCAGTCCCGATTCAAGGTGTTGGTTCTTACCTATAAAGTCCTAAACAGCATGGGTTTTGCCTGTCTGCGGGATCGCCTCATGCCTCGAGTTCTGGACTGGCCCCTGCGGTTAGGTGGGGACACCCCAGTGTGTGGTGGGGGGCAACATTTGAAAGGGCATTCTCAGTGGTGGCACTGCAGCTGTGGAACTCCCTGCTGGTAGAAGTTCACCTGTCCCCGGATCTTCCCTCCTTCAGATGCCACTGTAAGACCTGGCTATTCCACCAGGCTTTTGGTGGAGGAGATGGGTAATGGGATGGGGGCATGGGACGGTTTTCTTTGAATTTTTGTGACCTTTTAAACTTGACGTCTATTGATAAGTATGTTGGTTTTATGTTTTTATTGCTTTTAGTGTAAGCTGCCTCAAGCTGCCAGAGGCAGGAGAGGGCGGGATAAAAATATTTGTAATAATAATAATATGAAGACTGTACCCTAATGCTCAACAAAACACAGGTATCGGCAGTATAAGAACATAAGTAGTGCCATGCTGAGTCAGACCAATGGCCCATCAAACCCAGCATCCTATCCTCCGACAGTGGCCAATCTCAATCACATGGGAGAAGAACCAACAGTTGCAATGGGCAATCAGTTCCCTGTTGTTCACTTCCAGCTCCAGACAGTAAGAAGTTCATCCTGTAAGCTACTAGCCATTAATGGACATACTCTACAAGAACTTATGCAGTCCTTTTTAAAACCCAGCTATACTACTGGCCTTGACAACGTCCTCTGGCAAAAAATTCCATAAGTTAACTATGCGTTGAGTGAAAAAGTACTTCCTTCTATTTGTTTTAAATCTGCCAGCACCTAGTTTCATGGAGCGTCCCCTAGTTCTAGTACTATTTTAGAGGGTAAATAACTATTCCCTATCTCCTCGTTCCACACCACTCAAGATTTTATAAACCTCTATCATGTCCCCTCCCAGTCTTCTCTTTAAGCTGAAGAGACCCAGCTTGTCAAGCATCTCTTTGTACAGAAGCCGTTCCATAACCTTTATCATTCTTGTTGCCCTGCTCTTTACCTTTTCTAGTTCAGCTATGCCTTTTTTGAGATGGGGGACCACCAGAACTGCACACAATATTCCAGGAGCGGTCGCACCATTTATTTGTACAGATGACATTTTTATATTATGACATCTTCAGTTTTATTCTCTATCCCTTTGCGAATAACTACTAACATTCTGTTTGGTTTTTTGACTGCTGCTGCACACTGAGCTGAGGTTTTCAGTGTATTGTCCACAACCACCCCCACATCCTTTTCCAGAGTGGTAACTTCTAGCTTAGTACCCAGCATTGTGTACTCCTAGTTTGGATTATTTTTCCCTATGTGCATCACTTTGGACTTGTCCACATGAAATCTCATCTGCCATTTAGATGCCCAGGCACCCAGTCTCGTAAGATCCTGTTGCAGTTCTTCACAGTCTGCTCGTGTTTGAACTACCTTGAATAATTTGGTGTCATCTGCAAATTTGATCACCTCACTCTTAACGCCCTTTTCCAGATCATTAATGAGTACATTAAACAGCACCAGTCCCAATACTGATCCCTCAGGCACACCACTTTGTACATCTCTCCATTGTGAAAACTGACCATTCAGTCCTACTCTTTGGTTCCTATCCTTTAACCAGTTACTGATCCATAGTAAGACACTACCTCCTATCCCATGACTTTTTAATTTTCTCAAGCGTCTTTTATGTGAGACCTTATCAAATGCTTTCTGGAAATTCAGTACACTATATCTACTGGGTCTCCCTTGTCCACATGCTTATTTACACCCTCAAAGAATTCCAACAGATTAGTGAGGCATGAGTTACCTTTGCTAAATCCATGTTGACTCTTCCCCATTAAGGCATGTTTAGCAACATGCCCAGCGATTCTGTTCTTAATTATAGTTTTCACCATTTTGCCCAGCACAGACATCAAGCTTACTGGGCTGTAGTTTCCAGGATCACCTCTGGATCCCCTTTTAAAATATAGGATTGCTTCCAGAATTAATGTCTAAAGGAACTAAATTAAACATATTTTTTAGTGTAACAACTTAGTTTTTGGTTTGAGATATTTTAAAACCCCATTTTAAGTACACATGTGTTGTAGGAATCTTTCGGGATTTAAGAATGTAATTGCCTGGAGGCGAAAGCACTGAAAGTTTCTTTGTTAGTACGTTAACAAAGATTTGTAGTAGGCTATTTTACTTATTTTACTTGTTCTTATATTTTGACATAAATCATAAGTTAAATTACATTAGCTACGGATTTCCTTTTTTTTTTGGTAGGTACATTTTCATATGTGATATAGCATAGAGTGTGAATGTCTGCAGCAGTTTCAACAACGTAAATGTGAAAATAAATAAAAGATCTATCACATTATGTATGCATCGACAATGTTGTTGGAACTTTGCTTGTTCCTATCATATCCATCTTGTGTTTTCCCTACAACTATGTTTGATTTGATGTATTGTAACAGAAGTTATTACTTATCACTAAATGTGGTTTCTTTCTAATGAGATATATTTTTCCTCAGAAGAAGAAGTTTTCTTCTCAATGGCTGACATGGAGATGTCTCACAGTCTCTCCTCTCTTCCACCTCTTGGAGACCCACCAACTATGGATCTAGACCTTTCTTTAACTAGTACATACACTACTACTCCTGCAGGATCTCCATTGACCGCTACTGTGGTATTGTATTCATAATTGTTTTTCATGTAGAATAAGTGATTTTCTGTGTAGTTATATTTTTTCCTATCCCCTTGCTAAACTCTGTCCTACTGATTGTTTAGTGTTAATGCCTTTTGTGAAACTCTCAGACTCTAGGAAGTAGAGGTTTATGTGTAGGGTCCCCCCCCCCCCAGCAATATAAAGAAGCAAATTTGTATGCTTTTTAACAACATAATTTTTTATTATTTTTATTAAAAACCTTTCTAATTTTTCTTTAGAGAATTGAAATTTTGTTAATTGCCATTATCAAGCTACAGAGTTCATGGATGTCTTCACATGGACAGTTGCCCCGCTTCACCCCTGGGCGGGCCATCCATTTAAAGGCAGCCTGCCAGATGTGCAGGTTGAGTAGAGGTAGAGCAGGCTGTCCCTGCTCCTGGGCAGTCCCTCTGGTGGTGCTCTGAAACTTCCAGGAGCACCGCCAGCAGAGGGGGCAGCCCAACTCCTGCCCTTGGCAAGGGATTGCCCCGGCAACATTGCAGCTGTATGGTGTGGTAGAGGAGGGCACTGCATGGGCAGACCATGGGCCGCGGCAGTCACCGGATCCATATAAAATGGACCCAGGTGGGCTGCAAACATGCAGACGTGGGGATGCATATCCATTGGGACGAGTGGAGGAGGGAATAGAAAGTTTGTTCATAAGTTGCCATAAGTCTCTGCTATTTTTGTTACAGCTCCACATATCCAACAAGTTTAACATTTAGGCTTCTTAAATCTGCATTATAAGACCAGAGCAAAACAAAGGAAACATAGCATTGTAGTGCCACTTTCTGTAGAATTTAAACCAAGGGTAATACGCATCTCTGTTTATCAAAGAATAATTAGTGCCAAAGTCAGTCTCTATTGACCAGAGCGTCTAATCTTATTATTATTATTATTATTATTATTAACAAACATTTATATAGTGCAAGCAGTGTACCTGGCACTTTACAAAGTAATAAAATAGACACGGTCCCTGCCCTTAGGGCTTACAATCTGAGAGACAAGAGCTGGGGGAGAGACAGGAAGGGGAACAGAGGGAGAGACAAGGGGTCTAACATTCATGAAGATGCGAGGTCTCAAGTGCATGTACTTGGCTTGGTTATGATGAGAATGACAGCAGGCAGGTCCATGTGGCAAGGATAAGGGTAAACAGACCATAGGTATAGGAAATAGTGGCTCAGCAGGATAAAGAGTCAGACAGCAGAGCGAAAGAGGTGAGTTTTAAGGAGAGATTTGAAGGTATGAAGGGAGGGGGCAAGGCGGATGTGGACAGGGAGGAAGTTCCAGGCATGGGGGGCAGCAAGTGAGAAGGGACGAAGGCGCTTAGGGGAGCAGGGAAGGCGTGGAAGGGTGAGAGAAGGGACAGAGGAGGAGCGAAGTGCACGGGCTGGAGTATGGAGGGCGATAAGTGCAGAGAGGTAGGGGGGAGCAAGGTTGTGAAGAGCTTTATAGGTGAAGACTAGGAGCTTGTGCAGGATTCGTTCAGGAAGGGGAAGCCAGTGAAGCGAAGAGAGGAGGGGCTGCACATGGTCGAAGCGACTGGCGAGGTAGATGACCCTGGCAGCAGAGTTTTGGACAGAGATGAGGGGAGAAAGGTGAGACCGGGGAAGGCCAGTGAGAAGGAGGTTACAGTAATCGAGGCGAGAGATGACCAGAGCATGAACAAGAGTTTTGGCAGACGAGACAGAGAGAAAAGGGCGAATCTTAGCAATGTTATGGAGGGAGAAGCGACAGGATTTAGCAACAGAGTCAATGTAGGGTTTAAAAGAAAGGGCTGAGTCAAAGATGAAGCCTAGGCTACGGGCTTGGGGGACAGGCAGGATGGTGACTCCATCAATAGTTATTGACAGTGAGGAAGGAGAGGAAGGATGAGGGGGGAAGATAAGGAGTTCAGTTTTAGCCATGTTGAGTTTGAGTTGACGTTGAGACATCCAGGTAGAGATGTCAGAGAGACAGTTGATGAGACGAGCTTGAACAGAGGGAGAGAGAGAGGGAGTAGAGAGATAGAGTTGAGTGTCATCAGCATAGAGGTGGTATTGGAAGCCATGGGAGGCAATGAGTTTGCCTAAGGATGAGGTATAGATCGAGAAGAGGAGAGGGCCAAGAACAGAGCCTTGAGGAACACCAACTGAGAGGGGGAAGGAGGAGGAGGTGGAGTTGGAGAGAGACACATTAAAGGAGCGGTCAGAGAGGTAGGAGGAGAACTAGTTATGGACAGAGCCACAAAAGCCAAGGGAGTGAAGGGAATCCAGCAAGATTCCAGCAAGATGATTAAACATAATCATATGTTTAAATGCTTTCAGGAGGAATGGACTGCTAATTTTTAAGCCACACCGAGCTGCCGTATGGCAGGAAAGGGAGGGATATCAAATGATGAAATAAATAAATATAAATAAATAATAGGGGGTATGACCCCAATTCTGATTTTCTAAGGCTGAATGAAAGAAATTTGTCCAGTGATAGAAAACATTGTAATTTAATGTGCTTATTATAGTAGTAACACAAGTCTAAAACAGGGATCTCATCTTACTAAAAACTAGCAACACAGAGTACAAAACAGCCTTGTCGCAAAGAACTTGCAGTCTAAAAGACAAGGTTGATAATCTGAAATAGAGAATAAATAAATATATTTTCCTGCAAACCACTGTCTAATTGCCAGACAGTGTTCATAATAGGCTTATTTATTGCAGTGGCCTCCTCCAATCCCATTCACTCCCCAGTGGAAAATGTCCTGCTTCTTGACATCCAGCTGCTCCTATTCTTTCATGGGTAGAAGGGGGGGAATCCATTGCTGTTTTTCCAGGTGGAGCAGAGTGGACCCACTTGGTAGCTCCCTGAAAGGGAAGTTTCATCTTTTTTTCAACACTACAGTTGGAAGCTCATTAGAGAGCTAACAAATATATTATGACACCCAAATGACCAATGCTGACATACTGTTCATTGATGTGCCATGAAAATAACACGCAGCAGAACCATTGATTGATCATACACGTGTTTTTTTCCCATCATTTTTTTGCATTAGAGAGGTAAATGCTTGTGAATTTGTATGTTGTGCAAGTGTGAGACTGGATGTATTTTTCTTTTAGCTTCAGCCAGCCTGGGGTGATTTTCTTGATCATAATAAACAAGAACCATCTCAAGTACGTGGTTCACCATTCACATCCAACATAGTCCACCAAACTCCATTAAGAAGGACTTGTAAGTATAAGCAGGTGTTTGCTTCCTAGCCATTCCATAATGTTGTATGTTTCTTGTTTAGAAATCGGGTCACATACTGGATATCAAGAAGGTCAAATTTCACTGTTCTTTCGCTAATAAGTGGTTCCCAAATTTTATCCTATAGTGCCACTTCCCACAAAGTCGAAGTTATCCACATTGCTCCTACCAAAAATGTTCCCCATAAGTTTAAATTATTTTTTTAATATATGTGATAAGATAATAAATAAATTGAGAGGGGGTGCCTCGGTGGTGACTGGGAAGAGGGAGAATGGGGTAGTGGAGATGGCTGGTGGAGGGACTTAGGTAACTGTCAAGGAAGAATTTATACTTACACTGTTGGTAAAATCTGTCAGAAGTTCTTTATTGATCTCAGAGCGCAGAGAGAGAGAGCAGAACTGAATTCATGCAAGGAAACAGACTGGTCTGCCTCCTCCCCCCAATACAAGAAGTTTTATAGGTTTATCATACATTCAAAGATACATGCAAGTCACTCAAAGCAACGTCATACAAAGTTAAAAGGTTACAGCAATTGTTTACATACTCAACAACCTATTCTCAAAACAATATAAACCAGACTGTTTATAAAGTAAGGTGCCTAAACAAAGCCAATAAACTAGCACATCTGCAAGGCCGTTGTTTGCTATCTGCTGTAAGGAAGAACAGAGCGGCCTTCCTCTGTCCAATGTTTATCATGCATGGAACTGTTTCCCAGGCCTTGCTGTGTGACACAGAACCCAAACTAGCCTCATGATTATTTTTATTTAACAGGCTAAAGCTCACTTCTATTAAGAATGAGTATTACCCGGCATTCATCTGTCTTCCATTTTGTGCTACCTTCCTTAGGCTATGTGTAGCTCAATTCCATAGGGTCCCTTATAAAAATTCCCCCACAATCCCTTCCTTTTATGCCATTGAAGGCATAACAATCTAATTTATAAACCCTTATGGACATTAAACCATTAAAATCTGCTTGCTGAGCTTGGAGATATACATACATGTTATAAAATTGGGTACTTTGCCTTTGGTTCAAGCCTTGTAATAGTTGTTTCGCAGTGCTATTTAAGCAGCATCTAATAAGCATTAAAATTACTTAAATGCATAAAAATAAGCCAAACAAAAGCAAGCAAAATAATACAAAAAAATTGGAGCCTAAGTTTTGGAGCCTAAGCCTCCAAGCCAGGCCCAAAGGGTCCATTGATCTGTTTGATGTAACTGGGCTACTGCTTGTTTAATTGGAGCAGGTTGATCTAGAATAGAGCCAGAGTTGTCTGGGATGTAAACATAGCAATTTTTTTCCAATCAGAGCACATACACTCCCTTTGCTGGCTAGGACGAAGTGTAGGGCTATTCGGTTTTGCAAACCCATCTGTCTGATATTACTAATTTCATCAACCTAGGGATGTTGCATTAGCCACAGTTTTTAATACTCCAGTTATTTTATTTTATTTCTCGCATAGAGAAGGCAATTCCAACTCCAGGTATGGTGATACCCCAATATTTTTGGATCTCAGTGATCTCCCTTTGGTTATTCAGTTTACCTTGAGGGAGGGAAGACAGGTGTTGGATGGTAGGGACAACAGCCCCAACAAAACAAGATCCCTCCCATCAGGGGCAAATTTTTTATAAGCCTTGTTTTTACATTTGAAATAGTGTTCAATCAGGGCAATGTGTTCAGTCATATAGGACAAGGAAGATTGCATAATGCGAAGTTCACAATAGCTGAAATTCACTGAAGGAGCTTCCATTTAAAGTCATATATCTAGTGAATGTGTAATTACAAATACTGTACCCTACCTTGACTCCTTCCTTTTGTGCATATTTTTCCCCACATAGACTTATTGAACTGAAACCCAATATTCTCCCTGCACTTCCTTGGCTAGGTGAATGTATTCAACATTATTGTGACCTATGTTAGCCCATGTTAATTCCTTGTCTGGAAATGGAGTGATCCTCTCCTGCATTATTTGATAGGCATGTAACACTACAGAAACAAAAAATATCTTTTAAAGGTACAAGGTTAAATGGATCCAAACTTAACATTTAAACACACAAAAACATTACAGCTATTTAATTATAACAAAAAGCATTAACACTGTGCACTAGGCATTTATTATTAGTGTGTATGTATCAGTGCATTAGTGTGTCAGTGTGCAAAGTTCTTTTAGTTTCTAGGGCAAGCCAAACAACAGTGGTGGCAGTGATGATGCAAACCTGTAAGAAAACAATGAACTGGATCTGTAGGAAAGTCGTCTAAGAGTTTTTTCCTTTACTTGTAAGGTGGTAATAGTGACACATCTGCTCTCTTGGTTTGTAGTGTCAAATCCTCTTCTCTTTGTAGTGGCAAATCCTCTTCTAGTGTAGGTGGCAGGGAAGAGGTTACTAGCACATTACCCTGCCCCTCTGACCTTATTTTGACAGGTGTAGAGGTTCTTATGCAATGGGAGGTGTGAATCCGGGATGAAAGTGCCTGGAACTTAGTGTCTGTGTTGGATGCAAAAAGTATTTGAAAAGTCTCACCAATGCAGCTTCAAGGCTGTTGTTTCTTTGGTGGCTTTCAATGGGGACCTCATCACCAGGCTGCAGGTTGTGGCAGGCCTCATGAGGTTCCTGGGAAAGGGCTTCTTGGATTTGTGAACAAAAGTCTTGACACATTTCATTAGTGCTTGGTATTAGGATAGCACAGTTATATCAGTCAAATTAATGATCATTTCAATTGTGGTGGTATAGTTTTATGGGCCTTCCCATCAGGATTTGTCAGTCTTTTGATGCAGGATGATTTCATACGCAGAAGGGCTAAAAGTAAAGTCGTTAACCAATTGAGGTTTGCTGTATGACATAGTTTTTTTTTAAAATGGCATTTTATTTTTTTACTGCTCCTTGCAAACTAAAAGTGGTCTGAGCAGCAAAGGTGCTGCTGGATCCTCGGGCCTTGCCAGCCCCCTCAGCCTGAAAAATGGGCACGCCTGCCATTGCTACCAGGCAAAGGAATCCCAAACCATGGGATAAAATTCTTTCAGGAAGTCTTTCTGTTCTGAATGAAAAAAACCTGTTGCACAGGAGTATGATTTTTTTTAACATCTAGGACACAGACACAACCAATGCACAGTTAACTAAACACACCTAAGTAACTATATATATTCTATTTAAAATACAAAGCCTAACAAATGGGGTAGGCCTGAACATACTGCCAGGCCACAAAATGCAAGGCATGAGGCCTGTACTCAGTTCATATAATTTGTGGCATTCAGGCATTAGGGATCAGCTCAAACAAGCTGAAGGGCCTAAAAAAACAAAACTGCAAATAACTCACACAAAAATAGGTCCAATTATATTCTACTGCTTTAAATATTATTTATTATTCCCCCCCTTTTTGCTCAAGTGAGTCACAGCGTGAGGCACGCAAGCAAAATATTAGCTGGCAATAGTTTGGCATGAGCCCTAAACCTGAAATTGCCACTGGGCTTTTCCTGGTAATTGCAAGCAGTAACCAGGATTTACAATATTATTTGGGCACTAAGAAGTTAATTTAGTTGCAGTGACCCACAAATTCGCATCCAAAAAACAAGTTAAGTTGAAACATCTTTGACACATAGCGTTTAAAAGGACTCGGCTGCTGCTTTTAATCAAAGCAAACAGTGGGTATTTTCAGACGTTATGAGATCACAGTCAACCACAGTCAATTCCGCGGCAGGGCCAAAGCGCCCTGAATGTCTGTTTTGCGGGCGCCAGATGTTCACCACAGTCAATCCCCACCAGGGGTCAAAATCAACCACGCTTCCGGAGCTCCGGCCTGGACCATTGCCGAAAGCGTGATCAAAGTGATTCCCACTGGGAAACAATAAAAAGTAACATCTGAACGGCAACCACCAGCCGGAATCAAGCAAAATGATTCCCAGCTGGGGACAAAACGCAGCGTTGCTGCCAGGCAACCAGCAACAACACAGGCAGTGGAGGGAGTTTTAAAGGGCACACAGCAGCAGGGGGACATGGCGGGATGGAGTGAGGTGGAAGGGAGAAGAGAGTGGCGGGCGAGATAGCGGGGGAGGAGGCGGCGGAGGCACAGGCGGAGGAGGAGGGGGTCGTGCTGCACATGGAGGAGGTGGAGGGACGGCAGCAGCAGCCGGGACTGGCCGCCCCAGGGACAACGACCGGGCCGGGGGAGGAGGCACCCCGGAAACGGGTAAGGGGACTGAAGAGGGAGGGGACCCGGTGGCACAGGGGCACCAAGGGGGCTGGGTGGCCGGCTGGGCAGCCGGCAGGAAGGGGGAGAGGGGGTGGGCAGCGGGACGGGCAGAACGGCAACCAACCCCCCCCCAATGTCCCGCAGACATGGAAACGGCCCCGGGAGCTCGAGCCCCCGGAGGAGATGGGCGCAGCCCTGGCGGAGGAGGAGGAGCAGGAGGATCCAGAGGGACCACGGGGGAGACAGCCCTACCACAGAGGGGGGCAATGGGGGCACCGGGAGACCCAGGATTTTATCCGCATCTGGGGGACCCTGGAGCATCAGCTAGAGCTCACGCTCAATCAGCACAATGAGCACGTGTTCGGGGAGATAGTGCGGGACATGGAGGCGGCGGAGCATCACAGGACCGTGACCCAGTGCCGCTCGAAGGCCAAGGAGCTAAAGAGGGGGCCATTCGGGACAACAACCGCTGGTCCGGACATGGAGCCCAGACAGCCACCTACTATGATGCCCTGGACCGCATCCTCCATATGAAGGGATCAATAGTAGCCCCGCGCCTTGTGGGGAGCGCTGTGGTCCAGGGCAGGGAACGGGCCGAGATACCCCCTTCCCTCGCCGCCCCACAAGAAGGCACTGGCTCTAGGGCCCCCGACCCCCCGGAGGAACACCCAGTGACCTCCCGGACCAGCAGGCCCCTCCCCCCCAACACCATCCCAGAGAGCCCCCGGCCAGACAGGCTGACTCCGAGGCCGGCACACTGATCACTCTCAGCCAGTGGTTGCTGGGGGCCCCCAGCTACACAGAGGGATCGGAGGCCTCAGAGGGATCGGAGACAGACATCGAGGGTAAGCAGGTAGATGGGAGGGGAGACGGACATGGGGCAAGGGTGGGGAGGAGGGAGCCCAGGGCAGGGGGGCGGCCCCGTCCACTCCCAATACTGCCTACCTACAGTCCTCCGCCAACCACCACCCCCATATCCCCACAGGGCACGGCACACCCCAGCACCCGAGCCAGGCGAGGAGGCCAGCAGGGAGCAGCCCCTGCAGCAGCCGGAGGCCCCAGGTGAGGCACACCGGCATTGAGGCAGGGCCCCCAAGGAGGCCGGGAGGGGGACCCGGGTCACGTGGGGCAGTGAGGTGGGGCCGGGGCGATGGTGATGGGAAATGGGGGGAGGGTACCGGTCGCCTAACGAGGGGCCTCGCTATCCCCAAAGTTGTAACCCTGCCTAGGGTGCGGCCGGCCAGGGCAGCCACCCCATAACTGGTGTGTACTCTACAGGCCAGCCCGAGGGGCCCCAGAAACCCGTGCCCCCAGCGCAACGGATGAGGGAGCACCGGGCACGGGTACGACGCCAGAGGGAGGACCAGGCAGCGGACATAGTCTGCTCCACCACAGAAGTGATGATAGCGGCCGTGGATCGCATGGAGGCAGCCACAGAGCGATCCTTGCAGCAGGTGGAGGCAAGGGACCGGAGGCTCCAGGCGGAGGTGCGCCTGGAATGGAGGTGGAAGTGCCGGGACCACAGCAGGCAGATAGAGGCGTTTGGGCGGCTGGAACAGGCCATAGAGGGGATGATGCGGGAGCATTCCGCTAAAATGAATAGGTCCCATGACATCGGGACCTCCCTGCTCCTGCACGCTGGCACCATGAGTGCCTATGTGATGGCAGCCGCCCCGCCAGGCACCCTGCCTGCCCAGGGCCCAATGCCGGGCCCCCCGGTGCCCCCACTGCCTCCCTAACCACCCCAGATGCCGCCCCACCATCGGGGGCCACGCATTTGCCTCCTGGTCCCTGGAGGCCTCCAGAGAGAGCAGCCACCCAGGGGGGCCCCTCAGGTCCCGGGTTCTCCCTCCCTCCCACCACCGCCTGCCCCGCTGGACACCGAGGCCTCCCCGAACACCGTTGGGGACACAGACAGCGGGGGGGGGGAGCTGCGACGCCCACAGGGCGGGCGAGGGGGAGGCCCTGGAGACACGGGGGATGAGGGGGAAGGGGGAGGGTGGTCTGAGACTAGGGGGGCATGGAACCTGCGCGGTTGGGGTGTGTGTGGCGGTGTAGGGGGCACATGTACTTGGGTGAGGGAATAAATTCCAGGGCATCACTACTGCCTCTTTCAGTCTGTTCATGGGCCCTGGGGTGGGGATGGACAGATGGCCATAGAGGGGCTCGCCCAGGGAGCCGGTAGGGGCCCCAGGGTGGTGGGGTCGGGGTTGAGCACCCTCATGCCTCAGCCTCCCGGCTGATATGCCTGGCCAGGGCAGCATGGATGCGCTTGGCGTATCGGTACTTCCGCGGGTTCTCTGCGTTCACATACAGGGGCACAGGACCGGGAAGGCGCTGGGGCACGGGGTATTTGAGGGCAGCCCCATTGGTATTGCACACATTGTGCAAAACACAGCAGGCACCTATCACCAGGGCCGAGGTCTTCACCGTGTAGTCCAGCTGGCCAGCGAGGCTACTTCAGCGATGCTTGAGGGCCCCGAAAGCCCGCTCGACCACGGTCCGGCTTGCACACAGGCAGGAATTGTACAGCACCGCCTCCGGGGTCCGGGCAACCGGGTACACCTTCATCAGCCACCGGGTGAGGGGATAGGCCGGGTCCCATACAGGGGGGCATTAGCACCCCCTCGATCCGGGTCATCCCCATGTCTGCAAAGTCCCCGCGGTACATCTGGGCATAGAAGGGGGAGATGGTCATGATCCGGGCATCGTGGCTGCGCCCAGAGTTGCCCGTGAAGATGTCTATGAACCTCCTCCGGTGGTCCATGACAGCCTGCAGCTGCAGGGCGTGGTAACCGTGCCTGTTGACATACTCCGCGGCCTCCCCAGCGGAGGGACGCAAGATCTCTGTGGGTGCCGTCCACGGCGCCCATGCAGTTGGGGAACCCTCCAGCCACGAAGCCGGCCATCACGGCCGCTTGGTCCACCAGCTGGATCGCTCGGTCCAGGAGCACACCTTCCACAACCTCACATGCATCCCGAAGAATACAGGCAACGGTGCTCACCCCGAAGTGCTGGGAGACTGACCGGCAGGAGTCGGGCGTTGCGAGGGCCCAGACCCCGATGGCTAGCGGCAGGACCATGGGGATGGGGGTCCTCATGGGGGTGTGCTGCCGCTCCAGCCAGGGTGTCAGCAGCTCTGCAAGGCGCAGTAGGGTGAGCCTGTCCATCCGAAAGTGCGCCCTCCAGGCGGCCTCATCCCACTGAGCCAGCGCCCAGGACCACCACCCCTGTGCCCGCTCTGTGACCCATACCTGCCGGGTAATGGACACAGCAAGCTGGGCGGCGTGCCGCATGGTCTCCCTCCGCCATTGGAGGCGCCCAGCTGTCTCGCGGAGCACAGCGGCTCTGTTCCAACCGCGGATCAGGGCCTGCCGGTCCGCCCTGGACACCCGCTGATCCCTGAGCCGGGCCAGGGAGCGCCTGCGGTGGACTCCCCGGGCCCTTGCAGCGCTCCAGGCCAAGCTAACCCATAGGCGGACGCCCAGGTGCAACTCTGCGGTCAGGATGCACAGCTGATCGGTGTGCGAATGGTACCACTCGGCACAGAGCGCTAGGTGCATCCCACAGGCACCCAACCTGTCTCGCTGCATGGTGCCTTCTGCCCCAGGTGGGGTGTAGCCGGCCCCGTTATAGCCTGGGACACGTGGTGCCCTGGTTGCGACCCAGTGACCGGGCGTGGGCACCCGTGTAGTCCCGGGGCAACCCCCTCCCGGCTGGCCCAGCTGCCTCCAGCAGGGCAGGTGGGCTGGGGCGCCGGAGGCGTCCAATTGGGTGCACCTGCTATCCCTGCATGGGGCCTTGCGCATGGAACAGCGTGCGCCCAGGCGTGCTGGCAGCAGCTGCACTCCTGTCTTCACCTCCCACCCCTCTGTGCTGGCAACATTGTGTCCTTGCCGGCCTGATTAGTGTGTCTGCTGTCCTGTCTGTGTGCTCGGTTCCTGCAGCTGTGCAGGGTCCGCAGCCCACGCCTCGCTCTGTTGCCATGTCTTGTTGTGGCCCGTGGCCTTATCGCTTGGCCTTGGGGCTCCCCCGTGTCCCCTCCCGTCCCTCCGGGGAATGTGGGCCCCCCTGTCTGTGGTGTCAGTGTTCCTGGCTTGCTGGACCATGGCTGGCTGCGCTTCCACCGGGCTCCCGGCTCCCTGTCCCCATGGGGCCTCCCATACTTGGACCTTCCGTGAGACCATGGCGGTGTGCGACCTGTGGCATACCCCGGCCGTGCAATTGCTTCTGAGCTGCCCGGACAGCCTGTTGGGTGCTTAAGCGAGCCTGAGCTCCGGCCTTTGTTACTTTGGCTATGAGGCGAGCGCCCACAACTGCCAGCTGCATGCTGAGACGCTAGGGCTGCTTCCCTTTCCCGATGGGTGCATTCCGGAGATGAGGTGCTTGCATGTGGGGTGGTCTGCGACGGAGACCATGTCTGCCCTCTCTGCGTGCAGCCTGGCTGCCTACACGGTCTGCCTGGCGGAGGGGGACCGTGCCTTGGCCGTGTCCTACGTTGGCTGCGTTCACAGGGCCCGTGGGTACCAGCGCTCTCGTGGGGCGGTGTATCACTGACTGTTGGAGCTGGGTCACCTCCCGTGGCCCCCTGCTGCTGACTCCTGCTTGTCGGAGCCCTCCACAGCGGAGCTGGCGGCACTGTGTAGTTGTGTTCCGATGTGCAGTTGGGGCTCTCCATGCAGGATCCGTTCGAGGCGTACTACCTGGTCACTCACCACATGTCCATGCTGGGGAACCGCCGGGGCATGCTCCATTGACCGCACTTGTTTCACCTGGCAGGCCACCCGGCCCCTGGTCCCTTAGTGGCCCCCAGCCGTTGGCTGTGAGTCCCCCTGTGCCTTCCGGACCCTGGTTGCTGGCCCCGCTGTGAGCTCCTGCCTCTTCCCGGCTGCCGTGGTCCGTTGCCTGCTCCCTCCTTGATGTCTCGACCGTGCTGCTGTGCTGCCAGCTTCCCGGGGTACCGCTGCCCCTGCCTGAGGCTCCGGGTCCCCTCTGTCTGCCTCTGCAACCGGTGTTCCCCTCCGTGGCTGCTGTCTCCAGTGTCAATGTCCTGTTCGCCGAACCGGCCACCGGCTCCCCTGGATGCTGCTGACCGTCCTCATCCGCCTACACTCCCTCCAGTGCCCCAGCCCGCCCCCTTTGGGTGCCTGTGTGACCTTGCGGTTCTGGGGCCTTTGGACTGCACCTCCTGTCTACCTCCCAGGGTGTGTGTGTGTGTTTGTGCCTTTGGACCGGCTGCACGGCTCCGGCTCTCCTGCCTCCCCTCCATCGCACCCTCGCCGGCACTCAGGGTCCGTGTGTGCCTCCTGAACCGTTCCTTGGCCGCTGCCTGTTCCGTGTGGCCTCCCCCTGTGCCTGCACCCCGACCTTTCGGGTTCCCCCCCTTCTGGGACTGACTGTGTAGTTGTGGGGGTACCTGTGCGGGCTGTGCTGTTGTTGGGGGGTCTGACTGCCGTTCCCCGTGCCCGGTCTTGCCACTGGCCCGTTCCCCCACCCCTCTTCCCTGTCCTGCTGCCCCCCTCCCCCCGTGCCTGTTGTGCCGTGCATGTTGTCCGTCCCGCTGTGTGCCCCCTTCCCTTCCTTTCCCATGCGGGTGTGTGTGTGCCCGGGCATGTGTTTGTGCTGTGTGTTCCACTGTGCCCTCGATGTCTCTGTGCCTGTTGTATGTGGTACCTCGGCGGCTCCTCTCCCTCTTCCCCCTCCCTTCCCGTTTCCCATGTGTGGGCATTCCCTTCTGGCGTTTTTGGCTTTGTGTGCCCTCCACCGGCCATGTCTGTGCCCCGCCCCTCCCCGGTGCCTTGTGGGTGTTTTGACCACGGTGGGAATCGGCATCACGTCCGTTGTGCTGCCCCGGGCCGTGGTCTGGCGGCCCGATTCCCTGCCATGGTCCCACTCCCGTCACGTCTGTTCAGGGCTCTCCTTGACCAGGGGGGGTTGTTGTTTGGTTCACTACCGCTGGAGATCCGCTTTGGTGACTCTGGACCACGTAACGTCTGAAAACACCCAGTGTCTCTCGCTGGCTGTAAGCAACTACTTTTCTCCCCCTCCTCCCCCCCCAAGATATCCTCCCGAGCTGTCCAAGAAGACGTGGTTGTGAGGAGGGAGGTGTCTCATTGTGGGCACTGGGGATGCAGTAGGATTCTATAGTACTGCTTCCCTTTTTTCATTAACTTTTCATGTGAACACCAAATTATTAAAACTGTTACAAATAATACTTTCAGTTTTGTTTTGGTCTCGTAGCCGGTGGCCGCTTATGCATTCCAGGTTTTGGGATTTTTTAAAGCATTTTGCCATGCTGTTAAATTTTTTTTAAGGGAACTGCATACTTGACACAATGTTACCTCAACATTCCAATTAACTTTTTATTAAACTATTAAAAGCTAAAACAAAAAAACTTTTAGTTTTAAAGCAAGCCACTTGGGCTATTTATCTAATTCTCTCTGTTTGTGAACTCTTAATTAGTTCTTAAATAGCTGCAAAGTTGTGATAGTGCTCCTATAGCAACAACAATTTTCTCTAACACTTATTAAACAAAATTTAACCTAATTGACTAAAACACTTACATTTTGTAATGCATACAGTATTAAACTAAAGCTTTTCTTTTCCACTTTGCTAAATCTTTCTGTTACTCCGACACACAAGTTACTCATTTTTCTTAACTCCTTTGCTTTGTCCCTACGCAGGGCAGACATGCCAACATTCCACTTTCCATCTTATTTACATGCTTTTTCCACCTAACATAAATCATTGGAAACTTTCTTTGAAGAATATTCAGTTAACTTTGCTTTCAAGGCAGGGTGATCAGTTTCTCTTTGGCTTTTTCCTGCATAGGGCACTTTATTCTACATAGGAGGGTTGTTATAAGGACCATTGGCCTTCCTTTGTTGGCAGTCTGAGCATTTGATCTCATCATAACCAATTTTTATTGCTCCTGTGCCATGATATTTTGCAGTACTGAACGTACGGGGTGGTGGTTTAGCCATGCGGGTAGCCAAATGTAATTAGTCAGCATGGCTCTCACAGCCAAATTTTGCAGTGTCCATACTTTTGGACCTGGATTACTTATTCTTGGATATGTTTGGGTCATTGCTTTGCCAGCACCTACCAATTGCTCCAATATGTAGTTACCGGCATCAACATTCCCCTTTTTTTTTTTTTTTTTAAAAAAAGGGCCCACATTATTTTAGTTTTTGTTTGCTGGGCCAGATGTACACATCCAGGGATCACACCATGACACAGGAACCAATAATTATAAATAAAAACGTGTCCAAGGGCCATCCGATCTTTGTTTTTGATCCTCCTCCCAAGAGGCTGTGTGGGCCTCTATATAAAATGTTTCCATTGGTCTGGGCAACCCTGGATTCAACCACTGATAGATCCACCAGTCTCTTAGTCTAAGTAATTTAAAAAAAACACAACCTACTGGAACATCCAATACCCACTTAATTATTGGCCCTGGGGTATAATTGCAGAATCACCACTTATTTTCCACTGTTCTGTACAAGTGCCACCTCTGGACAGGACATATAGGTGTATAGACTGTAAATCCATAAAGGCTGCAGTCTGGCCCCAAAAGGGCCCTATGCATCTATTCCTGCCACACTTTAATATTATGTTCTCATCCATGGTGCAATTTCAGGTGACCAATTTTAAAATAGGCAACAATAGCTTTTGACTTTCTTGATTAATGGATGTTCTTTTAATTTTAGTTGTAAATCTGTTAATGAGAACCATCAATATTTTACCATCAGTACTTAAAATGTGCTTAGGTTTTACTGTTTAACCCTTTTAAAATTTTCAGAATTGGGAACAACTAATTTGAATTTGTCCAGGCTCTGTTTAGAGCATGTTTATCAGGTCTGGACTCTGTAATTGATATGAGAGGTGCATTTTCTTTCTAATGCACATATTTGTCAAAGCTACGCACACTTTAAATTACAGCAGCTGCTTGTTACTTTTAACTTTGCAAAAGCAAGGCAAGCTTTCCTTCAATCATGTGCCATTAATTTTTGACACAGGAAAAACTTTTGTATAACAGCATACATGGTACACAAACAAAACACAAGCATCAACAAACACACAGAAAGGCAATTTGTGGTAGCAGTACATCATTCTGTTCCAACTGTGCACTAAAGGATCAGAAGGATATATAAGCACCTTTATCAGGATTTGAATTTTGCTCCTGGTTTGTTTAACATCACCTTTCTTTTACATGAGCAAGCACTCAAACATACAACACAGCTTTAACTAGACAACAACCATGGCATAAATACAAAACACACTTAAATTCACATTAACCTATAGGAGTACTGAGAATTACAAAAGTTAACAAGAGAAAGGAGCAAAAATAATGCTTCATTTGCTTATCATGCTAAAATCATGAAAATAATGAAACAGCAGGCAATACCTTGCTATAAATTCTTAACAACTACAACACATAATTCTAACAAAATGGGCCAAATTGGCTTACTGCAAAAATGAAAGGAATTACAACTTTTCAAGCTGCCCCAAGATAAAGCAGGAAAAAAATGTTTGATGATGCCTGGACAGGAGCTGGTAAACTGGGCAAGAGAAAGAGGTGGAAGAGTCAAATGCTCGGTCCAATGGGTCACATTGGACCGGACATCCGACTCTCAACATTCCAGATGGCCACAATAGTGGTCAAGGCCAGAAAATTTAAGACCGGTAGCATAATTCACTTCCCCGTTTTCCTTTCCTTCAGCAAGATTTTTTAATCAGGCTAAGGCAACAGCATGCCTTTCTTCAAAATCAAGTTACTGGGAGTCCTTAAATTTTTTTATTTAATTGCTCTGCACACCTGTGGAATCTTAAACAAAGCTATCCACATGATGAAAACCAATTAAAACTAGTGCAGCCTAAAACAGGACTAAAAGCAGCTGAGCCCAATAGTGAAACTAACGGTGTTAGAACTCAGTGACGCACCAGCCTGTGCTTGCAAGGGAGCTGACACCACTGAAAATGCTTCATGAGCAGGCAAAAATGAATCCTGCACTGGCGGTTGGGGTACCCCAGCATTGTTTGGATCATAAGGTTGTAGGAATGCAGGGCTGCAAAAATCCACTTCAGAAGTTTCCTCATCCGTGCCTTCAGGCAATTTAAATTGAAGATACAAAGAAACTGCTGGAGCACTAGGTATGCAAGCTTGACCAGGTTTGAGATTGTTTATTAACTGCTTTATTGGGGTTTTTAATTTGTACCGAGAGTCTAAAAGAGACCTAACTTCAAATTCATGCTTCCGTTTGGAAGCTTCAATATGCTAATCCAAACATGCAACCCATTGAGTCCAATGCATTTTACAGCCTTTTAACCTTAGGACTCTGCGGAGATGAACAATTTTATCAATATCAAAAGAGCCAATTAGAGGAAATTGCAGTTCAGGCTGATCTCGGGTATACTTGGTCCAGCCCTTCACGGCCTGGGCCCTCCTTATCTGCGGGACCGCCTCACTCCCCATGTGCCCGTGCGACCCTTGAGATCATCCGTGGGAGCCTTTTTGGAGGTTCCCCGGGCGAGGCGGGGTTGGCTCCCACTCTCCTACTGTTTTGGCATGTATGTAAGACCTGGCTGTTCCGTCAGGCTTTTGTCGAGGGATAGGGGTGGGGTGGGGGGTGGGGTTTTCCCCCACATATTGTAATTTTAAATTGTTTTTAAAATTTCTATATTTTTATTGAATGTTGTTTGCCGTCCCGGGCTGCCCGGAGGGCAGGAGGGGCGGGATATAAGTTTTAAATAAATAAAAATAAATAAATAAACATCTAAAAATTTACAAACATTTCCCCCATAATGTATATACATATACCACACTGGGCTTCCTTTTGGCAGGACGGAGAGCTGCTTAGACCCTCCGACCCCCATAATCTTACACACAGGGTTTTCACACCAGGACAGATTTTTATGGATATCAACTACAGAGAGCACAGTCTAACAGCAAACTCCGCTGAAATGTGAGCTCATTAACATTCTTTTCTTCACACAAACTCTCACTGATTCACTCCCACAAACATCAGTCAGACTCTCAGTTCTAACACTGGGAAAGGGAAATAATCCTTTCACACTGCTGAGTCACAGGATTCCACAGAGGCGCAGATCCGCAAAATTACCCACCCCGTCAGGTAGGCAATTAGCCCTATAGGCAATTAAGCCTAATCGAGGCAGCTATCCCAATTCAAGGTAGCTTTGCTATGCAACACTCATCTTAGTCCCAGACACAGCCAGTGGTCACATACAGGGAAACACATTTACAACACATTAAAACCTATACATTTGAAATCCCCACTCGACAGGATTTCCAATCCCCACTCGGCAGGATTGAACATATGCCTTTAGAAACCCCCTCTTCTGGCAGGATTCCCAATCCCCATGAACTTAGTGTAAATAATAAGAATGTCTGACAGATCTGACCACTCAGATTCAGAAGGCGTCTGCCCACTGATCTGGCTCCCAGAGCCTACGGGCAGCCCCTCACCCACACCTCCGTAGGGGTTTCAAAAGGCCCCTTTCCCTATCTGGTGCCTGAAGGTGGGAGAGAGACGGTCCGCAGCCCCCCCTGGAACCAGCCAGGCTAAGAGCCTTCCCAGCCAACGCGCCAAACTGGTGAGGAAAAATTTATACTTACACTGTTGGTAAAATCTATCAGAAGTTCTTTATTGATCTCAAAGCGCAGAGAGAGAGAGCAGAACTGAATCCATGCAAGGAAACAGACTGGTCTGCCTCCTCCCCCCAATACAAGAAGTTTTATAGGTTTATCATACATTCAATGATACATGCATGTCACTCAAAGCAACGTCATACAAAGTTAAAAGGTTACAGCAATTGTTTACATACTCAGCAACCTATTCTCAAAACAATATAAGCTAGACTGTTTATAAAGTAAGGTGCCTAAACAAAGCCAATTAACTAGCACATCTGCAAGGCCGTTATTTGCGATCTGCTGTAAGGAAGAACAGAGCAGCCTTCCTCTGTCCAATGTTTATCATGCATGGAACTGTTTCCCAGGCTTTGTTGTGTGACACAGAACCCAAACTAGCCTCATGATTATTTTTATTTAACAGGCTAAAGCTCACTTCTATTAAGAATGAGTATTACCCAGCATTCATCTGTCTTCCATTTTGTACTACCTTCCTTAGGCTATGTGTAGCTCAATTCCATAGGGTCCCTTATAAAAATTCCCCGAGGGGGAGGTGGTGCGTGTGCTGGGGGAGGAACTAGGGCAATGGGGGTTTCGAAGGAGGGAAGGGAGTGGAGCAGTAGGAATGTGGGAGGACAAAGAGCATTTCTCCCTTTGGGGAACAGAGGCAGAGGAACAAAAGGAGAAGCCCACCCCAGGGAAATCTCCTCCCTTTTCTTCTTCATAAGCAAGATTGTCAGGAAGCCAGAGGCAAATACAGCAGGTCTCCCCACATTGTTCACTTGCCCTCCTCCTCCATCTCTGCTGCCTCTTATTCTGTGCCCTAGCTATACTGCTGACACTGGGTGATTTTTAGACGTGCCCGCCGGCGGGCTTGACATGGTGCGTTGTTAATTCTTCGTCCCCCTCTGGAATCTGATCGGCCGGTCAACAGACATGCTGGCTGATTCCAGAAGGGGAGGGGCCATGCGGCACAACGTGTGGCTGTACAGCCCCGCCCCCCCGCGCTCCCCTGGCTGACGGGAGACGTGCGGGTGCAGCGGCCAATGCGGCTGCTGCGCCTGATATGGCCCGGGGTCTGGGCCACGGCCCGGAATCGGCGGCGGTAACAGACGGTACCGTCCGCCAATTCCGGGCCGTGGGGCAGTAACAGATGTTAAGATTCCATGGTGAACCCCACCGTGGCGGCCACAGTACCGTAACGTCTGTTGGGCCCAAAAGAGATTCCCTCTGGGTGTTCACCCCCGGCGAGAATCTCTTTGACCACGCTTCTGGAGCTCTGGGCGGCCGGAAGGCTGGAAGCATGGTCAAAGAGATTCCCGCCGGGGGTGAACATCTGGCGAGAATCTCTTCTGGACCCAACAGACGTTATGGTACCGCGGCCACCACGGGGGGTTCACCATAGTTGACCCTGGTATCGTAACGTCTGAAATTACCCACTGTCTCTGAAGCTGGGACTAGGAGCTGAAGACGAGAGGCAGCAGCAGAATCAGGGAAAGGAAAATGATTCTGTTCCAGGACAGGAATGGGGGGTTCGCTGGTTTTCTGCCTCTGATGTGGAGAGGGGTCAGCTGAGTGTAGCAGGGACTGCTTTCTGGGCTCTCAGCACTGCTTTGTCTTTCTCTCCTGGACTGGGTGGGCAGCTGCTGCTTGCTAAAAATCATCGACTCTCGTAAATGCTGAGTTGCTGTGTATTGGCTAGTCCCTGCACAGACATGGCAGTAGAAGTACTCGTGAGTTCCTTTTCTTCTTCTAGCAGCAGCTACTAGTGCATGGTAGGCTGGGGGTGAGGGAAGGCAGAGAATGGAGCTGGGAGAAGAGAAGCTGTGGCTGTGAAGCTCTCTGGACACTGACAGCTATATATGAACACTGCCTGCTCCCTGTGGTCCTGACTTTTATCCAACCTCATGCCATCCCTGGAATTGATTGTACAGTGCTAGGTACACTGCTCGCACTGTGTAAATAATAATAAAAATAATGAATAATTCATTAGTGCTGCCCCAGGTGGCATGCCACCCAGTTTGGGAATCACCATGCTAATACTTCCTCCGTTTGTATGTAGTATTTCTCTCTGAATAGTATGGTTTATGAAGGTTATGTTGAGAGATTTGTCTTCTACAGTATAGTACTTTATGATTTTTATTGTATGAAACTCTGGCTGTTTTTTCATGTAAGTGGGAGATTTAACTATATATTTCCTTTTATGGGATGAGATGTGGACAAATATAGAAATGACATTTAAAGAAAGATAGTTTCAACAACAACAAAACACTCCACACTGCAAGCTTTTTGTAGTTAAATGAGGACTCAGTTTAACATTTTGTATGAAATTAGTATTTTTGTGTGTGTGCATATATCTAAGTTTTACTGCTTTTGTACTAACTAAAGCTGCTAATTCTCATTGCATATAATATATATTCACAGGCTGTCAATTAAAAACTTAGGCTAGAGTGAGAAATTGACTTTAACTTTGTTTTCCAGCCCTTCCATCCAGATCTGTCTCAGTGGATGAATCTAAAGCTGAACTTCTTTTTAGAGTGGCAGTGGGTACTTTCTCAGTGTCTGTGCTTCATATTGATCCTTTGCCACCCCCAGAAACATCGCTTATTCTTAATCCACTGACACCAATGGCGCTGGATTTCTTTACTCGAATAGAAAAGCTTGATCCAGTTAAGTTTTCAGCAGAAGATTTTCTGTCCTTCCGAGACGTATTTTCAGAGGCTTGTTCTCATGATCACCTTAGGTACAACTTTGCTTATTTTAATTAATTAATACAGCAGACAAAAACAAATAACCCTTGAGTAAGTTTTGACAATTTGGATTTTTCTCTCCATTAATATTGTACTAAAATAATTGTATTACTTTTGGATGGTAGAGGGCTGGCATAAAAGCATATTAATTTTGCATAGTTTTTTAAAAAAATGTCTTAAGCAGTTTGAGTTTCAGAATGCAAGATCTGAGGATAAGAGAACAAATAATCTCATGTCTCCATTCTGTAGCCAAATACTACATGATTACAAATAAGTTTTCCCCCCATTATGAATATATCATGTTTTGAGGAACAGCAGTCAGAATATGTGTATTACAAATATGTATTTTGTGTGTGTGTGTGTGTGTGTGTTGAGAGGGAATGGTATTTATTTGGAGTGTGAAATGGGTTGCTATTAGGGACATTATAGAAGAGTAAACATCCTTGTTTACATGTTTCTTTCCAAGATATGCTCTTTTATGATACGTGCAATTGTTTTGTGTGTTCCTTGAAGTAGTAGGCATTGGCCACTGATGGAGAGAAGACAACAGAACAGATGGTGGCCATTATTCTTTGCTAAGGTCAATCTTACTATAGTTCAGTAAGCAGTGTATTTCTGTATTACTGGTTTATATGAAATGTTTGTGAATTTGGAAAGAGCAACTGTATTTGTCCACATCATGCTTATTTAGGACTTTATTTCTCATAACAGATTTATAGGGACTGGCATCAAAGTGTCCTACGAACAAAGGCAAAGATCTATATCTCGATGTTTCAGTACAGACTTGACTATTGGGCAAATTGAACTCCTGGAATGCCTTTTCTCTACTGACTCTCATTCCATAATGCCTCACTATACAGAGGTAAGGAAGAATTTCGAGTATTCTTGGTTGAAAAGGGCAGTTGAAACATAATTATAGAGGTTTTCTGAAGGAAAATCTTACTCTTATAATTGGAATGTAAGAAGTGCCATACTGGGTCAGACCAATGGTCTAGCTAGCCCAGCATCCTGTCTCCGACAGTGGCCAATCCCGGTGGCTTGGGAGAAGCACCCAACAGGTCACAATGGGGGATCTATTCCCTATTGTTTTCCCCCAGCTCCCGTCACGTTCCCTGATCAAACTTGCCACCCATGAGTTTCATGGAGTGTCCCCTAATTCTAGTACTAGCTGAGAGGATAAGTAACTGCTCCTTGTTTATTAGTTCCACACCACTCATGATTTTATAGACCTCTATCATATCTCCTCTCAGTCATCTCTTCTCCAAGCTGAAGAGCCCCAACCTACCAAGCCTCTCCTCATACGGGAGCCCTTCTATGCCCTTGATCATTTTTGTTGCCCTTCTCTGTACCTTTTCTAGTTCAGCTATGTCTTTTTTGAGATGGGGCGACCAGAACTGCACACAGTATTCGAGGTGCAGTCGCACCATTGATTTGTATAGAGGCATTATGACCTCCTCAGTTTTATTCTCTATCCCCTTCCAAATAATTCCTAACTTTCTGTTTGCTTTTTTGACTGCTGCTGCACACTGCGCTGTCGATTGCATTGTATTGTCCACAACCACCCCCAGATCCTTTTCCTGAGTGGTAGCTCCTAGCTTAGTACCCAGCATTGTGTACGCATAGTTTGGATTATTTTTCCCTACGTGCATCACTTTGCACTTGTAAATCTCATTTGCCAGTTAGATGCCCAGGCACCCAGTGTCGTAAGATTCTGTTGCAGTTCCTCACAGTCTGCTCGTGTTTTAACTGCCTTGAATAACTTGGTGTCGTCTACAAATTTGATCACCTCACTCTTAACACCCTTTTCAAATAATTAATGAATACATTAAACAGCACCGGTCCCAATACAGATCCCTGAGGCACACCACTTATTACATCTCTCAATTGTGAAAATTGACCATTTAGTCCTACCCTTTGCTTTCTATCTTTTAACCAGTTTCTGATCCATAGTAAGACACTACCTCCTATCCCATGACTTTTTAATTTTCTCAAGCGTCTCTAATGAGGGACCTTATCAAATGCTTTCTGGAAATCCAGGTACACTATATCTACTGGGTCTCCCTTGTCCACATGCTCATTGACACCCTCAAAGAATTCCAACAGGTTAGTGAGGCATGACTTACCTTTACTAAATCCGTGTTGACTCTTCCCCACTAAGCCATGTTTGTCAACATGCCCTGTAATTCTGTCCTTAATGATTTTTTCCACCATTTTNAGCTTACTGGTCTGTAGTTTCCAGGATCGCCTCTGGATCCCTTTTTAAATATCAGGGTTACATTTGCCACCCTCCAGTCCTCGGGTACAGTGGCAGATTTTAGTGACCAAATTACTAGGGATGTGCGAATGCGATTCGGAAGTTCGGAGTTCGAACCGAACTCGAATAGTTCGGTCGACTGAACCAAACTTTCGAACCGAACTTGAATTTGACCAAACTGTTTGGTCGAATTTGAACCAGTTCGGAAGGCCAAAAAACCCAGTTTTGAATGTACGAACTCGGTTCGGAAGTTCGGAATTTCACCGAACTCGAATAGTGTGGTCGACTGAACCGAACTTTCGAACCAAACTCGATTTTTGAACCGACCCGAATTTCTGAACTCGGTTCTGTTCGCACATCCCTACAAATTACTAACGGTAGGTCTGCGATTTCATATTTGAGTTCCTTCAGAACTCTGGGGTGAATGCCATCTGGGCCTGGTGACTTGTTTGTATTCAGTTTGTCAATTTGCCCTAGAACATCCTCCAATGTCACATTGATTTGTAATAGCTCTTACAATTCCTCACCCTCAAAGCAAGGATCCGGCGTGTGTACCGCCCCAAAATCCTCCACAGTGAAGACCGAAATCAGGGCAGCATGCACATTTCTGAGTATCTTTCTTTGACCATTTAGCTTAACAGTTAATTTGTACACTTTAGTGATTGGACTGTGTTTTAAAATGTGGCTTAGGTTTAGTTTGAAAGTTTGTATGAGCCAAGATACTTAGTTCTCGTCTAAGCTCCTGGACAGTCATTCAGAACTATTTCCCTGGCAACAAAAAAAGGGTCAAGCTATGAAAACCCTGCCATCATCATGTACATGGAAAACAATGTAATTCTGTGTTTTGAAAGTCAGGTTGGGAAAATTTGAATGACAGTGCTGCTTGATGGCCCATCCAATTGGGTGGTGGCCAGATTCACCACAGTGTCTGCTTTGGATCTCAGTCCACCTTGCCAATGCCAAATTGAGGTGAACCTGTGATAGCAGCCATGATGGCGGTCTCAATTGCAGTAATTCTGCTGTGGAGCTCCATCTGCTTGGCTTGTGGCCATAGATCACTCCCTGTCTCTGCCCCTCCGTATAGACATGTTAGGCTTTATGGGCAGCCACCGCTGTCTGGATTGTGAGTTGCAAGTCTTAATTGGATCAGTAGCCTTTGGATAAAATGGTTGATCGGTGACTTGGCAGAGAGTGTCTGCTCCAGGGGAAGCAGGAACCTTTGCTGTAACTTTTAATAAGTCTTGATTGTTCGTTTTTTAATATCTATTAACTACTTTACCACTTTTTTATTTTAAAGTTGCTAACATTTCATTCTGAAAAAGGAAGCGAGTTGCCTCCCCTTTCGTGCCTTCAGCTCCATTATAAGCACTTGGATCCTAGAGGACCTCAGGTAAGGTTGTAAAGAAAAATTGGCGTGCATTGTTGGTCTTTGCTCCATTTTAATAAGTCTTTAATCTTTAACAATAATTTTCTATACAGTTAAGTTAGTAAAATAATATTTTGCAAGAACGTTAAAAAATAGTGGGATTTGGGATTGTAACTTATTTTGAAATATTACTATTGAGAATGCTGATGTTTTTGTTTCAGGGTAGCCAAGGAAGGCTGAGTTCTGTTCCACAGAAAGCAGAGTTACAAATTAAGCTAAGTCCAGTATTTTGCGAGCTAGATATCAGCATTGTGGACAGGCTAAATTCCTTGCTTCAGCCACAGAAACTAACCACAGTGGAGATGATGGCCTCTCATATGTATGCATCTTACAACAAACATATTAGTCTGGTAAGAGAATAGTGACGTTCACTTGCATGCATGAAGGTTTTGCTTTTGAGACCAATAGTTGGAAAATACCAAGGTGGAGTCTGGTGTGTGATAGCACATCTGTGTTGACATCCTTATTTCTAATGTAGAACAACTGTTTGACACAGGCATTCGTAGTAAATTCAAAAGCAGGTGTGCTTAGGAGCATGTAGGTAGCTGGGTTCTTAGGAGATCTGTTTATTGTAATGTATTTTATGCGTTTTTTAAAGCTATCCTTTCTATATATTACTATATATTACTATATATAGGCAGGTAAAAATATATATTACTTTATATATTATTACCTGCCCTGATCCCTTAAATTGTACGTCGCCCTGGGATGCCGTAGGCATGGGGGGCGACTCACAAATGCATAAAATAAAATATAAATAAATATAAATAAAAGATAGGACAGGATCCAAATAAATAAGTTGCTACTGCTTGCGCTGCAGGATGATTTTGACTGAGCTTGCACAGAGAAATCTTCAGGTAACATGAAGCTAGATTAGTTGGCTGTATCCCTCATGCTTCTTCCTAGTCCAGTGGAGGGAGTTAAGGGGGGGTTACTGAAATCTTAGGGCAGTGGAATGGCATCTTGGTCAGTGGCTGCCTGCCAGTGCAAGTAACCTTTGTAGGTCAGATTAAGGGCCTTTCCACACGGGCCACTGTGGGTGGGAGGATGGTTGGAGGCGGTGGTGCGTGGGCGGCCATCCCCACGGGTACACACCCATCTCCACCCACAGAACAACCACCATTCTGGCAAATTGCTCCATGGGTGTGAAGTGGGGAGATGGGAGGAGCGCGTGAGTGTGCATGCACTCCCACCTACCACCCGCAGCATTCCCACGGATGCCCTCCCAGTACACATCTGCCCGTTGCAGCATTCGCACAGACGCCTGGGGGTGCGTCCATGTGAAAATGGCCTAAGTTTGTAATGAATGGATGGTGTGTTGCATGTGGTAGTCGCAGTAACAGCAGATGTGAGGGCTTTTAGAATGTGAGGGGGTTGGGGGCTAGTTGCAGTGCAATTGGAGTGGTGGGCACTGTAGTCAGCACTTTTGCGTAGAAGTGGGAGGTTTTTAGTGGTGTAGGAGGGTGTTGGGAGTAGGGATTTGGTTGGGGGGTGGAGGTCCCGACATATGCGCTCAGGTGTGAGGTGAGGGCATATGGAGGGAGAGGTGTTGCCCAGTGTGAGGGGGCGATGGGTGGATAGGGGTGAGGGACAAAGGGATTTGGTTAGGTGATGGTTGTGGGGAAGGCCGGTGGAGTGGTGGCTCCCATCATTGATGGGATCCGTCCTGCCTGGTATCTCAGATTCGGAGTCTGGGGGTGCTCCTGGACCCACAGCTCCGCCTGGATGCCCAGGTGGTGGCTGTGGTGAAAGGGGCATTTCGCCAATTACATCTGGTGCGTCGGCTTCGGCCGTATGTCTCGGACTCCAACCTAGCCATGATCATCCATGCTTTTATTACCTCGAGATTGGACTACTGTAATGCACTCTACGTGGGGCTACCCTTGGTGCTGGTTTGGAGGCTGCAGCTGGTGCAGAATGTGGCGGCTCATCTCCTAACGAGGACAGGCCAACACGAGCATATTACACCAGTGTTTTGCTCTCTGCACTGTCTGTACTGATGATCCTGGACCAGGCAGCTGACCTCGCATGTATCACGGAGACCTGGCTGGACAATGAGTTGGGGCCTATACTGGCTGACCTTGTCCCGGCTTGGTACTCAATGCAGTATAAGCCTCGGCTGTGGGGCCAGTGTCGCCATTGTTTTTAAGAATACATTGTCTGTGAGGAGATTTTCTCTGCAAACCATCATAGGGATAGAGGGCCTGCATTTGGTGTTGGATTTGGCCGGAGACAGATTAGGGATACTGCTGATATACCGGGCACCCATCTGTACAGCAGCTTCCCTATCCGCACTGACTGAGCTGGTGACGGGGGTGGTCTTGCGGTCTCCCAGGTCGATAGTCCAGGGGGACTTCAATATCCATGCCAACGCCAGTCTTGGAGGGGCAGAGCGTGAGTTCATGGCCGCCATGACAACCATGGGCCTGTCTCAGAGGATGGTGGGCCCCACACACGTTGGAGGACATATCCTAGACATGATGTTTTGCACAGGCCTTGAGGCAGGGGATCCGTTAGTGGGGGAGGTGTCAGCAGAACCCTAGTCATGGACAGATTGTTATCTCCTCCGGGCAGGTATCCTGGTGCATGTCAGCCCCCGGGAGGGTGCAGAACCAATTAGGATGGTTCGCCCCCGACAGCTTATGGAACCTAGAAGGTTCCAGGCTGCTCTAGGGGGTCTTTCCTCTGATCTTGATGGCTGCTCACTCGATGACCTCGTGACCATGTGGAATTCCATGTTGGTGGAGGCCATTGACCGGGTGACTCTCAGGCATCCGTTCCCGAACTGCCGACAGCGCAAGTCCCTGTGGTATATGGAGGAGCTGCGGCGGATGAAGTGGGAAGGGCAGCGGTTAGAGCGCTGGTGGTGTCACTCGTGTGCTGAAGTTTACTGATTGCGGCATAGAGTCTGGTTACGTACCTATGCTGTGGCGGTGTGGGCATCAAAGAAAACTTGGCTGCCCTCATCGCCTCTACTAAGTCATGCCCAGCGGAGCTTTTCTGGGTGGTGAGGGGGCTGGTCGGTCCGGCCTCCCTCTGCCTGAATTTAGAGTCATCGAATGCCCTGTGTGATTTGTTTGTGGACTTTCTTGCAGATAAAATCGCTCAGATCCACCACAGTTTTGACGCGACATTTTTAGCAGTAGGTGAACCAGAGGCAGGAGAAGCCCCACCTTGTCCTGTTTTGTGGGATTAATTTCAGAATGTGTCGCCCTCAGATGTGGGGGATGCCCTGGGGCCTGTCAGAGCCACTTATTGTGAACTAGATCCATGCCCATCCTGGCTGGTCAAGGCCAGTCGGGAGACATTAGGTCTGTTGCTGGCGGGAATTGTCAACGGCTCCCTGGGGGAGGGCAGGGTGCCGGACTGCCTTAAGGAGGCAGTGGTGCGGCCCCTGCTCAAGAAACCATCATTGGACGTTGGCGTCTTGACCAGCTATCGGCCGGTCTCTAACCTTCCCTTTTTAGGGAAGGTTATTGAGCAGTTGCAGGAGCATCTGGACCGGATTAACTTTCTCGATCCATCACAGTCAGGTATTCACCCTGGATATGGCACGGAGACTGTACTTTTGGCCTTGGTCAACGACCTCTCCCGTGAGCTGGACCGGGGTCATTCGACCTGGTTGATCCTATTAGATCTGTCGGCTGAATTTGATAACGTTGACCATGAGTTGTTGGTGACTCGGCTGCAGGACCGGGCAGGGATTGGCGGGACCGTTCTTGAGTGGTTCGCTCCTTCCTGGCTGGGAGAGTCCAGCGTATGGTCCTGGGTGATTTTTCATCTTCTCCCCGGGGCCTCGTGTGGAGTCCCGCAGGGTTCCACCTTGTCCCCTCTCTTGTTCAGTGTGTATATGCAGCCTTTGGGGGAGGTTGTTAGGGAGTTTAGCGTACGGTGTCATCAGTATGCTGATGACACCCAGCTTTATCTCTCATTTTCATCTGACTCAGGCCCGGCAGTCTCGGTGCTTACCCGGTGCTTGGTAGTTGTGGGGGATTGGATGAGGGTTGTGGGGTATTGGATGAGGGCGAGCCGTCTGAAGTTAGATCCCGACAAGACGGAGGTGATGGTCGTGGGGAAGGCTGGAGGAGTGGTGGCTCCCATCATTGATGGGATCCGTCCTGCCCTGGTATCTCAGGTTCGGAGTCTGGGGGTGCTCCTGGACCCGCAGCTCTGCCTGGATGCCCAGGTGGTGACTGTGGCGAAAGGGGCATTTCGCCAATTAGTTCTGATGCATTGTTTTTATATTGTGTTTTAATAGTGTTTTAAATCGTATTATTGCTGTTTAAAATTGTTTTAATATGTTGTTAGTCACCCTGAG
Organism: Sphenodon punctatus; assembly: GCA_003113815.1. NCBI lineage: Eukaryota > Metazoa > Chordata > Lepidosauria > Sphenodontia > Sphenodontidae > Sphenodon > Sphenodon punctatus. The sequence continues at coordinate 371,849 of QEPC01014148.1, read as the reverse complement.
ACGCTTTTAGCAGGAGGGGGCGGCATACACATTTTATTATATAAAAAAAATATAAAAAGAATCTGTACTGCTAGATGGTCTAAATTTTGTTTTCTTTGCTTCTGTGATTGGCCATTTAGAGTGTGGTTGCTGTATTGGTTCCAAATATGAGAGAGCTGAAACAGAGTAGTTGAGATGATTCTTTTTATTGGACCAACCTCTGTTGGTGACTGTGTGCAAGTGTTTGAGCTACAGAGAGCTCTTACTTAGACAGATATTTTTGTGAATATTGTAACTTAACAGCTTCCATATTTAATTATCTTGTGTACTGAGTGACAAATACAGCTCTAACTCTTTTGCTCACAGCCATTTACTGAAAATTCTTTAAAATATATTATATTTTTTAAAAAGGTCTTTCTTCCTTTTGTTTTTTTTCTTGTACCTTTAGCACAAGGCGTTTGCTGAAGTTTTTCTGGATGATTCACGTACGCCTTCAAACTGTAGAGTGTCAGTACAAGTCACTACACCAGCTTTATATCTTTCTGTTCGTTTCCCAATACCTGACCTACGCTCAGACCAGGAAAGAGGACCATGGTTTAAAAAATCACTTCAGAAGGAGATCCTTCACCTAGAATTTACAGATATGGAATTTAAGACTGAATTTATAGGAGGTTCGAGTCCAGAGCAAGTCAAATTAGAGCTTACCTTTAAAGATCTAACTGGTAAGATGTGCAGATTATTAATGCTGTACTTTACAATTGAGATGAAGGTCTTTTGACATGAAATAGCTAATCTTTTGTCTTGAGAAAGTGAATTTAAAAAAGCATTTCCAGTGGGCAGCAATGCCTTCACTTTTCAGTTTAGGGTATTTATTTCACCATCTGTCATGGCCTTCAAACCTCCCACAAGGGATCTGACAATTACAAACCAGCAGGCCAGTTTTCAGTACCAGGGATATTGATAGAAATGATAATTGAAAATAGAATTATAAAACACCTATTAAAAAGAGGAAAAAAATATAACTGAAAAAGCTATGTCAGTTTTGGATTATCATAATAATGATTAGGATGCTATCATAACATAATCATTAGGATGCTATCATAACATAAATGTTGACTGCTCCCACTGTTGCTACTTAAATGAATATGACATGAGACTGGGACAAACATGCATGGCTTCTGAAAGGAAAACCATGCCTCTGATTCTTCTTTGGCATTTCAAAAATCCTCAGACAAACGTGCATACAAGAAGCTATTAAGAAAATTAAGAAAAAATCAAATGTAGTGTAGAGTCATGGATAGAAACTGAAGTACAGAAACAAATAATAAAAACAAATGGTCAGTTTTCAGCCTCACAACAAAAGGTTGCCTTTGGAGTGTAATAGAATATGATGATGGTAAAATGGCAATTAACAGGGTCCTCTTCTCCCCTGTAACCAAGCTAAGCACATGCGCTCGTGACTTTTCAACTTGATGAATGTCTCTGTGTCTTTCCTTATGTTCCTCTCTCTCTTGTCTTCCCTTCCCTTGTCCATCTTACATGATAACCCCCCCAGGGGAAGGTACCTGTTTTAATTAATGATTGTTCAGTGTCAAGCACATTACTAATCTATATAAATACTTAATAATAATTGGTTTCTGTTGGTTAGAAGAATCTTCTAATAATGGTAGCAACTTAGGCTGCTTTTTCATGTTACCTGGGGGCAGGGAGGGTGAACTTCCGTGAGGGCATTCGCGGCTCTATTGTCACGGGAATTAGTACACGGTGAAATGTGGTGTTCTGCTTTTTTCCATGAAAACACTCATGCTGGACTAGGTCCCCTAATGTAGCTCTTGCAATCACGGGTGTTCTTGTGGGAGAAAAGCGGAATAGCACATTCCTATGTGCACTAATTCCTATGAGAATAGAGCTGTGATTGTTCTCACAGAAATGTCCACCCTTGCCCCCCAATTCTTCCCGGGTAGTATGAAAAAGCAACTTAATCTCTGGAGGCTACATTTTTAGGAAAAATAGATTTAAAATGTGACCTGTTTTACTGGCATCACTAGTTACAAAGATGATAAATATACCCATTTTAAACTTGTTAAAATCTTGGAGCGCAATTCTGCCGACATTTACACCCATGCAACTCTATTATGGGTTTCTAATCATTGCATAAACTTTTGTCTTTTACTTAAGGCTCATTTGAAGAAGAGAGAGAAAAACCTTCAATAAAATTCTTTCAAGTGTGCAGTGGTATAGATGGAGATCTTACCTCATCTGACAACTTTGACTGGCCACGGTAAAATAAAGCCTTTTGTTACTCATCGTAATATACTTAAAATACTGTCTCTAAAAGGAGTTAAAATGTTTCTCTAAGAGCGATGCAATCGGTCCTTGTGATAAATATTTAAACATCATGCAGAAAATGGGAACATGTCACATTCGAGCTTCATAAGTAACCAGGACAAAAGAAATGATAGAAACTTACGTTACACAAGTCCAAGAGCAGGATATTTATTGATTTAGATTTTTACCCTGCCCTATCCCCTGAGGCTCATGGTGGCTCACATCATAGAAAAATATAAGATACAAAATAACACCCATAAAAAACCTAATAGTCCACCCCCATCCCTGATCTACTCCTGCCAGTTAAATGCCTGGCTGAATAAACAGGTCTTACACTGCCTCCAGAAGATGCTCAAACTAGGGCTAGGGTGAACCTCCAGGGGAAGGGAGTTCCAAAGCTGTTGAACAGCCACCAAGAATGCCTTTCTGCATGCCTAGAACGTATGGCCCTGGGCCAATGATGGAATTTGCAAGAGGGTGCTCTCGGCTGATGAACATAAGGAGGAAGGCAGTCCTTTAGATGTGTAGGGCCCAGGCTGTTTAGGGCTTTATAGGTCAAAACCACCACCTTGAATTGTGTTGAGAATGCTTTTGGCAGCCAGTGCAGACTCTAAAGCAACAGTGTTGCGTGCTGCTAGTGACCCACCCCAGTCTAAAGGCAGGCCGCCGCATTCTGCACACACTGCAGCCGCCGAACAGTCTTCAAGGGCAGCCTCTCGTACAGCACATTGCAGTAGCCTAGCTTCGAGGTAATGAAGGCATGGATATTCAGTTCTGTTAGTAATAGATGGTAAATTTACTAAACAATGCAGGTTGTGGCCTTAACACTTAACAAGATGCAGTGGCTGGAAGCTGAAGTTAAAAAATACAAACTTAGCTAAAACCTAAAATAAACTCAATGGCCATATGTATACAGGAGGCCTGACAAAGGCCAGAAGGGACCATTGTGATCGTAAAAGCAAGACTATGAAATGAAATGCATGATAAAGGTGCCCCTGGTATTGGGCACCCAGTACCTGCAGAAAAGGATTAACCCTGACCATAGAAGGGCATTTATGTCCCTTCGTTGTCAATGGACACACTCAGTTGTTATCTTAGGGCAGTATAAGGGGACTGCGTACAACGACAGGGTATGTATCTGTGTCACTGGTGAGATCGATGATACCATACATTATGTTCTACATTTCTCACTTTTTGGATGAGAGTGTCAAAAATTGTTCCAGACACTAGATTTGAGAGAATGTATTCCACAAAAACAGTTACTGATTATACTCTTGAATGATGTTAAGAGATTATGTCACAAAGGCAATGACCACTTTTGCTCTATCGCGGCTAAGATTCGCTCCCAGTGTGAGAAAACACTCCTCGTGTAGAAATGGTATATTATCTGCCATATCTGATCTGTCCCTTCTCCCCTCAGAGGGTATAAGTTGTATAGTATTTATGGTCTATCTGTTTTTTATTTTATGTGTTCCTTTGATATGACCATATGGCTGATTCAGTAAACTAGATTTGATTTGAAATGCATGATAAATATACTGTAGATTCAAATCCTTAAAGACAAGACAATTTGAAAATCGACCTTTTCTCTATTTGTGTTTACTGATATAGCTTATACAAACTGAAGGAGATTGGTTTTGGTTCATTGTGAGAGCTCTGAGAGCTCTTTGTATATTACCTAATTTGTCAAAAACAAAAATGAAAACACAAGATTCATTTTAAACAGTTTAAGATGCTGGTCAAACCCAAGAAAATCTGAATTAATGTTGAAACTCATGTCTTGTCAACCTAGAGTAGTACAGCTAATATTTCTGAGGGAGGCTTCCTACTCGAGAAACTACTGGTTTAGACACACACCCAATAACAAATCAGCAAATGCAAATTGGAGGGACAATTTCATCTGAGTTCTGAATGTAGTGTTTTTGCAATAATTCACTCCAAACTTGAGCAGATGGCATTCCAGCGCTTTTGTGTCTGAATGTTTACAGTCTGGTGACAATAGGCATAGGTGCATGTAACAAACATATATTTCCCGGCCTGAATCAGTTGTACAGCCCATTTTTTTTCAAGTACACGTAAGCATAGGATCAGAGCCTCAGTATATTGGTGTTCATAAACTGCTTTCTCACAGACTAACTCAGAAATATGCGGTAAATATTTACAGAAGGCGTGTAAAATAATTTTCAGTATTTGTCACCAACAGTTTATTTTACTTGTTTATTCATTATTAGGATTGTACTAAAAATAAACCCGCTGGCTGTACATTCCATATTGGAAAGAATAGCAGCCGAGGAAGAAGAAGAAGGCGATGGGCACTTTCAAGAGGAAGAGGAAGGAGGAGCTCATTCTTTGAAAGATGTATGTGATCTTAGGAGACCAGAGCCGTCTCCCTTTTCCTCTCGCAGGGTCATGTTTGAAAATGAAGAGGTAAGACACAGTCTTGCTGTTGGTTTGTTGGTGACCATTTTATTTGTGTGCAATTTTTTTTGACAAAAATCTTCCAACTCTATTTTTCTCAGATGGTGATGCCAGGAAATGCAATTGAGATGACTGAGTTTCAGGATAAAGCAATCAACAACTCTCATTATGTGCTGGAACTCATGTTACCAAATGTTTACTTAACATTGCCAAACAAGAGGTTTTATGAGAAACTTTACAATAGGCGAGTATAAGCATTAGTGTTGCTTGGTTAGTAGGACCTTAGTAGTCACTTTATTCATTGTTTTAAAAGAACATTTGAGTTAATACCTACACCAAGAATTAGTGTCCTGTAACATTTGTATATTCTCATAACACTGTAAAATGCAATATAAATGAGTTATTTTGAGGATTGCCACTTCCAAACACTTTAAAAAAAGTGCTTACACTTGTCCAGGTCTAAGGACAGTCTGCATTAGATCCCTATTCAAATACAGATAACATTATTGTACAAAGCAATCATATTATTTTCCCCCTTCCTTAGTGCATTTCTTCTCTTTCAAATAGAACAGACTCCACAAGGCAGGTAAAAGAAAAGGAAACGTTATCATTTTAAGACCAGTAAATTTAAAACATGCAAAAATGGAAAACAAAAATTGAACTAAGCTTGAAAAGTGAATTAAGGTAAATTTGGAAATTTGCACAGAAACTAAATTTCTCTAATACTAGTCTTGAACGTTGAGGTGCTCATTATCTTGTAGGAGTTTGCCTTGCTATTCACTCCCTGAGTGAGAGAAAGGGTGCACAGCACATGTGTAGTATTTTCAGGATGCATGCAAGTGATTAGATTTTTTTAGCAGTTTTTTATTTGGTCATTGAGCAAGAAATTCAGGGAGAAGATTTTTGCGTACTTGGTTTTATATTTACTTTTATCTGTTTTGCTCATTAATGTGGTCCTCTTGCTTGTACTGTTGAACTTTATTTTTCTCTGCTTATCTAATTGTTTTATGTAATCTTTCAAAGGAGAATTGCACAATTAGCTTTAGCTCAAACGAGAACCTAATCAGATGTTTAATGTAACAATAACATTCTTTTCTCCCCCTAGGATCAGCAATGATCTATTGTTGTGGGAACCCACGGCTCCATCTCCTGTAGAAACTTTTGAAAACCTTTCATATGGTATTGGACTCTCCGTGGCAAGCCAGCTGATCAATACTTCCAATAAAGACAGCTTTAGCCAATTTAAATCTACTGTCCACTATGGTAATTTACTTTGAGTTCTCTAGACCTATAATGGTGTAAGATTTTAAAAAACCCAACAACCTGAGATTGCTAAATTGGTAAAGAGGAAACCAGTAAATAGGATTATGTATAGCAATAATAATAGTAATAAGTAAATAGTATAGGGTTTACATACTTTTGAAGGGAAAATGTAAATCATTCTTTCAATAGGAATTGTGCGCAGATAATCAAAACTGAACTGAATGTTGTTAAAGATGGCAACTCTTAGGTTGTTTTCCTTGGCAAACTGTATATGTTACATCGAGATACTTTTGTTTCTGGTTTTTTTTCCTGTAGATGATGAGAGTGGATCTGAGGAAGAAACTCTGCAATATTATTCCACACTTGATCCAAACTGCTGTTCGCGAAGGAAAAAAAAGCTTGAAGTGCAGAACAAGAACTCTCAGTGTTTTCTCTCAGTTCTTCTAAACATTAACCATGGATTAGTGTCAGTATTTACAGATGTAAAGGTGAGACTTTAAAAATGGAAAATACTATATTAAATCATGTTTGAGGTTTTTCTACAGGTATTGAGTGTGACTACTCTATCAGTATGACTGGTGCTACAAATTGTACAAGGTGATAATTTCTTCATCTGACTGTTTTGTATTTATTCCTACTTATAATGGCCAGATGAATAAATGATCGCCCTATAATTTTGCTCTTTTAGTAGTTTTGCATACAGTGAATGTCTAAAACATGCAAAAATGGAAAGATTGGGTATAATAGTATTGCAATGTTAATTTTACAGTTAAAGGTGTGTCAGCTGAATATCCTTCTGTAATGTTTTACAGTTTTAATGACTTCATATTTGTCATGAGGAATTTGCATACATGGAAATGAGCTGTGTGTGGTAGTAAGCTGCATGCTAACTTAAACTGCCTTGAAATAAAAAACTTTGCATACAATTGATATAGCTTTCTGCTTATTCCTCCAGCAGGATGGTGGACATGTAGCAGAAGACAAACATGGAGAATTCTGGTTTGAATTCAACAGTGGTTCATTATTCTGCGTGACTAAATATGAAGGCTTTGAAGACAAACATTACATCTGTCTTCATTCTAGTAGTCTCAGTTTATATCATCAAGGTAGGAAATCTAGTTGTCTGAGTAAACATTTGACGTAAGATGACTTAACAGGAAAATATAATTGCTGTACGGATCTATCCAACTTAAAGCTGGTCTGAAAAGATTCTGTGGCCCTCTGAATCAGCACAATTTGCCCTGTGTTCCAAAATATGTATTTTCCATTCTGAATTGCTTTGTAATTGTGAAAAAGTACATCAGTTTGATGCACCCACGATGTATACAAGTTATAAATTCTTTTCTGGCTGGCTTAACTGGCAAACATTCAGGAAAGAATTTTATTTTAAAGTGACCAAGGACAACTTCTGTGACTGCAAACATGAATGGGCCCATCATTTCTAAGGCTTCCCTTTCATATTCCTTCAGACCAGTAACATTAGGGTTAAGGGAGGCCTGTTTCTTTTTTCTTTTTGTTTTTCTTTTTTTTAGTAGGGATTGGGAAGTTGAAGGTATGCATGATACCTGTTGTTAAAAGCAGGAGACAAAACACCAGGCTCCCGCGTACTGATTTCCTGGGCTAAAGAGTCTGTAACAGCAGAAGCCTGTCCAGCTGTCAGTTTAAACCTGTGGTTTTGCTGAATTTTACTAATACAAAGTTAATAGGTACAGCTGCTTCTTTAGTTAATGGAGCTTTTGGAACTGCCCTAGTAGAACCCTCCGTTTTAATTGTGAATAACGAATTGCAGTTAATAGCCAGATGTATTGCTTCTCTTATACTCATTTAAGGGTAAAAGAATTTAATGGGCTTTTTAATAAAATTAAAACCCTCTTTGCAGAACTAGATAATCCTAAATACAACCTCTGTACAGGTTTGGTGGGTGGAGTTGTCCCTCCATCTGAAATACGACTGCCTAGTGCAAAACATCCTCATTGGTTAGAACCTACCATTTATTTTTCTGAAGAAGAAGGTCTCAGCAGGACTTCTTCAGACGGTGTGGGAATGGAGTGTTTAAGTATGCTGTCTGTTGCAGTGAAAATCCAGTCAGATAAGTTGGAGAGCAACACAAAGGTTTGTATTTCCAAATGTAGACTTTTCTGAGTATCTCATACCTTTCACAAAATGTTTGATTTACAGGATAATAAACTTTCTATGAAACTGTTGGTTTAATAGCTTTCAAAATATGAGATACCTTTTGTGAAGTCTCTTAGCTACAGAGCAGTTCCCATTTTTTGTATGATTCCGTTTGAGGAGTGCTGCTGTTTTTCTCTAAGAAACTTCTACTGCTTGGTCAGTTTATTTTCTGTTATCCAGGGTTGACATTCCTATACTCTAGTTTACTTTATTGTGCATTTGAGGAGGCAAAGATAAAAACAAAGAGATACAAGTCTTGTGTGCAACTCTCTGGTAGCCTTGGTAGGCAAGGAAGTTTTGCATCTTTTATACAGACAACAGCCTCTGCCTACCTGCTCCTAAGCTCACTATATATATCCGTAATCATGGTTTCTCCAGCCCTGGTTGCTGCATTTAGTGATATGGCAAACAATGAGAGATCAGTTCCTAATACAGGTAGAGAGAGTAATTTGGTACCTCTTAGGGAGGACTTCAAGGGCACACAGATCCAGCCCATCACAAGAACTCAGTAACTGTGTGGTGTCTCTGATGCTTCCATGTGGTTTCTTTGGCTTTAGGAGCCTTGAACCTCCCAGCTTTTCCACTTCCTTTCCCCAAGTTCTACCAGAAGAGCTATCAGAGCAACTTATGGCTGTGCCTGTCTGTTTCGGTCATGCGGATGGGCACTGCATCTTGGTCATATAAAGAGTTTGCTACAGTTAGTGCCTTGTAAGGGCCCTTCTGGTGTGGCTCAGCTACTCTGCTTTGGGACAGCTGTGCCAACAGCCCTCATTCTATGCTGCTCTCTGCCTGCCTAAGCCCTTTTCTAACAGCCGGCTTATAAAATTAGGGGGCATTTACACAAACACACACACACAAGTTCCCCCATTTTAAATCCAGAGTGGGTGGTACTCAGATCCTTTGCAAGTAGTGCTTATTACTCTACCAGCAAATGGTGGATTGGGTAATGTATATTAGGGTATATACCTGTTTTAGAAGGTAATTGGTTCAGCTCTAAGGGAGGGCATTGTTGCTTCCCACCGAACACCTGGTTGGTGACGAGCAGCAGAGCTCCCCCCACCTTTATTTTTAAACTGCCAGTATGACTCTCAGACAAAAATGATTCCTGACCCCATCCTAGAATGTGGATTAAATTAATATAATCTTTGAGGGGTTTCTCTTTATTCATGTTAGCTTCTTGGCCTTCTTGGGTCTTGGTACATTCTTGTTTGTGAGAACTATCCGAATGATAGTAGACTTAGTTCTCATCAGATACCGTTACAGCATGATTGGCTGTTAACCATTATTTTACTGATGTTAATAAGCTATAGAAATTTGATCCTCTTGAAATTATTTTCTGAATTCAGCTTCTCAGCCTAATCCTGCCTTGCTGGAAGGAACTAGCAATACTTACTAAGAAAGGGCCCAGTCCAAGGTGCACATACGGTGTTCATGTGAGATACTCACACATTGCATGCATCTTGGATAAGCCCCACTAACTTCAATGAGGACAAAATGAAAACCTTTAAAATTGTAGTTCGGAGTCTCAAATTTCAAAGTATGACCCTTTTCACACAGACACTCTAACACTGATTAAATGGGTGTTTACATTTTATTATAAATGTTGCAGGGCACCCATAGAGCACACCTACAGCCCTGCAACATGTATAATAAAATGTAACACCCATTTTATCAGTATTAGCGTGTCTGTGTGAAAAAGGGCCTCTATTCACTGAATTAGGATAAACTTGCTTCACTTTCCTCTACAGGAATTTCTAGTTGCTGTTGGACTCAAAGGAGCCACTCTTCAGCACAGAGTACTCCCTTCAGGCTTAAGCTGGCATGAACAGGTTAGATTACTACAATTTATTTAATTTCCTATTTAATTTCCATTTTGCTACTGTTTGCTTTAAAAAAACAACTGACCCTTGATGAAAAGTCTTTATCTTTGGGATTCGCACCTGACATCACTAGCACTGTTGCAGACTTTTGATATTTCTATTTTAGAAATATATGCTTGATTTAGAATCCTATTTCTGTGTTCGTAGATTTTATATTTTTTGAATATTTCTGATGAGCCCGTCTTAGGATATAATCCTCCAGCTTCCATTACAACTTTTCATGTGCATCTCTGGAGTTGTGCTCTGGATTACAGGTAAGTGAAATGAAAGGAATGATTTGTATAACATTTTTATATATGTGAACTTGTTCTGTTGAACAGTGTCTGACGCATCTAGGAAATAATGTTTTGTGACTTTCTTGGTTGTTAGGCCCTTGTTTTTGCCAACCAGAGCTCTTCTTACAGTTGAAACTTTCAGCATTTCAAGCAGCGTTGCATTGGATAAATCCTCTTCTACTCTCAGGTATAAATTAAGCGTTCATAAAGTATGGGAGCTTGCTTAACCATTGTAGCCTTTAGGCATAATCCACATTCACCAGATGTTGAAGGAGGTTGTGCATATGTAAGCTGCATGCAAAAGTGCCACACTAGACTTAAATGGATGCCAAATCCTCCTCCACAACAAGAGGCAGCATTGTGCACTATAATCATGGTCAGTGGGCTGCTGCCTGTAATGTGAGAAAAGAACGCAACGCACCTCTGTACCTGGGGCATGCCTACAAATAGTGAGACAACATGTAACTTCTTACTTACCACATGGGGAGAGGGGACTATGCTGGGCTCAGAGGGGGTGACACTGTATGCTCAAGTGAGAGTGGGCAATAGAAAATGATGCCTCCTTTTGGACAAGGATTTGGTACCCCCTTAAGTTTGGCATGACAAGGATTTGGTATCCTTCTGTACAAGTCACAACTTAGATGTGTGTTCCCCCCTTGCTCAAGTGGCAATTGAAAATTCCAGCCTAAGTATTTTGATCTTTTCCCTAAAAAAAAATCTTCCCTTTTGTTTCCTTTGGTAGCCTTAGTTTTTCTTTTAAATCTAAATTTGATGTTATGTTTTCCCCTAGAATTAGTTGCTCTTGTGTTAAGTCCATTTTTCTTAAGTGGGTTCTTTGTTCCATTGGCCATCATTGTTCCAATACTCTCAATATGCTTGAAAGATAATGTAAAATGTTTTTATACAGGCTATGAATGACATCTATTTAGATCTCTAAAACAAGCCATTAAAGTCATTTGAGATCTTTGACAAGGAAATATTTAATGCTTGTACCTCTCCCAATTTTTTTTATGGTTCCTTCTTGCTACCTAAGTATGTTGGTTTTTTTTTAATGTTGTACACTCTGTTTAAATTTGTTTCTTTTAATATTGTGTTCTCACATATTAGTAGCATCAGATTCTGAAAATAAGTGAATCTAGTAAAGGGTGTTTTAAATCTGTCCTAGTGGATCAGTGTTCATTCATACAACACCTTGAGCTCAGGGGGCAGAGAGTGGGGGGGAAACACATGGAGCACAGGCCATGCTGCCTTGCCCCATGGGTCAAGTGTTGTGGGAAGAGTTACTGGTTTTCCTCCAGGCTTGGAGTGTGTTGTGTCATTAAGCACTTTTTAAGCCCACAGTCATTTAAACATCCCATAAAGGGATTATTGCTGGAAGCAATAAAAATGTAAAAAACTAATTTTTGTTTAACCTTTTTTCCCTTTGTAGGATAATCTTGGACGAGGCTGCTTTGCATTTGTCTGACAAGTGTAACACTGTTAAAGTGAACCTGCAAAGAGGTAATAGTATTTTAGATTAGTGAAAATTATGGTTAGAGCCCTAAGAACTCAAAGCAAACGGTATAAAAATATTTAAAAATTTGAACTGGTTTTTATAGAACTGGGGTAACCAATTTGGCGTGATTGTGTAATGGAGTATAGTAGGGGGAAAAGTGGCCTGTGCAATTTTAAAGTACATATGCTCAGGAATGTCACAGAACTGGAAGATGGGGATTTTTCTCTCGTTCTGTTAAAGCTAGAATGTATGTAAACCCTGGGTTTATACAGTGATTCTTGCAGAGAGAGAGACTTCAGAAACCTTTGCAAAATTGGGGCCCCATAGGAGATTCATTAAAGTGGGTTCAGTCTTTAAAGCACCTATACTCCAGGTTAACATGGCCTTTACTCCTGATTTACCCCAGAGTGTACAGATTATAATGGTAGCGTAATATTCTTCTCCCATGTTTAGAATAGTCACACAGCATCTGGGCTTTGAGGATTAGAATAGAATAGAATAGAATTTATTTATTTGTTTAGGCAAAGCCCTTAACAAATTAGCAAAATACAATAAAATTATCTTTACATACATAAAGTACATCAACAATATATAAGAGTCAAACAATATAACCTAAAATATATAAGCTCAAACAAATTGACATAACACGGTGGAGTTGACATCCTTACCTGCATATATAAAGCTCTCCAAAATATAAACGAAACTATAAGCTAAGCTATATAAGATCAAACAAACCCTGGTGATCCGTCCCTAACTCTGAGCCGCCTGAAAAGTAATAAATTAACATTTTATATAAAAATATAAAAATCTATAAACATAAAAAGAAAACCCTCCACTACTTCACCCACCCAAAGATACTCGGCCGCAACATGTCAGTTCCTTGGGAAGCACTCGTACGCAGGCACCATGGCCATTACAAGAGGCGATTTAACAGTTTAACAATTATGCATTCTCAGTAGGGCAAAAAAAAAGGGCGGCGGATACCTTGAACTGCCAACCCGAATCTTGCTACTGTCCTAGATCGTTCTGAATTAGTAGGCTTAAGTAGACTCTGCATATCTTTGGTCACAAGCACTTGTCCCATGCACGTCTTCCCTAAATATTTGGATCTTGGACCCACTAAAGCGGGGCAGTGGAAAAACACATGCTCTAAAGTATCCACTGACCCCATCTGACATAAGGGGCATAGCCGGAGAGCCCACGGGATCTTCTTGTTATGGCCTTCCGATACCGCCGAAAGAAATGTATTTGTTCTCATCTTAAGAAAAGCCGTGCGCTCACCGGTGTTTTCCCAGGTGAAAAGGTAATATAAGCCAGAAAGCTGAGGATTACACGGGGCATATGAAGGAGCCACCCTTTGGGAGGATAGCAGAGCCCCCTCTAGCTGGAGATTCTGGTCTTGGACACGTCTTTTCATCAGGATTCTTGCGGCCGCCTGTCCTAAATTAGCAAGACTCCCCGGGGAGAATCCTAACTGGCAAACTTCCCGCTCCACCATCCGTAACCAGGGGTCCCCCCAACCCACTCCTCAAGGCTAGAGTCAAAAGAGAGGTCTCCCGGAGGGGGAATAGGGCCACCTTAGCCCAGTAGAGGACCACAGCTTGAAGGACATGTGCTCTGAGTGGAGTACAGCACGCCTCTGCCCTCAAAATAGCTTGCGGGGTGCCCCTGGGGGCTCCTGTAACTAACCTTAAGAATCCATTTTGGATGGGTTCTAAAGAAGATAAAAAGGAAAGGCCCCAAATTGGGAATGCATGTAATAGCTGGGCTATAACTTTCACTCTGAAAAGGCGTAATGCTGGCAGAACCAGTCTCCCCCCTTTGCCCAAAGTTTTTTTCACAATTGCTATTGTGGTTTTCTTGGCCTGCACCTGCACAGCTGCTAAATGAGCTCTCCAGCCCCCATTGGAGGCAAAAATCACCCCCAGGTATTTATAACTCTGGACCTGCTCAATGTTATTTGGCCCAATGGCCCAACGATGAAGTTTCTGAGTTCCTCTAGACCCAACTATCAGAACCTTGGTCTTGGAAAAATTGATACTTAATAATTTGGCCTGACAGTAATCCCCAAACGCTTGCATAGCCCGCCGCAGACCAATGATGGTCTGGGAAATCAATACCGTATCGTCGGCATATAGTAGTAAGGGAATTTTACGGGCTCCTATTTTGGGGGCATGCATATCAACCTGATTCAAGGCGTGCACTGAGGAATTCAAATAGAGGTTGAAGAGCGCCGGGCCCAAAAGGCATCCCTGACGAACTCCAACTTGTACCCGTACTGGTTGGGATAAAGCCCCTTCCCTGTTGTAGTGGACCCGAAGCAAATTCCGCTCATGGGTTTTTATCAACAGGAACAAAAGTCTAGGCTCGACAAGAAAAGCACTAAGTTTCCTCCACAACCGTTCTCTGCAAACCGAGTCAAATGCTTTTTCAAGATCTATAAAGCATAGATGTAATTTCCTTCGGTGAGTGGTATATTTAGTTATTAAAGCAGAGAGCACAAAAATATGGTCCGATGTCTCCATCCCTGCTCGGAAGCCTGCTTCAATAATATGTTCAATAATAGGTTCAATAATATGGTTCTTATCCATCCATTCTTGCAGCCTATTCAAGAGGAGCTTAGAGTATAGCTTGGCTGCAATGTTGAGCAGGCTTATGGGTCAGTAATTCCCTGGCTGGTTTGGATTCCCCTTTTTATAAATGGGTACAATACTAGATGACCAGGAAGGAGGAAGAAAACCGGTATTATTGATGTATGTAAAAAGTAGGGCCAGCACCTTGGGCCACTAAGTCGGATCGCTCTTCATAACCTCAGGGGTAAGAAAGTCTGGACCGGGTGCTTCCCCTGCTTTGAGGCCTGCTATAAGCTCTAGTACCTCCTCAGGGTTACCGGAGGCCATCCTTGAAACCTATTTATGGGAGTAGTATCTAAATCAACTACTTCTGCCTTCTCATTAGAAAATAATACCGCATAAAAACTTTGCCAGACCTGTGGGTGCAGACTAGCTCCACCGATACAGGTACCCCCCAAGTGAGTCGAGCGAATAATGGCCCAGAATTTGTGGGAATCCCTGGATTTGGCCGCTATAGCAAGAAGCGCCCATTGTCCTTTATGGTAATTGCTCGATTTAGCTGCCAACAACACTCGATACTCTCGGCAGAGGGTGATTATTTGGGCTCTTGTGTCATAGCAAGGATTAAACTTAAGTTTTCTGGCCAGACAGCGAAGAGCCACTCGCGCCCTGCGGCACTCGCTGTCAAACCATCTGGGGGAGGGCCTTGCAGACTGGGCCACCCCCCTCGGACCACAGTGCCTATCTGTATTTAGCGGGGTCAGTCCTGTTAAAAGAGTCTCATACCAGGCTATGGTGTCGGGGCCCTGCTCCCCTATCTTATTTGCAGGGGTAGTCCCCAGAGGGGAAGACAGAAATGCCGCCAAAGCACCGGCCCAATCATCCGTCCATTTTGCCCGCACCAAAGGGGGGGATACATCTGCTCGAGGGAGAGCTGGCTCAAGTTTGGGCGGGCCGGATTCTGCCAAAAGGATATCAATAGTCAGAGTTATTGGGAGATGATTAGCTACAAAGGAGGACATCACCTCCATACTAAGGACCATAAAGAACAAACTAGGAGTAATCAAAAAAAGATCCAGGACACTGGAGCCTTGTAGGGAATGGAAGGTAAAATTACCAACCAAATCTCCCCTAACCCTCCCATTTATAATGATTAGGTCCAGATCCGTCATCAACTCTTCTATAAGGGTCTTTCTTGGGCCGACCACGCAGTCCATAGCATGGTGGCTGGGGATATATAAGGGGTCCGCAGAGTCCTCCAACCCTGGCGTGATATACAATAAGGCTGGGTTCCCCATCCTTGAATTGAAATCTCTGCCACAAATCAAAAGGGCGGCAGGGAATCTATCTATAGCAGAGTGAACTAAGTCCGTAATGCGAACCCAGATATCTGGATTATAGTAAGGTGAGTAAGTAGGAGGGATATATATATTAGCGATTAGTAGTTCAAACCCTTCAACAAACTTACAATAAAAAAGTAAAAAATAAGCTTTAATAAAACTCAAACGTTCCACCAAAACTGTCAAAGTAGAGGAAATGAGCAGCGCGAGTCCACCACTAGGCCTACCATGGGAGCTGGATACAGCTGCATCTAACCAGTAAATTTCAAACCCTCTCCAAGAACTGGCAAAGGGTGGCTCCGTCAGCCAGGTTTCTTGGAGGAGCACTATATCCTTGCCTTCCATAAACTGGTAAAACTCGGGATCAGTTTGATGGACTCTCCAACCCGATATGTTCCAAGATGACAGAACACAGGGCGAGTGAGTCCTCCCCTCTAGTCACTGATTGTCAGCAGCAGTTGGTTTATGTCTCTGCCTCAAAACTCTACCCGCGCGGGGGGGAGAAGTTACTCTAGTCGCTTCTTTAAGGGCAGGGGACAGACCTATAGGAGCACCCTGGGGTAGTAATCCAGCTAACTTGGTCGGGCTTGAGGAGGACAGCCCCACCCGTGTTACTTCTGGTACTAGTTTACTTAGTCTACCCTGCAAACTCACAACCGACTGGTGTTCAGACTGGGGGGACTCCTGAGAACAGTAAGATGCCTGTGGGGAAAGCCCCAAGGTCATGGAAGTAACCACTGGAGTAAGTGGACACTCATCTCCTGGCATTACCCCTGCTTCCATACTCGGCCCCTGGGGAGGGAGCCATGTAGAAGAGTGAATAGCAGATAATCTGCTAACCACTGACACTGAGGCAAACTGCGGTGAAGGTAGCTGTTTAGAACGGCCGTCCACTTGGGCCACTTGAAGTGGTCCAGTTTTTAGCTCCCCAAGTTGGACATACAAAGCCTCTAAACGATGTAAGAACTGTGCCTGTGAGGGCAATAGAGAGGCATGGGCGGGCACAGGGTCACCCACCCTGGGGGGTGGGGAAGGCATACCCCCGCCTCTTCTGAGAGAACACTCCATCGGACCAGGCAAAGTACGAGAGCTCTGAATGGCCGCCACACTGGCTATATTAGTAGCAGGACGGTCTGAGATTTTTTGCCGCCTGGGCTTAGGGGGTCTGACACCCACCAAGGGGGCCATATCCCTAGCCTCCTCCTGTGGTGGGGGTAGAACTGGAAACAAATTCGTAACCGGCTCGCCCCCTACCTCTTGGGCCTGCGCCATCGGCTCCCGGGCGCCCCCTCTAACCTGGCACGGGGTGGGGGGTGGGGGCTGATACACACAGCTTATAGTGATCACCCAAGCCTCGAAACTAGCCTTGTGTGCTAGAATAAGAGAGGGGAGCTTAGGGGAGATGAAATTGACCAGGATGACCTGTCTGTTGGCTGTATTCAACATATGATCTACAGCAATAATGTCTCTCCTGGTAATCACCTCCTTCCTAAAAAAAGGCCTAAGATGCTCGGCTACATCTCGCGGAGAACCCCAAAAAGGGGGTGGAGAGGGGAAATAGCAGAGGCGCCTGTGGAGAGGGGCAGTAGTAAAGATAAGGGAAGATGTCAGCAGCCAATAAGGCTCCACCTTCTCAGAAAAAATCTTAGCAGGGGGAACTTGAGCTAGGCTGAACTGGAGCCAAGTCAGAGGCAAACACTGGTAAAGCTACTTTTGGGAAGCCCCTTACCGAGGTTGAAGCCAAATGGGGTCCCTGAGGCTTTCAACAACTCCACACTGATCATTTGCTTGTAATAGCCCCATTATTGTGTCCATCCTGTCCTGCAATGCTGACATTTTAAAGAACATAAACTGCAGAGTTTCTGCCGTAAGCAGGACATGGTTAGTCAAAAAAAATGGCCAGTCTTTCCCCCTCCTTAGGTACAGCCCCGTTTTGATCAAATTCGGGGGGGGGTGAACTGCTTCAGAGGGCTCCTTAGGTGTCAGCTTCCCTCTCGAGTGTTCCCCCAGGGGGACAGGGCTCAGGTCTGAGGGCATCTGTAAGGGCTGATAATAATTGCTAGTTATTATGGGCGGGGCTGATGTTAAAGTTGTAGTTGGAATTGTAGCTCTTGCTCCCAGCTGCGCAGCAGTCAAAAAGCTTTCCAGCCTTTGTTGTTTAAAGGTCCTTGGCATCTGGGACATACCTGCCAAAGTCACAACCCACTGCGCAAACTGCCAAAGAAAGACGTCGTGGAGAGGGAAGTCAGATCTGTCAGCTCGCCCAGCTGCTTGCCTAAGGCCGTGCGCAAAAGGGCGCGCCCTTGTGCGCGCAGCCTGTCGGCGTGCGCCTTCGACGCTACCGTCAGGCGTGGATCGGAG
The DNA here is from genome assembly GCA_003113815.1 of Sphenodon punctatus. Lineage (NCBI taxonomy): Eukaryota > Metazoa > Chordata > Lepidosauria > Sphenodontia > Sphenodontidae > Sphenodon > Sphenodon punctatus. The sequence goes on along the minus strand of QEPC01014148.1, from coordinate 353,762 downwards.
CTTTGTAGTCCTGCCGGGCGGGGATGTTCGCTGCTCCATCCACTGTCCAGGTGGTCTCAATCAGTGGGCACAGTCAATCACTCACTCCTCTCTGCTCCACTGTACACTGGTTCGTAGCCCAGCGTCTATACGGGCTTCAATACTGGCTTCTAGGAAGCTCTTAAAGTGCGCTGCACACTCCCCAGAACCGGCCTTTCGGTCTCTCGCCCCCAGGCCCCCGCGTTACTCACCCTTCCAGGATTATATACCTGCAGAATTTTCATAAATTCAGGGATTTTAGTGGTATTCCATGTGTAGTTGCAAAAGAGTTGTTTCCAGCCCAAGAAGCAAAAGTACTGACTGGACATTCCCTATTAGGGAAGGCTACCCCAGGAGAAATTACTTCAGGGTGTAGTGGCGTGATGTAGTTTTCTACCGGGGTGAGTAAACCCTGTAATGCCTTTCTTCCTTCAATTCTAGTCTTTAGCAGGAGTGTACTGGCTTTCTGTGCGTTCACATGTAAAAAATAAGACGACCAATTAGTAAGCCTTCTAAAGAGAAGTAGTCCAATATGCTAATGCTGTACTGTAGTCCTCTAATCCTGTGTATCTACAAGGATGAAATGGGTACCTGATTTTGTACCCATGAGTAATAACTCAAATTTTTGGGGACCATTTCAGGCATCTGAACGAGGCACCTGAATACTGTATCGGGAAACCAGAATATCAGTTTCTCTCTCCAGTGGAAGCAGGCCGTCCTTGTCAGGTGTAGTTCCTCCACTCCAGTTAGAGGCAGGATAAAAGTTTTGAGTGACAGATGAAGCCTAGAGGAGGACCTAACCCTGGCTTGGTTCCCAGATTTGTTCCTGCCTCCAGGACCGAGAGAATCAAGATAGGGATCCTCCACTTTTTTAGTGGAGAAGTAGGTTTGTTGTTTCTGTCCCTCAGTGTAGATTAGGGATGAGGAGGGCTTCCTGCCCTTTATGCCCCCCACCGGGGTGTGTGTGATTATTGTTGGCCCGAGGAGCAGGCTCCTTCACCTCAGAACTCCCCCCCTTTTTAGGGGTTTGAGGCTTGAGGCAGGACTGAACAGGAGCCAGGTGCACTCTCTATCCCTGAGATCACTTCATGGGAGAGAGCATGGGGGGTTCTCCCCCACAAAGGATCCAGACCACCCCCAGCTAAAAAGGGGTGGTGGGACGAAGAGACTACTTTGTCGGCCTGTCAGGGCCAGGATCCTGCATGCGGTTCCTCAGTGGACCATGCTGGGCTCCCAGCATCGCAGTTGCTTCCCGCCTCTGTGGGACGTGTCCGCCATCTTGGGTCATCCCTGGGACACCATTCTGTGAGTACCCGCCAGGGGACGCCCAGAATCATGGCACCAAGGGTCCAGGCGTAGGGACAGGTTCTGTTCCTGTTTGGCAGGATCCAGCTTGTCTTCCGAGATGAGCAGGGGGGAGAGGAAGAAGGTCGGGGAGTTCCCGACCCCAGCTGCTTGTACTCCTCAGCAAGGAGCTCCAGTCATTGGGACCGCAGTTTCCTGCACCATTGGTGCGATGCTGATCACCAGCAGCTCTTCTTCCTTGAGGTCTGGCCACCTGAAGTGGAAGGCACACAAGAGAAACCCGCAGGGGGAGAAGTAGGAAGAGGTACACCAGCTTCTCCTTCCCCCAGGGGAGCCACTCTCACTCGGACAGAAGCAGGACCAGACAAGACCCACACCCCTTCTCCCCGCGGCCCCTCACTTGGAGGCCAGTCCCTAAGGCTGCCTCCCCAATGATTTAATCCCCACAATGGGGGATGGAGAGGGGGGATTCCCCCTGCTGTGCTCCAATGGCTTGCGCACCAACGGGTCACTAAGGGGGCAGAGGTACATCCTCCCCCTAGCTCCAACATTTCTGTGGTGGTGGTAGGCGATGGAGAGGATGACAGGCAGCCTTCCACTTGGTCCCGCAGATCAGTGTCCATGGAGCATGGCAAGGGCAAGACAGGAGAGAAACAAGAGGAGCTGAAAAAAGGGAAGCTCTCGGATAGAGAGGACCAGGACCCCATATCCAAAGCAAGAATACCTCGTTGGCCCCTCATGGCCAGGATCCTGCCTGCCGCTCCTCAGTGGAGCGTGCTGAGCCCCCAGTGTCGCAGTTGCTTCCTGCCTCTTTGGGATGTGTCCACCATATTGGGTCATCCCCGGGATGCCACTGTGATTTTTTGGAACTGAAGTTTAACTTTATTTTTGTTGTAGTAAAATAACTGAATGCACAAGTTTCCTTTTTTTCTCAATGGCTGCCTACAACCATTATTTGTAGTTTTAACTAGTGTGATACTTCGTATGTCTTTGTTTGGCATGTCTTTCCAAAGGCCTTTGTTTAGAGACTGAGCTATGCCAGTCTGAGTTGAAAATTAATAGTCTGGTTAGATTATTTTTAAACTATGTCTAACCACCATTTTTAATAGTATTTGTGTTTAGTGCATTGGTGACTTCATTTGCTTTTCATCATAGACTTGCAGTAAAGGCATTGCTTCCATTTTTGACTATATCACAGACTTCTTTGTGACTTAATGCAAGCCACTTTACTTCTATATCCCATTCCATCCCTTTAAAACAGGACCATTTAATACAGATGTTGAATATTAATTCAACATCTGCATTGAAAATCCAACATTCGGTAGAGGATGTTGGGGAGATACCCATGCCAGAACTGTTTTTTGTAGGTGATGAATTGGAAGAACTATCACAGACCAGTGTGACTCTGGAAGTGGTTCTAGAGCAAATTGACTAAATAGTAACAACTCACCAGGAACAGATGGTATACACCCCAGAGTTCTGAAGGAACTCAAATATGAAGTTGCAGACCTACTATTGGTAATTTGTAACCTAGCGCTAAAATCTGCCACTGTACTTGAGGACTGGAGAGTTGCAAATGTAACACCAATATTTAAAAGGGGCTCCAGAGGTGATTCTTGAAACCACAAACAGGTGAGCCTGACATCTGGGCCAGGCAAAATGGTGGAAACTATAATCAAAAACAGAATTGCAGGGCATATTGATAAACATGGCTTAATGGGGAAGAATCAACATGGATTTAGGAAAGGGAAGTTGTGCCTCACTAATCTATGGGAAATTTTTGAGGGTGTGAATAAGCATATGGATAAGGGGGAGCCAGTCGATATAGTGTATCTGGATTTTCAGAAAGTGTTTGATAAGAGACTCTTAAGGAAATTAAAAAGTCATGGGTAACTTTGTCTTATTAACCATCCCCTGTTCATATATAAACTGTCTCCGCTTGAGCTCAGTTAAAACTCAAGTTTGAGACGGCAAACTTCCCTACCTTCAGTGGTTGAGATCCTTTTACTTTAAGTTGCCTGTCTTATAGAGTTAAGTAATGTGTCGACATAGGTCAGATTTGTTCACAGTTATGCAAATTTAGGACTACAAATGCCAGGGAAGCTAATGCTGTTCTATTAACCTATTATAGCAGGATAAGTTAGAGCACTCCAACTGTTCCTGCTACAGGAGTCTGGTTGCCCTAATGAACTTAATTCCCTGAGCGCAGGTGGGACAGTAAAGATTGGTTATCATAGGACCAGATAAATCAGTTGACCTGGAAGCACTGGTATATAAAGCTGTGCTGAGAGCCCAGCCAAGAGAGACTACCAGGGTGGCTTGGAGTTTTCCCTACAGTAGATAGTTGCATCCAGGTCAGAGAAGAGCCTGCAAATACACCCAAAGGACTTGGACTTGAAGAACTGCGTTTAAGTTGTAGAGTGACAATAAGAGACTGTGTTACCTTCGCTTGTTTTTGAGTTTATAAGAGCGATTCCACTGTCAGGCTGATGGCCTGGGTGGGTCCCCGTAAGACAACAAGGAAAATTAGAAGACTGCGAAAAATAATCTGATGGTGAACTGCAAGTGTTTCGTGTCTGAATTCTGGGGGAAACTGAGGCAGACCTGGGCTGTGGTGCAAGTTTGGAATGAATGTCTTATACCCATAAGCCTGGCACATAGACCTCCCAGTGTGTGGATGAGGGAAGTACTGCTCATGCCAGAAGCTCACTGTAGTGCCTGCATCCCATTGACTATCTCACAGTGTTCCCCAGCAGGCTGTAATTTCTCCCGGGGGATCCTCCTGGCCGTCCAGTCAGGATAGTAGGGTAGATCCTGCGGGGAACCACTAGGAGGCAGGCAAACAAATTTTCTAGACCCCTCCTCCCAGGGATCTATCCTCTAATCTCCAGTCTTGTGTCTGCTTGGGACAGATTAGGACGCAGGCTGACTGTCTCCTACTGACAGTCTATTTATTGAAAAAAGAAAAGAAAAAGATCTGCAAAGAACTCCTGGTGCCAGGGGAGGAGGAATTCCTCTCCCTGTTCACCTCCCTTCAGAGAAGGAAACTTGGAGCGCAGCCGGGAATCCCCTTCCCTGAGGCGCGGGGGTCCCCAAAGAGCGGAAGAGTCAGCCCGAAAAGGGGGCTTTCTTTGGGGCCATCCCCTCACCCCGCTGAAGCAGGGAGGATCGGGAGCTGCAGACTCGCCGCGGAGGAGACAGGCGGCAAGTAACCGTGCTCGGGGCTCTCCCCGTCGGCCCTCCCTCTCCTGCCCCCCTCCTCTCTCAGGCGGAGGCCCATTCCTGCCTCTGGAAAGCTCCGGTCGCGGCGTCCCGGCTCGGATAGCTCTGGTGCGGCGAGACTCGCTCCCCGCTCAATTGAAGACACCCCCCTCCCTACAGCCTCCTAGGCCCCGGCACAGCGGCGCGAGGCAGGGAGCCTCCGGGGAAACCCAGGGCGCCCAGGACATCAGGCCCGCGGCTCCGCAAGGCCCGGGCTCAGAAGTCGCCCCTCTCCCGCCTTCTATCCCACGCGGCTGAAGGGCGCGAAAAGGAGGCAAAATGGCCCCCAAGCGCAGGGCCTCTACGGGGCAAGAGGGGACAGAGGAGAGCCAATCCACCGCAGAGAGCCCAGCTTTCCCCCACCCCTCCGGAGCAAGACCTCCACATGGAGGTACTGAAAGAGATCCTCTCCGAGCTGAAGAGGAAAAGGTCCCCCCCACCCCCCACCAGAGAAAGAAAGGAGCGGACTTTCAAGGGGCACTCGAAGGGGGCGGGGAAGGGCAAGCACCCCAGAACAAAAAAGCCGCGTAGACCCAGCAAGGCACTAGAATCCCCAGTCTCCTCGGACTCAGAGGCCCCGGAAGAGGTCCTGTCGGTCCAGTCCTCGGATGAGGACGAGATAGGGGCAAAGAGAAGGAAGAGAGAGAGCAAACCCCTTCTCAGAGATAGCAGCGAAGAGGAGGGGGAGATGTCTGACCAAGATTCAGACAGTGAGGAGAAGTCAGAGGGGGAGGAGCAGGAACTGGAGGCCTCATCAGACCCTGACAGGCACTTCCCTACCAAATATAAGGACCAGATTTACTCCATGGTCACCAAAGTCCTCCATCTAAAAGAAAAGAAAGAGAAAGAGTCCTCTTCTGAATCCTCAGAGAATGAGGAAGGCAGAGAATACATTCCCCGAGCCAGAGATAGAGACAGGGGGATGGTCCTAGACAAGGCCTATGAGCGCATCATTAAGAGGGAATGACAGCGGCCCAATAAGGGATCCAGACTGGCCAAGGCACAGGGGGCTCTTTACTCACTATCTGAGAACAAGAATGCCCTGCTCTCCATCGCTAAGGTTGACGCGGCGGCCGCCTCGCTAGCCAGAAACTCAATCTTTCCCACAGAAGGGAAATGCTATCCCCGAAACCCAACAGACAAGGGGATCGAGTGCAACTTGAGAAGGAACTTTGAAGAGGTCGCAACAGTGATAAAAATGGCCACGCTAACCTCTTATTTTTCAAGGGCCCTGATGACGTGGATCAAGCGTGCAGGGGATCCAGGGGTGTCAGCAAAGATGACCAGAGTTCTATCTACCAGGATACAACTCGCATACACCTTCGTGGCCAACTCCTCTACAGATATGCTATGCTGGACGTAGAGCAGCAGCATCCAATGTAGCAGCCCGACGAAGCCTGTGACTAAGATCCTGGAAGGGGGACAATACATCCAAGAACGCGCTGGTTGGGGGGCCCTTCCAGGGACACATACTGTTCGGGGTATGCCTCAACAAAGTCCTAGCGGACGCCATGGACAAAACCAAAAAGCAGACGCTACAGAGCCTGGGAGCCGAAAGACGTTCCTTTCGACCTACAATGCTAACCCATCGGGAACGGGGGGATCGAGATGGCCATTTTTTCCCCACAGGGGAAATCAGCAGAAATACAGGACCCGGTGGCAGAGACAGAAGGGGCACAACAACAGGAGCAAGCAACGCCAGAACACAGGCCGACCCAAGCTGGATGCCTGAGTGGATTGCGGATGGGGAAGAGGACCAACAAAAAGTGGGGGGCAGGCTCCAACGATTTGCAAGCGAGTGGGTGCGAATCAAGCAACCACGGACGTGTGGATCCTACAAACCATACGATGGGGGTACACAATAGAATTCTCCCGTTCCCCCAGTCAGTTCTTCTGCGCCTCTTCCGTCTCCAGCAACCGGGCCAAAAGAACGGCCATGCAAGAAGAAATTGCCAGACTGCAGAACATCGGGGCGATAGAAACCGTACCATCTCACGAAAGCGACCAGGGTCTGTACCCCATTATTTTCCTGGTGCCCAAGAAATCCGATGAATGGAGGGCAGTCCTAGACCTCAAGATCCTGAACCAATCCATAAAAGTGCAAAAGTTCAAAATGGAGACACTGCAGTCCATTTGCATCGCAATCGCAAGGGGATAGTGGCTCACCTCCCTCGACCTGAAAGAAGCCTATCTCCACGTCCCAGTCCTACCAGCTCACCGCTGGTGGCTCCGGTTCAGCTATGCAGGCCAACATTGGCAATATACAGCGCTCCCGTTCGGCCTAGCAACATCGCCGAGAACCTTCACCAAGGTCCTGGTAGCGCTGATAGCGAACCTTCGGACGGAGGGGATCAAGCTACACCCCTATCTGGACGACACTTTGATAAGGTCCCCAACATTCGAACAAGTGCAGAGAGACGTACGCAAGACCATCAAATATTTACAAGAGCACGGGTTCATGGTCAACTTCAGGAAAAGCCACCTCGAGCCTTCACAAACCCTGGAGCATCTGGGAGTGGTGTTGGACACCAGGAGTTGCAGGCTCTTCCTATCTCAACAGAGGCAACAGAAGCTCCTCCAGCTGATACATCGGGTCTCGGAAGCTCGCAAGATCAAGCTAAAGACCCTGGTGAGCTTGTTGGGAGCCATGACCTCATGCTTGGGGATTACTCAATGGGCCAGGTTCCATGCCAGACCCCTCCAGCGCTTCCTACGCCTGTGGCAGGACAACATAACGCGCGGAAAGAACCCATGGATCCGGATAACAGCCGACCTAAAAAAGTCCTTCAGGTGGTGGTTAACGTCGTCCCGATTCGTGTCCGGGATGCCCCTCGCAGACCTGGAAATAATGACTCTGACAACGGATGCGAGTCTACATGTTTGGGGAGCACACACATAGGGTCTATCAACGCAAGGGAAATGGAGTCTGTGGGAGAAACGACATGACACAAACTGGCTGGAGCTGAGAGTGATATATCTGGCGCTGTGGAGCCTCGCTGCTGTTCTACGAGGAAAGGACATCCTCGTGTACATGGAGAACATGGTCACAAAGGCCTATCTGAACCATCAAGGCGGGTCGAGATCGGAAGCGCTACACATGATGGCCTCCACCCTCATTAGGTGGTCAGAGAGAAACTTACAATCGATCAGAGCACTACACATCAGAGGACAAGCGAATGTCCACGCCGACTGGCTCAGCAGGGTGGACCTGAACCAAGGAGAATGGTCACTACATGGTCACTACATCCGAGAGCATTCCAAGCGATAACCGACTAGTTCGGTCCTCTTGCAGTAGACCTGTTCGCATCACCGGCCAACACGAAGGCGAACATCTTCGTATCTTGACACCCGGACGACAGGGCGATAGCTTTCGATGTGCTCAACATCAAATGGCCTCAGGGACTTCTATATGCCTTTCTACCAATACCCCTCATACAGAGGACCATGACAAAGACCGAGGGGGCAGAAGTCGTTCTGGTGGCCCCGTTTTGGCCACGGAGGCCTTGGTTCGCAGACCTGATGAACCTCAGTGCAGAACCTCTCCTCAGACTACCAGTCCTCCCAGACCTGTTAACTCAGGGGCCAATACATCACGACAACCCGGCAGCACTCCAATTGACGGCCTGGAAATTGAAAGGAGAGCCCTAAGAAAGCTAGGGTATTCTGACAAGGCGTTGGACACTATGCTACGATCTCGAAGATCAGCAACCAAACGCATCTATCAGAGTACCTGGGGCATGTTTGCTAAGTGGTGTCAGAGTAGGGCGATCAGACCTAGCAGGGCTCAAATCAATAACATCTTAGACTTCCTGCAGCAGGGCTTAGAGAAGGGGTTAAAGCCCAACACTGCAGAGGCAGGTAGCAGCCATTAATAGTGTACTGGGCACGGTAAGAGGTCTCAGGATATCTGGCCACCCCCATATAAAACGCTTCCTAAGGGCCGGGAGAATCATTTCCCCTCCGGTGGTTCACCGCTTCCCTTCTTGGAGCTTGAATCTTCTCCTGGGTGCCCTCACCAAGGCCCCTTTTGAACCTCTACAGGAGGTATCTTTATACTTCTTGTCCATCAAGGTGGCTTTCCTCATCGGGGTTACTTCGGCCAGAAGGGTTTCAGAATTGGGGGCACTGTCCATCGACCCGGCACTATGCTCCTTCATGGAGTCTTCGGTAGTCCTCAGATTGGACCTGGCCTTTTGCCCTAAGGTGAATTCCCTTTTCCACAGGGAACAGGAAATTGATTTCCCTTTGTTCTGCCCCAATCCAGGTCACCTGTTAGAAAGTACATGACACACTCTAGACGTTAGGAGGGCTTTGAAGATTCGCATTCTCAGGACTAAAGCATTTAGGAAATCTTCGGCCCTTTTTGTTTCATACAACCCCCAGAGAAGGGGTCTGAAAGCATCCAAGGCCTTAATCGCCAAATGGATGACTCTGTGCATTTTGGAGGCCTACAGGGCTACAGGCAGTATGGGATTTTCGCTCACTCTCTCAGGGGCGCCGCTACCTCTCAGGCGTTCAGAAACGTGGTCCTCCGTGCATTCATTTACAAGGCACTACAGGATTCCGTTGCAGGATTCGATGGAGGCCGCCTTTGGGAGAAGAGTCCTTCAGGTGGTCCTCTAAATAGAGGATACGATGTAGAATTGCCTAGTTTCTGTCTGTCGCTCTGTCCACTCTGTTTTCCCTCCCTTAAGTGGAGCTGGGGTACTGCTTAGAACATCCGTACTATCCTGACTGGATGGCCAGGAGGATCCCCCGGGAGAAAGGAAAATTGGTTCACTTACCTGTGAATGTTCCTTCTGCGGGGGATCCTCCTGGCCGGCCAGTCCCCACCCGGAGTGTAAGAGACTCTGGGGTGTCAGAACAGGGTGTGGCTACCTTGTCTTCCTCTTTTAGCCCTCTGTCTTCCTTTTAGACGAGGTGAACTTGAATGAAAGGATAGAACTTATTAGGAAAGTTGGCATCCAGTTCGCTGGGTCAGAATGTTCAGAAGTTGGTTAGTATAGGATAAGTTAGGTCTAGCAGGCTTATAGAGCTTGGAAAGACTGGAGTTTAGAGGATAGATCCCTGGGAGAAGGGGTCTAGAAAATTAGTTTGTCTGCCTCCTAGTGGTTCCTGGTGGGATCTACCCTACTATCCTGACTGGCCGGCCAGGAGGATCCCCCGCAGAAGGAAAATTCACAGGTAAGTGAACCAATTTTCCTTTCTATGCTGCTCAAGGCAATTTCTGCATTTGGCCAAGTGCCATACTTGTGAAAATTGCTGTGATTGGGCCAGTGCAGATTTCACAGGGCTCTAGGCAAAAACAGGCTCTAGATAACCTGTTCCTCAGCCCCAGAACACATGCAGTACTAACTTGCACAGTGGCTCTTCTTGGCCTCCAGACATCGCAGATTTGTGGGAGCAGAAAGATGACTTAAAGCCAGCAGAGCACTCCTCTGTGTTAAGACAATATAATGTTGACAATGAAACAAAATAAAAATCACTATTTGATACCAGATTAACCAACCACTAGTCAATTTGAAAGGTTTCATTTGATTATTTATCATTTGAGCAATAGTTAAAGTATACATTTTTACTTACAGATTATGTTCGCGTTATGGACATGGGACTCTTGGAATTGACCATAACAGCAATAAAACCTGGTTCAGATGGAGAGAGAGTAAGAACATAAACATTTAAATAAGAACTTGTATTTGCATTTGTTTTGAAATAGTAAATTTGGATTTAAACAAAGTACGGTCTACAATAAAGGTTCTGGCAGTCAAATCTGAATTTCCAAAGTAATTTTAAATGTAGCTTCTATTTCTAAAATTCATATTATGGGTGGTGACAAGGCAAGGCAATTCCGTATTAGATTTACATCATTGATGGAAACTCAGATTGTGGCTGGACATGCTTCAATTCTTATCTTTTCTTGCTTTCTAGACCAACCCACGCTTTGAGCTACACTGTTCCAGTGATGTGATCCATATTCGAACATGCTCTGATTCTTGTGCTGCACTAATGAATCTCATACAGTATATTGCCAGTTATGGTGACTTGCATCCACCTGCCAAAACTGAGATTAAGTCTGGAGTTGTCAAACAGAAAGCTAAGGTATGAAGCAGAAAAACAACAACACTAAATTCTCCAACACGCCCATCACCACATTCTCTAATCCAACAATGCAACTCTGTTTCCATCAGGGACTCGTGTTCACTGTGTTTTCCCCATTGCTGCCCAGGATATTAACCTATGCACAGGCTTAGATTCCCAGTTGATGTAGTGTCTTTAAATAAGTGTTTTTCTCTTGGAGTTGGAAATCTTGATATTCTTCAACTTCATGTTTAAAAAAAAAAAGATGTTAGGCCATAAATGAACTGGCCATTTCAAACATTGTGATGCCATGCCCAAATGCTTTAGTAATAGCTTGTCTACACTCATGGTGTTTCAAACATCCAAAACAATATCTAGAGCTATTCTTTGAGGGTAATTTAAAGTATCATTTCAGCTCACTTATACTTAAAAGTAGTTGTCTACCACACTGGGTGAAGCCACACAAGATGTTAACCCACCTTTGGCAGCGTTATCCCACTTTGGACAATGTTAATGTGTGATGCAGCGGATGGTATAGCCGGCAGCTGCCAGATGTTCTCCCAGCCATGCCCCAGGATGGGCAGCCGGATGACATGCGATGTGTCAGCTGGAGAAGGCCAGTGACGCATCGCATGTTAGCGTTGCCCAAAGTGGGGTAAGGCTGCCCTAAATGGGATAACGGGCCACCTTCTGTATGGCCAGTCCTGTGGAACCATGCCCAGCAGCGGGGTCTACTGTCACCATAGAGCAGCAGGCACAGTCTGCTATTCTGTGCGTCCATGTTACGACTGGGGGTGGGATGGCGGGTGGGGCAGAGCCATATACCTGCATGTATGAACAGCTCTTTGGCCCAACCCAGGGCGTGGCAGGTCTTGTGATAGCTTGCCTGCCTGGTTGCCCTTCAGGGGGACAGATCATTTGGACTGCTTTCCTCACCAGCCCAAAGTGTGGTAGCTGCGTTCGTCCTCCCCAGGGCGGGCAGGGGATTGGGCCTGCCCTGTCTCATGTGGCTTTACCCACTATTTCTATGCTGGAATACCAGCCAATGCTAGCAAAAGCCATATTCCAAAATGTTAAGCAGAGTGCTGCAGTTTCTTTAAATGTGACTTTAATTCTTCTGCTATAGGCAGATGTCTCTAGTCGTCCACCTTCCCAAGGGCCGGTTCTTGCTGAAGCAGAACAACAGATTTTACGGGATTTGATGAGTGATGCTATGGAAGAGATTGAGACCCATCAGCTTACTTCTCCTGCTAAACCACAGTCTAATGGTAGGAGAAGCCTGGGAGAATTCAGCTTAAGCCAAGATACAACTTAAAATGCAGTAGTCCATTTCCTAACTTTATAAATATTTATTTTCAGGATGATACTGCAAAAGTGTACACTTCAGTTGCAAAAAAACAGTTCAGATTGAGAAATCAAGCAATAAAAAGATCAGGAAATCCCCCAAATTTAGAGGTATCCCTAAAGTATTAGGTCAGCAGTATTTGTACGTTATACAAGTAGTGTGGCAGCATACCTCTTCTAAATGGAAAACGGAGAATAAATCTGCTTGTTTGTCAAGTGTATTAGCTAGTTAGCTTAATTGGAGTTCACACAAAATATAACAATACGCAACTTGCTTTATCAGTCCAGGGTGCTAGTTGTACAAAAATGATAACTAAGGGTAAAGTCAAACAAAAGTAACTGAGCAGGAATGGTAAGAAATTCTTGGTCATACAATATGAAGATTCTGTCTATGGTTATTCCGCAGTTAATTCTTAGGACTATTTCAGCCTTTACTTGTACATTCTTAGTAGCTTGCCATACAGGTGTGTGGGGATCTGATAAAGATATTCCATTTTAATGTTTTTTATTTCTTCTCTCAGGAGTTTTGGATGAAAAATCTCAAACCCAGGAGCCATCTTGCTCAGATCTCTTCCTGTTTCCAGATGAAAGTGGGAACATTTCACAAGAGCCAAGTCCCACTTATGCCTCATTCACTCACCGCATGATTAATGAAGCCATGAGAGATGCACCCTCTGAAAATGATGATTTTTGCATTCTTTTTGCACCCAAAGCTGTTGTTTCTGTAAGAAGTTCCTAATATTATTAAGAAATTAAAATCAAGGTGTAAACTGGATTGAGGAAAGTACATTTTGAAATGAGATTTCTTTTTTGTGCTGACCATCTGTTGACATTAGAGGAAGGTGGTCAGTGCACGAATGGAGAGTAGATCTTGTCCTAATGGCCAGTCTTTGAAATATTGTTGTTCTCCTGAGCTCCTGGACATCAATTCAGACTCTGGGGTAGTTCCCTGCCTCAACCACTAGGTGGCAGAAGACCAACACAAAATTCTGCCGAAGCGTGCTCATTGGGGAGCGCCCCCTGGATCTCCAGGTGGCAGTCATAACTTTCCAGTCAGATGACAGACCTGAGGAATTAAGCACTCAGTGCTTCTCCCCGGCCCCCGCACCCCATCTGGCGTGGGGAAGGGGCACAGCGAGCGCAACTGGACCCCTCCGGACGCTCCGTGTGCGAACTACCCCCGCTGCCAGAGGCGGGATCGGGATGTAAATTCTCTTAATCAGCAGACCCTGCTCCCTGCTGTGGACTGGTGTGTTTTCTGCACGACGCAAGCGTCGGAGGGTAATGTAAGCCCCCCGCCTTTCCCCAGCAAAGGTACTGCAGGCCAATATGTTGGGTTGGATAATTGTGACCCTTGATAGAATGGGAGCCCTGCAACCCCCTGGTGGCCCGCCAAAAAAGTAGACTGATAAGTCTCCACAGGGCCCAGCGCCCGCAAAAAAAGACTCCCTTTAAGGGCAAATCTAAAACAGCTCATAAAGGTAAGCAGCTTTTGGGGGCTCGCAAGGTCTCAAAATCTCATATCGGGCCCCAGGACCCGAATATTTCCTCTTCTGAGGGGGAGCAAGAAATTGAGGTAGTTGTATAACTCTTCTAAGGTGAGGAGGTTCATGCCCATCCCCCATCCAAGAAAAAGAGAAAGCGCCCTGTTGCAGCCTCTGTGGCAGAGAAGCAAGATGAAAGGGTGGGGGAGAAGGAAGAGGTAGAGAATGAGGAACAGGATTCCCCTCATGACTTTGAGAGACATTCTTCTCCTGAAGAAGGAGAGTATTCTGACTCTGCCACTGAGGTGGGAGTCAGCAAAGACCCGGAAAGGGTTTTCCCTGTGAAGGCCACAGACTGCTTATATAGACAGTTCCATAAGGCCCTATCTATTAAAGAAAGGCCAGAAAAGGACTGCTCCCTTGAGTCTTTGAAAGATGACTCTGATAGGGAATATCTACCAAAAATCCCGGGAAAAGAAAAGGGGCTTCTTGTGGTTAATCAGAAATTAGTGGAGTGTCCCTGCTAAACACATTCGCATGACTAGAACATAGGACACTCTGTATACGTTCTCAGCCTGCAAGAAAGCACTTTTTGACATGCCTAAGGTAGATGCAGCAGCTGCTTCATTGGATAGGCAATCTGTATGGGGACCTTTCCCCCTCAGCAGACCCAACCAATAGGGGGATAGGATCCGTGCTCAGGCAGAACTTTGAGGTGGGTTGAATCCTCCTATGGCTCTCACCTTCACCTATTCCTGCAGAGCTGTGGCAAAATGGCTAAAACAGGGCAGGGATCCTGAGACACCCCCTGAGAGAGACAGAGTGCTGGCATCTCGCATCACCCTCTCAATGGCATTGATGTTTGATACCTCTTCTTACATGATATCATGGGCATCCAGGGCCATGGCATTGAATGTAGTGGCCAGAAGGAGGTTCTGGTTACGATCTTGGAAGGGACACACGCTAGCCAAGAACCTATTGGTTTCCGGAGCGTATCAAGGGGGAAAATTGTTTGGAGTGTGTTTGGATAAAGTACTTGCAGAAACATCTGACAAATCCAAGAAGAAAACACTTTAGGTAGCTTCTACGCACTCAGAGAAACCTTTTTATTTCTTTCCCAAAGCTCCATATAGGTCCTCACACCATGACTGAAGTTCCATGGAAGTGGAAAGGCCACGGCAAACGCAGCTATGAGGACAATGGTCCTTCAAGAGGCAAGTTGTGATCAATTGGGTCAGCCACCTATGTCGGACTCCTGACTACCCCAGTCTTGTCGCCCTATAGCACCCACCGATAGGGAAAGACTTCAGTTTTTCAGAGACAGGTGGGTAGAATTCTGCACAGACAATTGGGTGCTTGACATCATCATCCACGGTTATCTCATAAAGCTTAAAAAACAGCCTCAGAGCTCGTTTCATCCCTCGCCAACTTCAAAAAATCCAGAGATGCACAGAGCGATGCTTGCAGAAATAGCACGCGCCTACGCTCCATTGGGACTATAGAGCCAGTCCCTCTCGATCAACAGGGACAGGACCTTGTTTCTCATACCAAAGAAATCAGAGGAATGGCGGACTGTTCTCGATTTTAAAAAGCTGAACCATCCATGAAGCTCAAGAAATTAAAAATGGAGACAATCAGTTCAAACTGTGTGTCTATTTCTCCAGGAGAGTGGCTAGCTTCACTGGTTTTTAAAGAGGCATAACTTCATATCCCAATCCATGTTAGTCAGACGCTACCTCAGATTCCAGTATGAAGCAAGCATTGACAGTACAAGCCCCTACAATTTGGCCTGTCAGCCTCCCTGAGGACATACACAAAAACTCTGGTCATCCTGGTAGTCAACCTTCGCTTGGAGGGAGTCCACATTCAGCCATACCTGGACAACCTATTAATCAGAGCAGCATCCAGGGAGAAAGCCCAAGCAGATGTACCGAGAACAATCCACTACCTAGAGAACCACGGGTTTGTAATCAATCGGGCAAAGAGTTCCCTGGTTCCCGCCCAGTCTTTAGAACATCTGGGAGTGAGGATAGACACCCTACAGGAGAGGCTATTATATCCACAGGAGCGACAGGAAAAAATCAGGAATCTCATCAGATAGATTCAGTCTCAGGATTCATCGCCTCTGAAGCAACTGGCAAGCCTTCAGGGGCTAATGGTCTGTTTCGCACTCCTGTAGTGGGTGAGGAAGCACCCACTAACATTGCAGAAATTCTTGAAACCATTCCAACTGACGATCTCCCAAGGGCTCAACCCGATGGTCCGGGTGTTGCGGAGGGTCAAGACCTCCCTAGATTGGTGGCTCCTTGACACGCACTTTCAGAAGGGGATGCACCTAGTGGAACCCACAGAAATCATCCTGACCACAGACACAAGTCTGTAAGGATGAGGGGCTCATTTGGAGAAGAGCTACGTGCAGGGAACCTGGTCCTCAGAAGAATCCAGAAGAAGCATAAACTGGCTAGAATGGAGGACCGTTCATTTAGCACTTCTCCACTTTGAGGCCATAGTGAAGAACCAAAACATCCTAGTGTACGCGGACAATATCTCAGCCAAAGCTTACGTGAACAACCAGGGTGACTCAGTATCTCCGGCTCAGAGGCGATGAGGATCTTGTCTTGGACTGAGTCCAATATCCAGTTCCTTCAGGCTGCCCATCAGGGGCATGAAGAACATGGAAGTGGACTGGCTTAGCAGATAGTGGCTGGATCCGAGAAAGTGGTTGTTGAGTCAGGAGGCATTGACTTGCATGGAACACACCTTCAGAACCCCAGTCATCGACCTATTTGCATCATCCACAAATACAAAGGTTCCCAGATTCTTCGCAATGAACAGGTGTCCCAGTGCAGAGGGGATCAATGTTCTGAACTGACAGTGGCCGGCTGGCTTTCTCTATGCTTTCCCTCCTTTTCCCCTGATAGGGAAGAGGGCAGTCATGATCAGGTCTTCAAATCAGAGTGATCTTAATAGCTCCAGTATGGCCCAAAACGTCCATGGTACTCGGATCTGAGGGAGTTCAGCATAGCTCCACCTCTGAGGCTTCCTTCGTCTCCAGACCTTCTCTCACAGGGCCCTCTCGCACACAAGATCACTCTGATTTGAAGAACTGATAATGACTGCCGTCTTCCCTGTGAGGGGAAAAGGAGGGAAAGCAAAGAGAAAGATAGCCGGCCACTGTCGGTTCAGAACCCCCAACAGTTTTGCATGACAGTCTGGCTACGGAGAGGACATCCCTCCAGAACTTAGGCTACTCTGATCAGGTCTTGGACATGCTGTTAGCAGCTAGAAGGGATTCTACCAAACTAATTTATCAGTCGACCTGGAGAGTCTTTGCTAACTGTTGCAGAGAGCGCAGTATAGAACCATGCGCAGCAGATGTCAAAGTAGTCCTAGAATTCCTTCAAGCAGGTCTCCAGAAGGGTCTGAAACCCAGCACACTCTAGACAGGTGGTGGCCATAGACAGCATGTAGGGGGCTACTTCAGGTTCCAAATTGGGATCCCATCAGCATATTAAAAGATTTTTGTCAGGGACAAAGTTAATATCCCCTCCTGTTGCGCACAAGTTCCCTATTTGGAATCTTAATGTAGTTCTGAAGGCTTTTCTTTGTCCTTCTTTTGAGCCCCTATAGGAAGTATCCTTGTATTTTTTAACTGTCGAAGTTTGCTTCTTCGTAGCCATTACCTGAGCTCGGAGGGTATTGGAACCGGGTGCTCTGTCCATCGATCTGGTTTTCTGAATATTGAAGGAGTCCGTCAACTTAAGGTTAGACCAAGTATTCATCCCTATAGTAAATACTCTGTTCCACAGAGCCCAGGAAATCTGCCTCCCATCCTTTTGTCCCAGACCCACAGGTGGTTCTCTGGCATAAACAAGACATTAGAAAAGTGCTAAAAATTTATTTACAAAGGACAGAGGAGGGCTTTAGAAAGTCCCTCGGCCTTGTTTGTCAACTGTTGCCCTAGTCAAAGGGTGGAGGAGAAGCCTCAAAGACAATAATAGCCAAGTGGGTTATAGCCGGTATTGCAGAGGCTTATAAGGCGCAAGCTCTTCCACCTCCGCAGAGTGTTAAAAGCTCATTCTTTTTGGTGTGCGGCCACCTCATGGACCTTTAGCTCTAGGGCACCTTATGAAGAAGTGTGCAGGGTGGCGACGTGATCCCACCTGCACACCTTCACCAAGCATTAGAAGATAAATACTTTGGAGTCCGCCGAGGTGGCCTTTGGGCACTGGGTTCTGCAAAGTATTCTGCAGTAAAAAACAAACAAACAAACAAAACCATTGTATATAGTTAATTTGATGCATAACCTCCTTTTTCTCTCCCATGGGTTTTGTTGGGTGTGACTGCTCTAGTACGTCCCCAGAGTCTTGAAGTGATGTCCAGGGAGCTCGGGAGACAGGAAAATCGGTTCTCTTACCTGGGAATTTTCCTTCTACGAGCTCCACTGGACATCACTTCAACCCATGCAGCAGAGAAGTTACTTGCCTCATTCCTGGACACTAATTTGTTTGGTTTTAACCCTAGTTGAGGTCTCCTAGCTATAGGAGAGTGTTGCATTTCTTCCTTTCGATTGCCTTTTTAATTTAACTAGTTAAATTATTGGTTTTTTGGAGTCAAAGCTGCTGTTGCAGGTGTAAGACTTTTGTACACTGGAGATCCAGGGGGTGTTCCTCAGTGAGCATGCTCCAGCAGAATTTTGTGATGGTCTGCCACCTAGCAGTTGAGGTGCAGCTCGTAGAAGGAAAATTCCCAGGTAAGAGAACCAATTTTCCTTTTTGTAAAGAGTTCCAAGTTTGCTAGGATGACCATTCAATTAAAAGATATATTGTGATTTTGCTAATTATGGAAGATGCACTTTATGTGGTGGTCCTTTGATTACAATAACTAATCCTATCAAA
Organism: Sphenodon punctatus; assembly: GCA_003113815.1. Classification (NCBI taxonomy): domain Eukaryota; kingdom Metazoa; phylum Chordata; class Lepidosauria; order Sphenodontia; family Sphenodontidae; genus Sphenodon; species Sphenodon punctatus. The sequence goes on along the minus strand of QEPC01014148.1, from coordinate 335,374 downwards.
CATATAGAAGTGGCATTTAGTTCTTCCCTATGATTATCATGGAGAACCAAATTTGTATTTTTCCCATGTTTTAGTCAGAGCTCTTGTTTGAAGAAATATTTCATTATAGTATGTAACAGAATTGAATGAATGAATATTTATTGGAATGCTTGATCTCATAGGTCTTGGCATATACACAAACAAACAAGTACAAGAATAACAAAATAGAATCACACAAAATAAAAATACAAAAGTAAACAATCCACCTGTGGAATATACAGCTAAAAGAAAAACAGTTAGATAAGCTAACCTATTCCGGTCCCCAATCATTAAGATATTGTGTTCTGATCCTGCACACGTATGCCAAGAATTTTGCAACAGAGAGAGTTATAGCCGGAATACTGTCAGCCAGTAAAAAGGAGACATAGACCTGTGATCTTCCTGGTAGAGTTGAAAAAATATTTTAAAATGTATCGTGTATACTAAGCTATTTTATCTTCATATCCTTTTCCAGGTATCCAATACTTCCTCTTTAAAATAAATCTAGCCCTTTTCCTTTATAGTTATAGACTCTATAATCCAAATTTTCAGTAAGGTTTCTGTATTTAGACAATAGCAACAGCATGAGAAATATTGACTCTCTGCTTCTTATGTCGCACATATCTCAACAAAGAATGAATTTTAAATATTGTGGTATAATAATCTTTATTTGTATATAGTAACCCCTGCCGTGGCACTCAGAGCGCTTCACAAAGAACTAATTAACAACTTTTTTAATCCTTACAACAACCCTGTGTGGTAGGTTAGACAGAGAGAATAATGTGACTGACTCAAGGTCACTGAGTGAGTTTCTGACTAAGGCTAAACTTGAACCGGTGTCTCCCCCTACCTCCTGGTCCAAGTACTATGCACCTAGCCATTACACCACACTGGCTGTCAATGGAGCCCTAGTAATTAATCTAAAAATTACCTTTATACTCTTATGCTCTCCCTTCATATTGGAGTTTTTATGGGAAAAGGAATTCTATAAGGAGAGGAAAGACTTCAATAATTATTTGTGCAAAGAAGAGGTAAACAAGAAGCTTTAGAAGTCAAAAGGCTGACTTTTACAAATCATGGTCGCAATCCACAAACCATGCAAGGCTTCAGTGGGACTACTCCAGAGCGCAGCCCTTGTTACTTCCCCATAGTTTTCAGGTGGACAAATGGTGGCTTGGGAGCCACATACAGCTCTTGATCACCTGTACTACAACTCTCACCGGAAGTGGGTCTATGGGAGCATGTCTCTGTGGCTCCCTCAGAAATGAGAGAAGCTGAGCTGCCACTTTGGCTGCCAGATCCTAATGGGGGTCGTGGGAGCAGGGGGAGTTGTTGCTGCTGGGAGCCGGAGCCTTGATGTGAGGGGTGGTATTTGGGGGAAGGTGCATGGCCCCATTCACAGAATCAAAGGAAGCTGTGATCGGTGACGGTGTGATGTGTGTTTTGGCTTTCAGCTATATGAAAATGTTGTCGTATGGGTCTTGGGTTTGGGAACTTTGCTCACCCCTGCCATAGTTATTGAGTATCCTGGGTGTACCACATTCTGGATGGTATGGAGGGGCAAGTATAGATGTTTAATAAGCAGCTTTGTTAACTTGGTTACACATCAGAAATGCTGCCTTCACCAGCTTTGGTATAAAAGCTCTAACTCTTCCACTTCTCATTTTAGCATTTAATCACAGAAAAATCGAGGAAATTAAGTGTTTGTATTTCCACTCAAATATCTTATTTTCTGTCTCATCACTGAGTGGTATTTCCTGCTAGGAACTGCTTTGATTATATGGGTTACAGAACCATTTCTAAAACAAGCAACTACTAGGTAGAGGTGTGCACCAGGGGCCCATGTCATTTTGTTTTTGTTTTTTCATTTTTGTTATTTAAATCTGTCATTTTTGTTTTCAGAAGTATCGAATTGTCATTTTCGTTTTTGCTTTTGTTTTCGTTTTCCATTGGTTTCAATGGAAAACACATTTTTGGCTGTACCTTTTTTTTTTTTTTTTTTTC